>VZQC01005485.1:634203-751013 GCA_009823505.1 Rhizomys pruinosus | reverse complement strand
CCTACCCTGAGGTCCTGTTAAATCTATTACATGTACATTTAATTTATGCAAGCGAGCAACAACTTCTCTAACTGTAAGATCTGGCATAAGAAATAGAGCAAAAACAAAGCTCTTTAAATGTTCTGGTGACTCTCTCAGTACTTTCCATCTTATAAACTCAGTGAAAGGCATGTCCTCCGGGTCCTCATATTGTGGAGAATGTGGTTTTATACTTTGAATCCACTCAAGCATGCCCATCTGCCTGCCTGACCCTCACAATCCCTTCATCAATACTAAGCCAAGGAATATCAGGCATCTCTAACTTGCTGTTAGTAGGCCATGTTTTAATAAATATGTCAGCCAACCATTCAAATAAACTTTTAACACCTTTTTTAACCACTCGAGCTTCCATGTTAAAGCTAGAATCTCTACTTAGTGGGCTCATATCGATAAACTCGGTCCGATCCAATTTTATATTCCTTCCACCATTATCCCACACCTTAAAATCCATTCCCACACATATTCTTTAGGCTTCTGCCAGAATGAATCAGCAAACTCATTAATTTCTTTAGTGGTGTAGTGCACCTCCTTGTGGACCACATTTTCTATCTCACCTTTAGGAGCTTGCTTAGCCTTGACTCTGATTATAGGTCTAGAGGCAACAATTGCTGGGCCCGGAGGGACATTAGCTCCCACTGGGAGGGGGAGATTAGCTTCCTCAGGCAAGGGTGGGGAGGAGGGATCTGCAGGGTGTGGATTCTCTGCTGAGGGTGGGGAGATTAATTCCTCAGATAAAGAAAATCCCTCGGAATCCAAGGGTTCAAAATCCTCATCATGTGGTTTTCCCACACATCTCCATCCCAAGTTTCAGGGTTCCACCCTTTCCCCACCAGTGCTCTCCTTTGACTACTGATACTCTTCGTGGCTGGGAATTAAATTTGCATTGTAAATCAGCCAAACATATGATAAGGGCTCCAGCTTGATTTTCTGCTGCTTTAGTTCTTTGGCTACTGGAGAGAAGATGCTCTTCCAGAGCACACTTGGAAACTTTTAAATTGTTGTTTCAAATCTGGAGCTGGTCAGTTTTATCACTGAGCTCCTTATTTTCCTCTATCACTTTATCTAGAGATGCTAGGAGCAACCAGGCAACATCATTATTTTCCTTATTTTTCTGAAAGTTCTCAAAAGTTTTATATATAAAGTCACTAAATTCCTTGCTTCTCACAAGAGGCAAGTTAGGTGAGTCAAATGGATCCATCTTCATAATTACATCAAATAGTCTGCACCAAGGATTATCATTCCTCTTCATGCCACCAGGAGAGCTTCAGTAACTGTAGGCTTCATTGGGTTGGAGAGCTGGCTCCAGAAACTACCAAGCCCACTAAAGAAATTCATCCTTTCAATTCTGTTTCTCTAGAACCACTCCTGGTACCAAAATCTGTATTAGTCAGGGTTCTCTAAAGAAATAGAAGCAACAGGACGAATATATAGCTATATACAATTTATTGATTTGCTCATGTAACAGAGTTCAAGTAGTCCAACAGTAGCCATGCCGCATTGGAGAGGCTGAGAATCCAGGGAACTGCTCAGCCCTCAAGGCTGGATGTCTCAGTACACAATCTGGTGCTGAAGGCCCGATTGGATTCCAGGAGATCTGCTGGTCTCAGCACATGCTGGGATCCAAAGGGTTGATCACAGCAGCAAGACAAACTCTCCAGCGAGAGAGGCAAATCGCAGGAAAAAAGGGACCAGCTCCCTCTGCCGTGGCCTTTAATACTGCCTGCTGGCAGAAGGTAACGCCCACATTTGGGGTGGGCCATCTGGGTTGAGGTGGTCCAATCCAAAGATCCTTTCTCTTATTCTTTCCTTAGTCCAGTCAAATTGACACCCAGGTTAACCATCACAAAATTGTTTTGGGTTTTTTGTTTTTGTTATTTTTGAGACAGGGTCTCCCTGTAGTCTGGGATGGCCTGGAACTCACTCTGTTGACCAGGCTGATGTCAATATCACCGAGATCTGCCTGCATCTGCATCCCAAGTCCTGAGATTAAGGGCATGTACCACCACACCCAACTTATTTGTTTTGGTTTTTACACTATTTGTGGTCATAGGGATAAAATTAAAGCTGTTATATGTTAAGTCCTACTCCTCTGGAATCCGACATCTGAAAACACTCAACTTCTGTCTATTAAGCCATTTTTATTTTGGTACTAGTTACATTTTTTTAAAAGATAGGAGAAAAAAACTAGAATTTTAGTAAGAAAAAAAAATCAAACAATCTTAATGATAACCAACATTCAGTACAAAAGTATATCATATTGTGACATATGCTGCCAAAAATTTTAGTGACAGAAAGTTAAAATGAAGAGGTGAGATGAGGTCAGTCCCACTGTTTTCTTTACTTAAGGTTGGATGATTTGGTGTCATTAATTACAGCTTCCAGTTCCTTCAGAGAAGCCCATAGATTAGAGTCTGATTTAATGTCTGGGAGAAGAGGTAAGCATGCTACAAATGACTGCCTCTTGTAAGCACATCCACCACCCCCACCCCCATTCTGAAATAATGTCTCTCATAGACAAACTTAATTGAAAACCTATAGGAAAAAGCAATATAGAATACCATGGTTCAGTCAAGCCAAGTAGACATATGTCTATCACATGGCCATCAGCTTCTATGAAGGTTTGACAAGATGAGGCTTTGTGACTCACTGAAAATATTTACTGCAGTAATTATCACTAACCAGCAAGTGCAGATAAAAGAGTGGTAAGAAAATGACCATTTTTTTAACATTATAACTAATACTTGCTGAATAAGTGTTTACTCTATACCCAACGTTATTTTAAATGCATAATACAGTCTTAAACTTCTGAGTTAAAACACTATGATCAACTATATTTCCTAAAGGAGACAACAAAGCACTGATAGATTAAGTAACCTGCCTAAGATTGCAAAGCCTGTAAGTAACATAACACTTAAAATGAGAGGAGCTAACTCCAAAATCCATAAGCATTGCGAGTATGCTCCACTTAGGCATTGAAATATTGTAAATTTTGTCACAAAAATATTTTAAATGCCTTAATTGTTGGGACTCGGTGCTTACTATGCAATATGCAATATGCCATCTACTTGGGATAAGAATTAATCTTAACTATTCTACTACACCTCTCTAGCTTTTGATTCTTTTTTCAAACTCTTCAATCTTGTCATACATCTATGCACAGAGAATTCAATGAGAAACATGCATCTTCAAGGGCCAGGAGAAGCCTGTAACATCCCCAGTTTCCAAGGACAAGCATAGTTGTACTCCCTTGAGTTCTCTGCCAGATGTAGAACATATTATATGTGATAGTGACCAGTTCAGTAGATCCAGATGCAAGCATTCAGTGAAGAATGAAGGAGACATCAATAAACCAAAGGTTTTTAGTGAAACCACTTACTGTAAGTGTGAATGACTAGGATGCGGAGGTTGACAGTGTAAAGAATGCTGACAAATCTCTGGCTCCCGCTGTTTTATATCACTCATGCTGAAGATATTCCTGAAAATAAAAGTATTGGTGAGGCCAAGGATTTCCTTCCATGGGATGCTTGCTATTAACGGATTGAAAAATGGAGGTATCATTAGGCAAGGATTTAAAGAAGAGGGAATCAGTCCAATCACCTTTTATCATGTTACCAGGATAAACGAAGTTTACTCTAGTCCTTGGCACATTAATTAAAATCTTTCTTCCATAGTTTTTTCCAGAAGCAACATGTACAGTTAAAGTCCAAGTTCTTAGACAGTAAAATGATTTCTGTAAAACAAGAGAAGTGAGAGGCTTCTTATAGAATAATGGAAAAATGGAAATTAGTGTCAAAATTGTCATAAGATTCACAACATTGTTGGTAGAAGTGCCTGGCAGGCATCCTTGACACAGTCTGTAATAATGGGGTAAAAGAATCAGAAATAATGTGACTCTGGCTTTTTCTAGGACTTTGGAATAGTGACTGGGTGGGTGCTGCTCTCCACATGCTGGTATCCAGGACAAGCTGCAGTTACTGTCTGGGACATCAATATTTATGAGATTCATTGATTATCTTGTCATATTTAAAATATGTGCTTAACAGTATATTTAAAGGTCAATTGGAGTCTCAGAGACACATATAAAAGGAGAATCAGATATAAACAGGACAGGACAGACATTGTGGCATTCTTTGTCAGTCCTTATAGCTCCAACAAAATGTCTCCATTTCCAGAAAGAAATCAGTGAACATTTAAAATAATTCTCTTAAAGAAAAATTCTAATTCAAGAAGATTCTATGGATAAAATAAACAGCTTCATGGGGTTGGAGAGTGGGCTCAGCAGTTAAGAGCACTGGGTGCTCTTGTATAGGACCAGGGCTCAATTATCAGCACCCACATGGTAGCTAATAACCATCAGTAACTCCGGTTTCAAGGGATTCAATGACTTCTTCTTGTATAACACCAGTGCACTTACATACATGCAGGCAATACACTTATACACAGAAAATTGGCACATGAAATATTTTAAAATTAAATATATTCAGAAAGCTGCCAATAATATTAATCTCACACAAACTCTTTTTCTTTTTTTTTTTTTTTTTTTTTAAAAAGTGTCTCCCTGTAGACCAGGCTGGCCTCCATCTTAGAGGTCTGCCTGCCTCTGCTTCCTGTGCACTGGTATTAAAGGTATGTACCACCATTGCTGGGCATGTTGCCACACGCCTTTAATCCTAACACTTGGGAGGCAGAGGCAGGCAGATCTTTGTGAGTTCAAGGCCAGCCTGGTCTACAGAGTGAGTTCCAGGACAGCTAGGGCTACAGGGAGACCCTGTCTCAAAAAGACCAAAACTAAATAAATAAATAAATAAATAAATAAATAAATAAATAAAATAAAGGCATGTACCACCAAGCTTGGTACACAAATTCTTTTTAAGAGAATTATTATTGTGCTATTTGGCAATGTCCTGGGTTTTTGCCAATTATATCATTGTTTAAACCATAAGATCATATGATTTTAGAACCAATGGAAATGTTAGCAGTCATCTAGCTCAATTCTCAGAGACAAAGGGCCACTCAGTACAGAGCTAGGCAGCAGTGTTACGGTTGATGGCTGTCTTAGCAACTAGGACAGAGTGTTTTTTTGCCAGATTAAATCTACTAGAACTGCACTTGGCACTTCTGATATTATGTACCACAAAGTCTGACAATATACAGTTTCCACAACCACTGTGAATCCAGGTGGATTCACACAAGTAACATGTGGCTTTTTTATGTTCCCACAAGTAACATGTGGCTTTGGACTTTGTGCTGCAAAGATGATCACTGAATATCTAGATATGCTATGTCCTGGGAAGGAAAATGAAAGATGTATCTAACTGATGTCTGCCCATTGACAAAACTCAGTCATAAGGCAATTATAACTTAACGTGAAAAATTCAAGTTTCAGATCTTCAGGACAAAGAGAGCAGAGCAAAGGAGATTGAAAGCCCAAGTCAGGTCAGCCTAGGAGGTCTGTAACACTAGCAGTAGTAGACTGAAATGTGTCCTTTCTAAAATTCATATATTGAACTCTTAAATTTCCATGAGAATGTACTGAAGATAGGTCTTAAAGCAGGTGTTATAGAATACAGTCCTCTGAGCAAAATAGGCCCAATCTTCATCCAAACAGCCATGCCTGCAAGAGACCATCACCAAGGCCGTTGACTGTTGACACACCCTCAGAGAAAAAGTGGGTGGGGAGTGTCATTGGATGCTCACCCGAGATTCTGGGCAGCCACTTCTTATTGCACTTTCCAGCCATTTATATGTTATCTAGTCCTATTAACCGAATTGCCCATGGCCTGGGGAGTCTTGGGAAGGTTAACCAAAGCGAGTTCATTTACTGACAATGAGGAAGCCATCACCTATACTAGGCAAAGACTTTCTGGTGTGGCCTCTATGGTGAGCCCAGCTCCTGTAAGCAACCCTTTACCTATGCTGTTAGAACTGAACTTTTATTTGCCCTTAGGGCTTTAGAAGGTAATTCTCTACACAGCAGGTAAATAAGATTAAAGGATATCACAACAAAGGAACCCTGAAGAAGAAAATAAAATGTATAATAAACTAATTCTGAGTAAAGAAAAGGAGGAAAAAGAAGAGAAGGAGGAGGTGAAGTGGGGAGACAAGAAGCAGTAAGGGGAGGTGGAGGAGAAGCGAGGAGGGGTGCCCAAATTCTCTCGCCCATCCACCCTCTCCTTTGAATCTTGTCCCTCTGTCTCCTCTTTTTCCTCCTTCTCTTTTTTCCATCCCCTTTTCCCCTCTCCAACTCCTTGCACCTTGTAAGGCACAACCTCAAAGAGGACATCAACTTCAGACAGCCCTCCAGACACCGAAGACAGTGAAGCCTGTTAGAACTACAATCTTGGCCTTTTTAAGTTCCAGTGCTCTGGCAAAATTCATCTTTGGCCTTTGATTATTTGCTTGTTTTGTTGGAAAAAAGTCCTTATAGTAGGCCAGATGAGTGTAGAACTCATTACGTACCCCAGACTGTCCTTAAACTCATGATCTTCCTGAGTCATTCTGAATTCTGGGATTATAAGCACATACCAACAAACCCAGGAAATTGCTGTTCTTTCAGCAACCCAGTCTGTGTTATTCAGTTATGTCAACCTGACTAATACACTACCATATCCATATATGGGCCTTCACTCATTGATTCAATAGGAATTTAGAATATAACTAAGTTGGTACAGTTACAGTGAATACAGGGGACTAAAATGAGTGTGACTCTAGCTGTTTACTTGCAGAGATAACAAGGCACACAGGCAACAGCAGCAATAGTGGAGTAATTGTTCTCAGAAGCATTGTAGACATTCCTGAACCTAGAGGAAGTGAACAGAGGGTTAACATAGTAGCCCAGATATGAGACTTATAGGAGGGGTGGTCTCTTTACAACAGACTAATACTTAACATTTATAAATTTCACCTATGAAGATTGGATACAAATCAAATCAACATTACATATTTGTTGCATCAATGTAATGAAATAAACCATGTTAATGAGCTAATGAGATACAGCACAGTGCCTGGCATTTTGTAAGATTAAAGAAGGAATAATCACATCAACTCTATTCAGGGGTCAGTAGTCTTTTTTCTGTAAGAGGTCTGATGGTAAATATTGCAGGCGTTGCAGGTTCTCTTGTCTCTGTCGCTAATCATCAGCTTTTTCTACTGTAGTGTGAAATCAGCCATAGATAACACATAAATGAATTAGTGTGCCATGTTCCAACAAAGCTTTATTTGCAAAGGCAGGTGATAGACAAGACTCGAATCATATTATCACGGACATATAATTGGAAATAATTTTAGCCATGATTTTAAGAGACTATTTCTTATTTACCTTAGAAATGGAACCTTGTAAAGTTAGGAAAGGTTTGTATCATATAGTCATATGAGTACCGTTGTCATAAGCCTGGACTATGGCTGAGGACACTTAAGCCCTTAAAGACATTCTGTCTGTTCTAGATTTATGACAGGACAAGTGAGAGTGAGGCAACAAACCATTATTTTTTGTGAGTCTGGCTTTCATTCAGGTAAGTTACTTTGGGTGTTAACACTCTAAAGTGAAATTAGTTGATCTCTTAAGATCCAGAAGAAAGGAGTGAGATAGGAGAGGTTTTAAAGCATAATTTTAATTTACATTTATTGTTACCGAGTGCCAGGTTCTGTGCTAGGAGCTGCATTAGATATTATCCTGGCCTCAAGGAGCTTCTAGCTTTTATGGGTTCAGGGAGATGTGCTGCTTTTCTCTAAGAGGACCTCAAATGTGTTCACTTTCTCCAGATATCATTTCAACTTTACTCCAGAGGACCTGTGCTAAAGCAGCTACAATTTCACTCCCCTCTGATGACAAAGGTCGAGGGAGGCTTTTAGTGGTGGGCTATAATTTCATAATAATTCAAATATTGCCTGTTCAATTTTCAATCTCATAACTCCACAGTCCTTTTCCTTCAATTAGCAAAATAAATCACTTCACAGCACAGCTGACAACTGGAAATTTCCAACTTGAGCCATCCATCTCTTTTTCCAGAGGGAACCTCGGTATTCTCTTTTCACAACTCTTAAGCTCCCTCAACACATTGCCAGAGTTGTGTTTTGAAACACTAAAGAATTGTGGAATAAAATTGTGGGGTGAGATCTTGAGGTAGAATATTATTATCTTGGGAGACAAGTAGCCTAGGGGTTCACTTTGCTTTCTTTTATATAGAAATAAAACACCAGCATTAAGCTCCTGTTCACCAGCAGCCCAGATGCTCCTCTGTGCTTCCTTTTGATGTATATTTGTGTATGAAATCTTCATTTGTTTTGTTCCTGTGACTGAGGGAGTTCAGCCCTTTCAGCATGAAGAATCTACTTTCATTTCCTTTATTGAAATGGATATTTATCCCAAAGAGAATGGTCCATATTTGTCTATGGGTCTTCTTTCCTCTGCACACAAATCTGCTGGTTCTGTCGTCTTCCTTTTTCTTTCTGTCTTTACCAGAAGTCCACATGGCATGCTTCCAGTTGTGTTTATCCACTCCAGCTAATTGACAGTCACGTAAGTGCAAGTAACCCGAGGTATGATTGTGAGAGATTTCTCTTTGGCTCTTTAATTAAGCAGTCGTTCACAGGTGCATACAGTTACAACGAAATTAATTGATAGCTTTATATCACACTTCTTTAGCCCACTGCTATTTGATGTTTGCAAACACAACTATTAGATTTGTCTTATCTTGCATATAGGGACTATTTCTCATTTTCTTCCAACAGAGGTTAGGACAGGTTGCCCTAAGTACTAGGAAAATCTATCAAAGCAGCAAAGATAATTTCACTAAGGAGGAAACAAAATGAAATGTTTATTTATGGAACATTTTATCACCCCTCAGAAACACAATGTGAAGCTCTTTATGTTTCTGTATGCACTGCAAGTTTCCTGGATGTCAAAAATCATTGCGACCCAAGCCAAATAGCTTCCTGGGAAGACTGTGTGTTTATTTTCCAATGATACTGGGGAGTTACACATATTTACAGCAGCCAACTGGCATGTCTTGGGGCTGCGTTTATTCCTAGTCATTTTTCACTCATTTCTGCACGTTATCTGAGTACCAGCAAGGCCCCTTTCTCTTCCCTATTCATAGTGGGGCTTCTCTCCAGGGATGATCTAAATGGATGTTCTGTTACCAGTTCTGCTTGCTAAAAAGAGCAAAAGGTTAGAGATGGAGGCCTCTGAGGCTGAGTTCCCTTATGCAGGCGGCTTGGAAGGTACAAAATGCACCTTCTGAATGAGACTTCCTGAATCAGAATCCTGTCTTGTTATTTCTTAGCTGTATGCTTTGGACGAATGCCTTACCCCCTGTGTTCCTTGATTTCTCTCATTTTCTGGCAGGTGAAGGGGAATATCTCTGAACATTAAATGACTTGGTGCAGGAAGGTCTTAGGATGACTAATGCAGAAGAGCCATGAAGATTACGTTTGGTCGACTTGTGACTTGAGCAGCCGTTTTCAACCTTTTCAGTCTCAGTTTTCTCATGGTATCTTTTGGATATTAATACTGATTTACTAATCATATAAATTTCACAAACATATTAATAATTCACTGCTATTACTCTGAAGACTCCCTATTGTTCAGATTCATCTACATGTTCTGTTTGCAGGAATACAGCAACTCACTATTAACCACTAGTTACCTTATTCATTTCTGTTCATGTCTCTTATATTTCTCCTCGCCATCTGCTTTCCTGCCTGTGAGTTACTCTAATGTGGCAGGTGGTGAACACAGGTAAAACAAAGGACTTGTGATATATATGGAGTTGGTGGTTCTCTATCTTGAAAGGTTTAGTAGCTCCTAAGGTTCTATGTACTTCCAAATTAGTTGTCTCAGTCAGCTAACAGAAAATTTAACACTTTATGACAAAATTTAAGGAGAATCAAGTTAAGTAAATAAGTATTTAACCCTTAGAAGAAATTCAGCTGTCCCAAGAACCAGTAGGAAACTTGGAGAGATTGCATTATCAGATTAACCAATCACTTAGAGAAGACCAGAATGTTAAGGGAATTTGAGGTGAGGCTGAACGCAAAAGATTGGATTAGGGACAGGTGGGACTTCCTTAGGATACCTTTAGGATAGCAAAGTATTTAATTCTGACTACTGGAGCTCAGTGAGTTCCCAAAAGCAGATTTGATCTGGATGGTTTGTGCATGCATGTGTGTGTATGTGTGTGTGTGTATGTGTGTGTATGTGTGTGTGTGTACAGAAATAGATGTAGGTACTGATCAGTATAAAATCATATTTGAGATGGGAGTACAAAGGATTTTACTAAGACACTAAATCTGTCATCAGCTTTAAGGAATGAATTTAGGATCTGGAGTAGGAGATGAAATCTAAAAGATCAGGAGCTAGACAAACTCAAGAGTGGAGTTCCAAGGAAGGGCTGGGGAAGGAAAGGGCAAGAGGACCCGGAACTTTGAGGACAAGCCTGTATGATGAACAGATCATCCTTTCAAAGAAAAAGTGAATTGAGACCAGGTCCTGACATCTTATGACCCAGCTTTAGCCTCTGAATTCTGAGATTGCAAGACTGTTTCTGGCTCCTAAATATTTCTAAAAAGATTTTTCTATCTTCTTCTACATGTAATTTGCTCACATGTAACTTACATGCCACTGGTTACTCTGCGCATTGTAACCCTCTTGTACTTCTTATATGGGTTCGTAGGCACTCAGTGGTATTCTTCAGACATTAAGTTAACACTGTCCTCCCTTTCACTCTTTCTGTTATCAAGTTGACCAATTTGTGTTCCTGTATAACAAAACTAATGTGATAGACTCAGTGTTTCTTGACCCTCTAAAGACCTTCAGATCCATACCTTGTCACTGCAGCAATCCTGTGTTCCCTTTCCAGAATATAGCCACAGAGCAAATGGCTCCATTTCTCAAGCCATGAACACATTTTTTTGTTTATATACATTTATGGGAATATGAAAATTATATTAATTAAATGTTATCAGATTATGACAACACATAACATAGGGGATAGAATAAAGAGACTAGAAACATGCTGAACCCCACCAGAAGTTCCACAAGGGTACTTAACAGCCAGATAAATGTCGCTCTTACCCCTCATCCAAGATGCTTCCTTTGCATCATGTGGAGGCTACTGCAGAGCTGCACAACTGACCCAAATGCAGATAATAAGTGACCATGGGGCCAAACCTCACCTGTTAGATCTGCAATGCAACCTCTACACTGAAGGATTGGGGAGCATCGTGGAAGAGGGGGCAGAAAGAGTGTAAGAGCCAAAGAGGCCCAGGACACAAGCTTTGGGATAGTGACTTCTAGACAAGGTAGGGATGCCACACCCATAAAATCTCAATATGTTTGCCTGCACAAGACCTGTTGATATACCAACACAGAGGAGGGGAATTTCATATGGTCCCCTCCCTAGATGAAGAGCTACAGGCAATCAATGGGTGCTGAGAGAGGGAGAAGAATTTTCTAAGGACTAGTCCCTAATAGGTTATTTAATCCCCTAAAACACAACACTAAATGGATTCAGGAGTTTGTGTGTGTGTCTATTTTATAACAAGAATTATAGAAGAGGTAATAAATTCCAGACAGAGGTGAAGAGAGGAACACGGGAGGATTTGAAACTGGGAAAGAAGAGTGGAAGTGATACAAACACAGTCCCCATGTATGAAATGCTAAAAAAAAAAAAAATTGGAAAAGATCAAAACTTTTACTAGAGAATTATAGTAAAACTACAAAAAATATATAATAAAAGTTCTAGTTTCTAGAGATGATCAGTTTCCCAAAACAAAGAGGAAAATTTCATTATAGTTCCTGCAAAGGAAATGTGATTCCTGTAAAGGAAGCACAATGTTATGTGATCTCCTCTATGTGTGACAAAAGTGAGAATGTCCTCCGTATCCCCAGGGCTAGTGCTGCTAATGATTGTTGGTTTTCTTATTATGTTTTTATAGTGTATTCCCCAATGATGTCAGTGCTCTTCTCCTCAGAAAATGCACTAAAAGTAATGATTAATATACCAAAACAATGTGTTATAAGTATGCAGCTGGTGTAATCCCAGAATAAAATTAGAATACCTAGAAAAATCTGTGTATCATATATCTTCATGAATATTACATTTCTTGAAATGGAAATGAATCCTTGGGCCTAGGACATCAGAGAGTTCAAGGTCAATATTATTTGACACACACAAAAAAACATAGATGAGTGAGAACTCGGTGTTGCAATTTGAAAGTAAAGTTATACACTTGACACTGGACTAACATAAATACACTTGAAATATGCTTTTGAAAATAAGCAAGCCATGCTGCCTTTGCTTGGAAGAGGGCCAAAACAATGAGAAGAAGAGTTGAGATTATCTCAAAATGCTTTCTGCCTCTGTTTCAACAAAGACATATAACCAAGATAAATTCCAAGGTGGTATTTACCATTATCCTAAACTCTCCATAGACATAAAATATCTTGCAAGCTGTATCTATAAAATATATCCCATCTTAGACAATGCAACTCCTAGTGAACCTTAAAAAGATAGATTAACTGGTAAAATAAATCCACAGAAAACTGAATGGTCTGACCCGATACACAGAAGTGTTGGATATAAGCCAGTTGCTTTTGGAGGACATCTGCCAGACACATGATTTGAGCTTTGGATAGTTGACCTTATACTACTTTTTCTAACAATAATTGAAAGACATGGTCAATTATATGTTGAGGTTTCTTCTAATATTTGATATTCAAACCATTTAGAAGTAACTTTCTCAACATACAATATCATTTATAATTAGAGTGACATGCAAATTCAGATCATTTTTCAAATGTCTTGAAGACCATGTATTTGCTTACTAATTTTTGTTAAACTTGAAATAAACTAGAGATCTGGAAATAGAAATATCAATTAAGGAATTTCTTACAACAGACTGGTCAGTAGGCAAGTCTCTGGGGGGCATTTTCTTTATTGCTAATTGATGTGGAAGGGTCCAGCCCATGGTGGGCAGTACCATTCTTAGGCAGGTGAGTAGGTGGCTGCATAATAAAGGTAGCTGATCAAGCCAGGGGAAGTAGGTCAGTAACTAGTGTCATTCCATGATTTCTTCTTCAAGCTCCTTCTTGGGCCCCTGCCCTGATTTCCCCCAGTGGTGAATTGTGATGTGGGCCCATAAGCCAAATAAGCTTTTCACTCCCCAAGTCAACTTTGGTTGGTGTTTTATCACAGCAACAGAAAGAAATTAGGATTCCATATCTATAAACTTTGTCCCTTGAGGGATAGCAAGATGGAAAGTCAGTCTAGACAATGAACAGTGCCTGTCTTAACTAAACCCCACAAATATTATTAGGTCATTCCAGCTCTCAAAAGTATTCTCAGTGTTACCCCCACTCAGTGCCAGTGTTAGCATCCCACATAGTATCTGACACATACTAGGTACTAAATCTTTCTTTGTTCATAAAGGAAAGGGCTTTGTGATTTTTTAAATTCTGAGGATCATTTTGTCTTGTATGTAATATTATCCTGAGAAGTTTAAATTGTAATATCACCAAAAGGATTACCAGAGCAAAATTATAAAAAACAACCTTGATACAAATCGCCTGTACCACAAAGTGGGCTATTGCTGTGACAGATCTGACCTTGGTGTTTTGCGGAGGATTATGGAAGCCTTTGGAACTTTGAACTGGAAAGTCTATTGAGTGCTTTGAGTTTGTTGCTGTGGGACTTGGAACAGTTATGCTGAAAGAGTTGAAGACAATGGAAGCCTGGCTTATGAAGCTTCTAAGGTAGGCAGAGACCATCAGGGCTGTTTGTATGATATTTTTGAATTGATAATCTGTGATTCTTGTCAGCTGGAGTTGAAGAATCAGCTGTAAGTAACAAGAGACCAGAACCTGAATTGAAACTTTTACTTTACTGGGACAATTGATGCTGGTTAGCTGGAGCTGAAAAATCAGCTGTAAGTAACAAGAGACCAGAACCTGAATTGAAACTTTTACTTTACTGGGACAATTGATGCTGGTTAGCTGGAGCTGAAAAATCAGCTGTAAGTAACAAGAGACCAGAACCTGAATTGAAACTTTTACTTTACTGGGACAATTGATGCTGGTTAGCTGGAGCTGAAAAATCAGCTGTAAGTAACAAGAGACCAGCATCACTGTGGTGAAATCTTCTGGGATGAATTTCTTCAAGGTCAGCACACAGAAGCTGCGGTCCAGAGGGGGCCTGGGCCTCCATGTTAAGCCAGAGCAGGACTTGGTAAAGTGTAAGAGTCTCCTATATGGTCTGGTGTTGAAAGGGGTCACAGAGAGCAGCTGAGGCTTGGCACTGGGGGGGTCAGGAAAGTTCACTGGTGAAAGTACACCTTGGTTGCAGTGAAGACCCCAGGATTGCAGGGGTCACGAAGATAAGCTGAGGCTTTGCTCCAGGAGAGGTCAGAAGAGACCACTGATGAAGGTGCAGCCTAAGTTTCAGTGGAGACTCCAGCTTTTTGGAGATTCGAAGACCATGGGATGACCACCAAGAGTAGCAGCAAGTGTGGAGTGGAATTGACCTGAGCCTGCGAGACTAGCTGTGTGCTGTGGATGGCAGAGTTGGAGAGGGGGAGCTGCCAAAATCCTTTGGAGCCCAGAAGATCGTGAGTGAATCCTAGATGTCCAGCCTTGAGCTACTTCGCTGGACATAGGTTTCGCTTAGGTGTGCCTGATTTTTCTCTTTGAAATAAGACAGTGCTTGGTTTAGATTGTAAAGGAGCCCATAATTAAGAGACTTTTAAAAGAGACTATGAACTTTTAAATGCTTGGATTTTTTTTAAGGACTGTGGGGCTTTAAGTTTGTACTGTCTTATGTTGTGATATTAATTTTAATATCAAATCTTGGGGACAAGAAATAGAAAGGTTGTGGTTTATGAGTTTTGTGTGTCAAATTGACAAGGGGTCAATTGTGCTAGGTGGCTTTATTGTCAACTTGACACATCTGAGTTGAGGGAGCCTCAATTAGGGAATTTCCCTCATTGGACTGGCCTATGGTCATGTCTGTAGTGCATTTTCTTGATTCTCGGGTGATGTGGGAGGACCCAGCCCATTGTGGATGGTGCCACACCTGGGCAGGTGGTCCTATGCTGTATAAGAAAGCAGTTGGAGCATGGACCAGGGGAAAAAGCTAGTAAGAAGCATTCCTCCATGGTCTGTGCTTCAGCTCCTGCCTCCATGTTGCTGCCTCAGGCTCCCTGAATGATGAACTGTGACCTCAGAGATGTAAGATGAATAAACCCTTTCCTCCCCAACTTGGTATTGGTCAGAGTGTTTTGTCACAGCATTTGAAGAGAAACTAGGACATTGCCTTTCTTAATTTTAGAAAAATAGCTTGTGGCTGTGCTTTAAAATGCAAAGGGCCTAGAGAGATGCCTTAGCATTACGAGCACTGGCCCTCTTATAGAGGACCAAGGTTCACTTCCCAGCACCCACATGATAGCTAACAACTTAGCAACTGTCCATAACTGCAATTCCAGGCACTCTGACACCCTCTTCTGGCTTCTGTAGTCGTGAACACATGGTTACAGTTGCATGTAGGCAAAATACTCACAGGCATATGTTATTAAAATTGCTTCCTGGAAGTGTGAGTGGCATCCTGAACCCTCCTCTCTCAGTCCCTAATGACAATGTAAGGTAGGTATGAATTTCCCAAACTGCAGTTTGGAAAATCCTAGTGAGTTTATTTGAGTTTACTAACAGAGCAGTGCATGAGGGGTTAATTACAGAATAGGCAACCCCTGCCCCCTTCTAAGGCCGCACTGTGGAAAATCCACAACCAGCCTTGGATCTTCAGATGTCCCAGAAGTGACACAGAATGGCGAAAGCACCGCCCCATGGGGTTCTCCCCTTGCACTCGTAGCCCCTTCATCTCAAGCAGCCAAGGCCAACTGGCCAGTTGAGAAGGGTATAGCTGACTCTTCCAGCTCTTACTTTTTTGCAGAAAGTCAAAAAGTTTACAATCCTAGGCAAGCAGGTGCCCCTAAGCTTGGGAAGATGGTGTTTGTTATCTGTGGTCAGTCTTTCAGAGGGCAGTCCATGCAACAACTTAAAATAAAATCAACAAATGATTATAAAAATTAAAAATACAAACAGGATTCTACATTAGACTTACCCAGGCAGATAAACCATCAAGGATTAATTTCTAGCAGGGAAAATGTTCCTTAAATAATTCCAAAAACCTGAAGAATTCACCAAGAATTTTTAGGACTTGAGTTTTAAAATCAGATGTCCTACATGAAAAATATGCTCAGTTTAAAAAAAAAAACAATCCCCCCCCAAAAAAAAAAACAATCCCAAACTGAAAGATAAAGGCAACACATTTATGCTACTAAGCCAAGAAAAACAAAGGTTTCCTTTCTGAGAATTCAATAGATATTTAACTTCCTTATCCTTAACATTCCCTGGGGTCATGTCATAAGAATGAGATCTCAGAATATAAATTACTTTTCCTCTAAATGACAAAATTTAGTTCATTTCCCAAGGATTTATTGCACTCAAGTTTTTCAGATCAGGTGTCTTGTTTATTTTAACAATTTTTGTACAAAATTGGTGCCACTTAAATTTCTACTTTTTTGTCTTTTTCATGAAGTACTATAACATCCCTAATCTGCTTACACCGTGGTGGAATCATGCAAAGTCCTTCAAAGGGTTTCCAAGTGTGTCTGGTTTAAGGGACTCAACTCCAGACTATACTTCGACCCACACTTTCTGCCCTTGATTTGCTGGTGTTGTGCTGATTGAGGACGGCAGTTTCCTTGCTTCCACCTCTCCTTTGCCATTCCCTCGGAAGCTTTGGCAAAAGTCTGCCTATGTCTCGGCCTTGTCTAGGATGCCTTCCCCCAATGTAAAGACCACCCCTGCCTCCTGGCTACTAACCAGGTAGCTAAGGAGCATTGGGCTGTTAAGTGCTTCAAGAAAGAAAATGGTTTCATCACTATTAAAGGAAAACCTCCATAATAGAAGATGAATTCCAGTTCTTAACTTTGAACAAAGTTGAAGGAGGATTTTTGTGGAAAGTCAGTGTTGTTTATGTGTCACAGACACTTTCTCATTATGTCTGGATGGATACCTCAGGTAGGCTTCAAAGAATCAAATAATATTGCCAAGTTCTGCACCAAAAATGTACAATGCATGTGTACAGGTGCATCTGGAGGCCAGAAAACAAGTTCAGGTATCATTTCTCAGGTACCCTCCTCCTTTCATTTGAGTTGCATCTCCTTTAGCCTAGATCTTGCCAAGTCAGCTAGGCTGACTGGCCAGTAAACTTGTCTCTGTCTCCCCAGTGCCAGGATTACAAGTGTGTGCCTCCTTATTGGGCTTTTTCTTATGTGGGTTCTAAGGATTGAACTTGGCTCCCCATGCATGAAAAAAGTACCAACTAAGCTGTCTCTTAAGCCCATTTTCACACATTTTAATGCAATAGGTACAGTGTCCCATCAGCTCTGAATTTTGGTGGCCTATCGCCAGACAGGAGTTCCACCAAAGTAAAGACAAGTGCAGTGAGGGTGTGCAATATCTCCTACTGAGTAAACAGGGGCTTCTGGATGCTCTACTGTCCATTTAAACTATCACTAGCTTCAAGGACGGAAAGAAGTACAAGAACATCTTAACAAACACCTAGGACTAAGGAACCCTATGTTCTTTCTTATCTATATTTGTTCTCTGTGCTAATAACCCATTTCTACTGAAAATTGTAGCTAAGAAGGAAAAGATAGGATGATGTGTGGTTCTTTTATTTTCAATATGTCTTCCCTTGTAAGCCAGTTAGAAAAATGAATGCATAATTACTAAAACAAAAACAGTGAAAAAATTGATTGACTGACTTTTGTACACTTTTTCTATTTTACTGGTAAAACCAATATATATGTGCACAGCCTCAAAATAAAAAAATATAGTTTTGATGCTATAATGTATAAGTGAATGCTTTCAGGTTTGTTTAAAACTGACATTGTACAATAAAATTCTCAGCGACAAATCTATCAATAATTTAAAATTTTAATGAATTATTTACTTGATATAAAATAGCAAATAAGGGGGATGGAGAGATGGCTCAGCAGTTAAGAGCACTGACTGCTCTTGCAGAGGACCTGGATCCATTCCCAGCACCCACATGGTGGCTAAGAACCATCTTTAATTCCAGTTCCAGGGGAATCTGATGCTCTCTTCTGATCTCCACAGCACTGCATGACACAGGTACATCAACCTACATGCAGACAGTACACTCATACATATAAAAAATAATAAATAAATAAAATTTAAAAAAATAAATAAAAAATAAAATAATACTTACCTGGCAAGGGAGATAGCAATGATCATGAAGGTTGTTTTCCCAGGGCAAGGCTTATCCATTGCACTCTGGATGTGCTGACCCCTGTGATTTCCCTAAATGCGGGAAACTTGATTGCATAATTTGCAGTAGTGGGGGACTGGGTTCATGCTCTCCCCTTAAAAAAATAAAATAAAATAAAATAAAATAAAATAGCAATTAAAGGATCTGGGGAGATGGCTCAGTGGTTAAGAGTACTGGCTGAATTTGAATCTCAGCACCCACATGGCCATTAACAACCATCTGTAATTTCAGATCCCAGAGAATATGATGCCCTCTTCTGGCCTCTGAGGGCATTGCATGCCCAAGTACATATACACATGCAGCAACACACACACACACACACACACACACACACACACACACACCATGCACACACACTAAATAAATAAATTACTTAAAAATAGCAAATCAAAATGCCATAATGACTCAAGAGAAACTTGAGTAGAGAACAAGCTTCACAGCCTAATATCTTCATAATCCCATTTTTTCCTGCTTCTGGAGCACAACCCACATTTTTATTTTGTGCTAGGCCTCCTCACTGATTTCTCTGGTCTGCACTCATACCCATAGGTACAATATATGAGAAATCAGTCTTGCCAATACAAATGAGAAAACATCGTATTTTTAAATGCATGGTTAACAAAATTGTCCCATTTTTACCTCACAACATAGATATTTTAAACTATAGTTAAAAATAGAGAAATAGAAATATATACATATTTGAAGGCTAAGTTGGTTCCCCATCTCTGTATATGGATGATCCATCACAAAACTTAGAAACAGTATGTCCATTCCTATTGTTGCACTGTGGATATTTTATCCTGACCTGTAGCTGAATTTAAGATGTATTCTTTTCAATTCTATCACTTTTCTTCCTTCCCTCTGCATTTCTCTTCCTGTCCTGACTTTGACTCCACCCCACACATATACATTCACTGGTGCACATCTACACCTTATCAAATTCTGCACTGTTCTGACAGCATCTTAACTCAGAATCCCATATGTGAAAGATGAGGAGGTCCACAGCTCCAGGGGCTGTGCTGTGCACTTGGAGATTTGCTTTGCCCATCTCTTAGCTGACTTTTACTGTAACTGCCATCAAGTGGCAGAATCTGAAACTACAGCATGCCATGAAGTCACCTTGGATGTGTGAATGACTCCGAGCAAATAGGACATAGATTCGATTTTGTCAGTTATTAAAGAAAGATAAATGGAGTGCAAGCTAGAATGCTGGAGAATGGTGGCAAAATATCAAATTTTGCTCCTTAGTATACTACAACAACTACTACTCTATGTTTATGATAGTACAACTGTTCTGAAGTTGTTCTACACAAACATTTAGTCAGTTCTTTTCAGTTTCCTAGGTCTATTGTGTCTTAACTGGTGGCTGGTCTCCAGTTTGGCTTTGACTTTCCAAAATCTATAATTCCAGTGGACAATGTTAATAGAAGTCAAATGTAAGTACAATTTAAATTCATTATACTTACTTTTTCCCATTAAAAACTAACTAGCCTCGCATAGATAAAATAGAATTATAATCACTGTGTAAAAATAACACAAAAAGCAGAGTTGGATCAGAACCATGCTGTGTTTAGTTTCTTAAAAATGAAATATCTGGATCCAGGTGTGGTGGCTCACAATTTTAATCCCAGCCCTTGGGAGGCAAAGGCAGGCAGATGACTATGATTTCAAGGGCAGCCCAGTATATATAGTAAGTTCCAGGACAGCTGAAGCTACAGAAATATCAAAAAGAAGAAGAAGAAGAAGAAGAAGAAGAAGAAGAAGAAGAAGAAGAAGGAGGAGGAGGAGGAGGAGGAGGAGGAGGAGGAGGAGGAGGAGGAGGATTTGGGCTGGAGAGATGCCTTAGCAGTTAAAAAGCACAGCAGACCTGGGTTTGATTCCCAGCACCCAAATGGCAGCTAACAACCACCTGTAACCCCAGCTACAGGGGATCCAGCACCCTCTTTTTTTTTTTTCTGAGACAGGGTCTCCCCGTAGCCCCAGCTGTCCTGGAACTCACTCTATAGACCAGGCTGGCCTTGAACTCATCAAGATCTGCCTGCCTTTGCCTCCCAAGTGCTAGGATTAAAGGCGTGCACGACCACGCCCGGCCCCAACACCCTCTTCTGACCACTGTGAGCAATGCAGAACACCAGTGCACTTAAACACATGCAGACGATGCACTCATAAACATAAAAATAATAAACAAAAATTTTTAGAAGGTGAAATTTTTTTAAGTTTAATGAAGCCAACTCTCTGCTTCTGTGAATTTCACATCTAAATGCAGTTTAAATGAGGCATCTCATTCAAAGCACTGCTTTCTACGTCTTTAAAAATCTTCTTTAGAAAGTATAAATGTTTGAATTCATATCCAGATTTGGTATATTAAAAGCAAACTACCAGACTGACACTTGCCATCCTTTCATCTCTTTCTAAATCTTCAGTTTCATCATCTGTTAGATAGTTGGGGTTCCCTCCTGCAGCCATACTTAGGCAGCACAGGGTTGCACATGGCAGAGGTGGGCATTTTCTAACATTTTCTTCATAGCTACCCTAGCTACTAGGGATCCAATCATTCAAAGGTGTTAGGGATTCAAACAAAAGGCATAATGGTTGCTAATGCATTTTACACACTGTAGATATTACATAAATAGGCTACTGATGCTGAAAAACAACATCATCAACAACAAAATGAAATCTAGTCAGGTGCCAAGAAGAGATTAGTTACTCCAAAGAGGAAAATTTCTTCATATTTTCAATTAACGTATCATGTTATTTTTCTGTTAATCTACATTTGTGGATTGTTATGAATATTTATCTGCCTTATGTTGCAGTGTTTATGAGAACTCTTTCTTTAAAATAAGACTTTAGAGATGGAGATTAGGATGGTAATACTGTCAACTTGAAAGGGTCTGCATTCACCTAGGGGACTACCACTGTGTATGTCTGCAATGACATTACTTGTAGGAATGAAATTTTGCCTGCTCGAGGTAAGGACCTGTAAGACCTGTCACACAAAACCTCTGAGAATTATTTGATATCTCTGTGGGCATTCAGTTGTCTCTGTGAGTTATCTGTAGCTCTGGAAGATCTGGGATATTGCAGTGTTTTCTTGTCTTGCCTATCTCTGCAAAGTTCCAGAACCAGATGGCCCCTTCCCTTGAGGTATTGAGCAAAATAATGCACCTCTAGTTTACTGGTTGTACAAACAGGAGCTCTGCAGGCCCCTAGTAAGAGCCAAAGTGGCTCACCCTTCTCTTCCACCTGCCCCTCCACTTCCTTGCCCAGAGCACAGTAACTTTTGCTATATAAACACACTGCTGGCATGAATAAATGAGAGAGAGTTTTATCTCCCAGACTTTCTTTGAGTCCATGTCTGTCTTTCTTTGTCTTTCTATTCATTCCATCAGGTAACTTTCTTGCAGTCCCTTCCCCCTCCTTGCCAGAGCTAAGCCTAGAGACTGTCTGCCTGCAGGCAAGAGACAGACTTGGAGCTTGCAGTCCTGTAAAACTGCCAGCCTGGTTCTAGAAGATAAGAATATCAAGTGGAAAGTGGCTATGCATGACTAAAGGGCCATCAGACAATTAGTAAACCACCATAACTGGCACCCAATGTGTGGCTTTGACTCTCCACCAACAGAAGGAAGAAGGAAAGAAAGTTACTTCCTCAGGCTGTCTCTCTCCCAGCTCTCTTTGCCCCCATGAGAGGGGAAAATCTAGGAGGGTTCACTGTGAAGAAGAAAGTACCCCACCCCCTGATATAGGATTCAGGTTAATGGCCAGTATTTGGCCCATCTCTGTGGAAAAAAACTCTCTTTTCCACATGAGATTAGCCTTTGATCTGTTTTTCCCCTACAGAATTTCTCCTCTATACCACCAGGCTATTAGCATATCTCTGTGAGAATTTCTCTTTCATGAGAGATTAATCTTTAAACTGTCTTTTTCCCTAACCATTAGCATTTCCTGCCTTTCTTTATCATGGAAAACAAACAGGCATGCCTGAAGACGCAATGGCAACAAAACAGATTAATCAAAACAGATTAATCAAAATCCAAAGGGCTGTGGCAGCAGCTCCACTACAGTCCGAGTAGGCCGAGGAGCTGACGGCATGCCTTGGAGCTGACGGCATGCCTCTGGTGCAAGAAGGAGCCTGAGCACTGGGCTGGGAGCTGGCAGGGTGCATGTGAGGCCACACGGGGACCCAGATGAGCCCAGATGCAGATCTTTGCTCAGCCCTGCACCTCCGCCCATGCAGCGCTGCCCACTCAGCCTGCGCCATGGCCCACCCCTCTCTCATTCTCAGCCACTTTCCTTTAGAGGGCCAGGAGCACCTTCACCTTTAGCTACTTCCCTCTCTGCCACACAAAACCTTGCCAGATCAGGGATAACCGAGACCTTCATTTGCAGGCGTTTCCCGTTAATGTAGCCCCATCTTGGAACTAAAAAAAAATATATAATCAAAATCATTTTTCAGGAAAGAAAAAGCCAGCAGGCTCAAGAGCAAAACTACATTTCCCAGAGTTCCTTGGTCCCATGGCAGTCTCAACTTCCTGTTGTGGCCATTTTTTTAAAATTTTTAAATTTTATTTAGTTTTTTATGTGTATGAATGTACTGTCCACATGTAGGTTGGTGCACCCATGTCGTGCAATGCAACAGAGGTCTTTCAGAAGAGGGTGTCAGATTTTCCTGGAACTGGAATTAAAGACGGTTCTCAGCCACCATGTGGGTGTTGGGGATCAAACCCTGGTCCTCTGCAAAAGCACTAGGCCATCTCTCCAGACCCTGTTGTGGCCATTTTTATTTCCTTTTTTTCCAGGCCAAAAAACTATATTTCCCAAAAACTACATTTTCCAATTGGCTTCATGCCAGTTGGAGTTTCAGTATGATTCCAGGTCCTTTTTGATTCAGGCTTTTCCAAAAGATATTCAAAAAAATGTACCTTTGGACTTTATTGTGTTCTTTCTCATGATACTTGTTCAGAATTGAGGTAATTGTACTGTTTCTTGCACATCAATTTTATCTTGTGATAATATATTTTAAAATGGCTATTTAAAATCTATTAAGTTAAATTCCATCTCAAGCATGCTTCTCTAAATCTGATACATGGGTACCCAAAACCATCTTTAAATGAATTGTGCACAACTGATCAATTAATAAGTCCTAGGCATTTCAAGGTCAATCAATCAATTAAGGATCCTAAACTATTCTAAAATTAATTAATTAAAAGGTCCTAAACAATCTTGGATCATTTTAGATTTGTTTTTAGCATTTTAAAATTCATAGCCCCTCCCCAGACCATTTGGTTTTTTATTTTTATTTTTTTTATTTTTATTTTTATTTTTTTATTTATTTTTGTATGTGTATGAATGTACTGTCTGCATGTAGGTTTGTGCACCCGTGTCGTGCAATGCCGCGGAGGTCAGAAGAGGGTCTCAGATTCCCCTGGACCTGGAGTTCTCCTGGAATTGGAGTTACAGACGGTTCTTAGCTGCCATGTGGGTGCTGGGGATTGAACCCGGGTCCTCTGCAAGAGCAGTCGGTGCTCTTAACCGCTAGGCTATCTCTCCAGCCCATCATTTGGTTTTTTAATCTACCACTGAGCAAAAATAAAAAGTCATCTTAATTCATGTCTGTATGAATTTAATACCAGCTTTGTATGAAGATTTTCAATCCAACTTGGTCTAACAATAATTAAAACTAATTAATGTTCTTTAACAACTATTTGTCATTTTTAGGTTTTGGTTAAAAAAATTAATTCGTGTGATTTTTCTATTTACATAAATTTAGTAAAGGCTAACTCTAAAACCAAAATTAATTTTTCCCTAACTCAGTTCTGCCAGTGTTTTAAATAGCTGATAAATTAATTAATTTATAAAGGGTAAATATAAATTTACACAGGTAGTAGTTCAAAGTTTTATTAAGTATGTACTGTCATCTACTAGATATAAATCACCAACACCGATAGAATCCGTAAAACCCATTCTGTAAAATTTATACCTTAAAGTTATACATCTAAGGATTGTGATGTATATAAAGGTTAAAATTAGGGGCTGAAGAGATAGTCTAGCGGTTAAGAGCACCGACTGCTCTTGCAGAGGACCTGGGTTCAATCCCCAGCACCCACATGGCAGCTAAGAACCGTCTGTAACTCCAATTCCAGGAGAACTCCAGTTCCAGGGGAATCCGAGACCCTCTTCTGACCTCCACAGCATTGCATGACACTGGTGCACAAACCTGCATGCAGACAGTACACTCATACACATACAAAAATAAATAAAATTAAAAAAAATAAGAAAAAAAAATAAAGGTTAAAATTATATATGTATAAACTTTATTTCTACAGGATCCAGTCTTAAAGATTACAATGTATATTTAATCAAGTTTCCTCTAACTTATTTTTACTAATGTTCAAAATCTATTCACACATTGGATAGTGGTAAACTAAATTACTTATGTTGTTTAAAAATTTGTCTAATACTGTCAACATAAAAATTTGGTCACACTTAAATGTATGTAAACTGCAAGTTACTTTTAATTCCAACACATGCTAAATTTCCAGGTAACAGCCTTGATATTAATGTATATCCAATGTATTTTTATAATGTTATCTATAACATCCCTTTTTATCTACAAGATAATTTAGCTTTAAAAGACAATATTTCACCTCTTCATCAACAATAAACCTCAGGACATTGGTTCCCATATGGGTATGTATGTGATACTATGGTGTTCAGAAAAAATATATATTCTCCTAAAATAAGGTAAAATTAATGTAATGCCCTCCAAAAGATGGCTTAATTTCTTTCTTACATTAAGAGACATAAAATCTCTTGAAAAGTTCCCAATGGACTAGAAAGAGAAAGAAAGACAGACAAGGACTCAGTGAAAGTCTGGGAGTTACTAGATTTGGTTAACTAAAGACTGAAGAGTCCCTGTGTGTAGGAAGATAGTTTGAATTGGGGGCTAGTTCTCAGCTAGCATCCCTCATGGCAACATGGCAGAGAGTCTGATCCTGCCCCAAGGAGGAGCAAACAATGTGGCCTAGCTGGGTGATGCTGGGTGGGGCAACGGTGTGCAGTGGCATGGAGTTGAGGGGCCTATGATTGGTCCTGGGAACTGGCATCATTTGGTTTATAAAAGCAGGCTGTAGCAAGGAATAAATTTGAATTTCCCAGTACCATCATCACGGAATTCCCAGCCGTCATTTTTAATTAATTATTGCCAAGGTAGGCCTGCATTTCATTTGGGTAGCCAGTGGGTTGGAAAGAGGTCCATGTGCAGACCACCAATCGGGATAGCTGGTGTTGTGAGTGGACAAAGTCTGAAGAAAGGCCAATAGCCATCAGCCTGGAAATTCCTGCCCAGGGTTCAGCAGTCTCTGGTCAGGTGGGAAGTCACAGACAAGAGTGGAACACGTGTCTCATGGTTACAGGCTAAGGGCCTGAGTTGGAAGTACCACCCAGGTGGGGCTATGGGAAGTAGCCGTCTGGTCTCTGGGCCGAGAGGCCAGTTCCCTACATCAACTGCTGGCAGGTTCTGTGTCCCCGTCCCTTTAGCAGGGCTGTGTGGTCCCTCTTTAGCACAAAAGAAAGCTTCCTACACCTGTGGTCCCAGGGCAGCACCCCATAGGCTGATGTCTCTGGCTCCATAAAAAGGTGGGAGCAAGCTGAGCACTGGTGTTCAGCTCTGCTTCCTGCCTGTAGATACACTGGCACAGCTGCCTCAAGCTTCTGCTAGCATGCCTTAGATACCTTGACAGACTATACCAAGATAAGCTTTGGTCAGATATTTTGTCACAATAATGGAAGAAATAGCTAATATAGGGACAATAAAAAATACAAAAAGATAAATAAATCTTGGAAAGTGATCATTTGAATCACAGTAATGGAATCCTGGAGTTGTAAGGGACCTGAGTGCCAACACTGTACTTTCCAGGCTCCATGGCTTTCTCAGTGCTTCCATGGCTACTTCTCAAGTTCTAGAGCCAGGTAGTTTAGAGCTCAGCTGCTCAATGATGTCTTCTGAAGATCCTCTAAAATATCTCTCTACAGTCCTTTTTGCCTTTGTCATTAAACTTGCTGATATAAAAACCTCTCAGGAGCTATTAGACTATATTGGACAAGGAAATCATTATCAGCAAAATAATAATGATTAGCAGTAATAAGTAGCCTCCCATTGGTTTAAAATGATATAATGTATAATGCAATATGTAAAACAGTGTTTTGTGTATACCAAAGTACTACCCTCTGTGGGCCTGCCTTTCTTTAGCTACTAAACTTCTCACCATTTTTCTCACCTTTCTTCACTTGACCAACACCAACAGACCTTTCTAAGCCTGAAGGCCAAGTGCTTAGGAGCACATCCTTAGAGAAGGTACTCATTGTGTCTTACCTTGTAAGAAAGTTGAATTCGTAGAAAAGAAAGTTCCTTTGCTCTTACTATGTTAACCACCTTCCACTGTCCATGTCCAGGGGATTCTGGTTCCTGGTGGTTATGCGTGCAGATATGTCTTTGCTTCTGTCTAGAGCAAAATCTCCAACTATCAGCAAACAATGCTCCAAACGCAATTCCTCTCATTTTCTGCCCTCAATAGCCATTGCATTTTTTTCTGCTTTGTAGAGAGCGGATGTTGACCAAAATGGCGCCTTGGACCCTGGCCAGGTCTTATGATCGCCATTTTGTCAGTTAATTTCCCAGCCAATGGGAGAGCTTCAATCTGGAGCACTCATTAGCATGATCACTGACTTCCACTTATTGCCTGCAGACTGCACATGACTACCACTCTCTGAGCTCATGCTTTTAATATGCAAATGAGGCATCGGACTGTGCACCTATCCAGAGCATGCATGAGCCCTCTAGACTGCTATATAAGCAGTGCTTCTGCCCCATTTTGGGGTCCTTCTCCTAAAAGAGCTGTGCACAATAAATACTGCTGCAGAAGAATCCTGTTGTCCGCGTGAAGTTCTTGCCGGCGAGACTGCTGCGCGGGACAAGTGGTGCCGAAAGCCCGGGCCCGGGAACCTGACATCGCTGGCGCCGAGAGGACCCTTCGACTTCCGAAGTGGATTCAGAACTGCGCTCAGGTTGTAATTTTAAAGTTAGTTCTGAGAGATATGCTTTTCTCTGACGATCTAGAGGGATTGGAAGCTTGCCTAATTATTTTATTGGCTGTTGTAATTGTCCTTGTACCATTGTTTACTCTCTCTTGCTGGGACGATCAAAACTGTAAAGAAGAAATTAGGGAAGGACAACAAGCCCTTGCGGACCTTCAGGAAAGCATGTCAGAAACAGAACGGAGTGAAAGGTTAGATGCGCATTCAAAGAAAAAAGAGGATGCTAGCGAGATTATTAATAAAGGTACCTTATACCCATTTAGAGACCTACAAGCCCTGACATTAAGTGATTCAGATTCTAATGAGGAATTACCGCCATCTGAGGAGGAGGAATTAGAGGAGGAAGCAGCCCGGTACAAAAATGAACACTTTCGCCCCGCCCGGCGAAAGAAAAGGTTAAAACTGAAAGTAAACAGGTCCCATAGCTCTCCCGCTCCCCTGCCTTCAGCTCCACCGCCTTATGCGCCTGGGAAATGCTCTACCTCCTTCTGTTCCCCGGAGGTACGACATGCCATCAGGCAAATGTTCCCAGTTATAGAAAATGCTGATGGCGAGCGCGGTCATCAGCCTGTAGAACACAAGCAAGTTAAAGAATTAGCGGAGTCAGTCCGCGCTTATGGAGTTAATGCTAATTTCACTGTGTCTCAAGTAGAGCGACTAGCCAGTATTGCTATGACACCTGCGGACTGGCAGTATGTAGCAAAGGCTTCCCTCCTCACTATGGGCCAATATCTAGAATGGAAGGCGCTATGGCACGATGCCTGCCAGGCACAAGCCCGCTCTAACGCTACAGCTGGAGGCGAGGCGGCCCGATGGACTTTCGATATGCTTACTGGTCAGGGAGAACATGCTGCTGATCAGACTGGCTTCCCGCTTGCTGTCTATAGCCAAATATCAACTGCAGCTTTGCGAGCCTGGAAAGCATTAACAAATAAGGGAGAAGTCTCGGGCAATTTAACAAAAATAATTCAAGGCCCGAGTGAGCCCTTTTCTGACTTCGTTGCTAGACTATTGGAAGCTGCGGGAAGGATTTTTGGGGACCAGGAACAGGCAATGCCCCTTATAGAGCAACTCATTTTTGAACAATGCACTAAGGAATGCAGGGCGGCCATCATCCCCCGTAAGACAAAAGGCCTACAATCATGGTTGAGGGCATGCAGAGAAATAGGAGGACCCCTCACCAATGCTGGGCTGGCAGCAGCCATACTACAAGGACAGAGACAAGCTAGACCTATCAAGTCGCCTGTTTGTTTCCAATGTGGAAAGCCAGGTCATATAAAAAAGGAGTGTACTGCCCAGGGCAACATAAGAGTACCCGGGCTTTGTCCTAGATGCAAAAAGGGAAAACATTGGGCTAATGAATGCCGCTCGGTAAAAGATATCAAAGGGCGCCCTCTAGAGGATTCAAAAAACGAGATGCGGGGCCCTCGTCTTCAGGGCCCTCGAACATATGGAGACCCCCACACTCGCATACATTGGACGCACTCTCGTGTGAACACCCACGAAGAGCCACCTCAGGCTCGGCAGGACTGGACCTCCGTTCCACCGCCAGAATAGTGCTAACCCCACAAATGGGAGTACACCCTGTCCCCTCTGACTTTCATGGCCCGCTACCAGACAACACTGTGGGCTTACTACTGGGTCGCTCTTCTGTGACCCTCAAAGGCCTCATAGTTCACCCCGGGGTTATTGACCAAGACTATACAGGCGAGCTTAAAATAATGTGTTCATCCCCCAGGGGACTCTTTTCAATTTCTCCTGGAGACCGTATTGCTCAGCTCCTCATTCTCCCCAGTTGCCACAAATTATTTCCATCTCATACAACAAACAGGGGGAATAGTGGATTTGGCTCGACCGGTACTGACTCGGCTTATTTAATAGCTAGCCTTGACACCCGACCTACACTACAATTACTAATTGAAGGAAAAAGGTTTGAGGGTCTCCTAGATACTGGAGCCGATAAAAGCATAATAGCTACACAATGGTGGCCAACAGCTTGGCCTGTGACCCAATCCGCACATTCTTTGCAAGGCTTAGGGTACGAATCCTCACCCTCCATCAGTTCTAGGGCATTGAAGTGGAAGGCACCGGAAGGACAACAAGGGGAATTTACCCCCTATGTCCTTCCCCTACCCATTAATCTCTGGGGAAGGGATGTCATGAAACAATTAGGGCTAAAACTTATAAATGAATACTCTACTCCAGCTCATAACATGATGACAAAAATGGGATATGTCCCTGGGAAAGGCCTGGGCAAATTCCAACAAGGCATAACTGAGCCTGTGCCCACCGAACCAAAATTAGATAAACATGGTCTGGGTTTTTCCTAGAGGCTGTTGAGGGCCTAATACCCATACCTTGGCTCACAGAGGAGGCGATATGGGTTCCTCAATGGCCGTTATCCTCTGAAAAACTTGCAGCAGCTCATCAGTTGGTAAAGGAACAACTGGAACTTAAGCACTTGGAGCCCTCCAATTCTCCCTGGAATACCCCTGTTTTCGTTATAAAAAAGAGATCAGGTAAATGGAGGCTTCTACATGACCTCCGTGCAATTAATGCCCAAATGAAGCTATTTGGTCCAGTCCAAAGAGGGCTCCCCCTCTTATCAGCTCTTCCCAGTCACTGGCAGATTCTTATTGTAGATATCAAAGACTGTTTCTTTTCTATCCCCTTGTGTTCTCAGGATAGAGAAAGATTTGCATTCACCCTGCCTACCATCAATCATTTGGGACCCGACAAGCGTTATCAATGGAGAGTTCTCCCCCAGGGCATGGCCAATAGCCCCACTATGTGTCAATTATTTGTCCAACAAGCCCTTGCACCAGTTCAAAAACAATTCCATTCCTTAATCATTATCCATTATATGGATGATATTCTTCTATGCGGTGATGATCAGATAAAAATTTATGATGCATTCAGCATCATGGTTAAATCACTAAAAATCCATGGGCTTACAATTGCCCCTGAAAAGGTCCAAAACACTCAAATAGGACAATTTTTAGGCACTATTGTTTACCCAGAATTTATAAAACCTCAAAAAATTGAAATTTGGAGAGATCACCTACATACACTCAATGACTTCCAAAAATTAATAGGGGACATCAATTGGCTATGCCCTTTCCTTAAATTGTCAACAGCTGAGTTAAAACCTCTGTTTGACATTCTGGAGGGGGATCCTCATCTCACGTCTCCCCGTGCCTTAAATCCTGAGGCCTTAACGGCCCTACGAAAGGTAGAGCAGGCACTGAGTGAGGCCCAATTACTCAGAATAGTAGAATCCCAACCTTTTCAATTGTGTATCCTGCAAACTGCTAATCTGCCCACTGCAGTTTTGTGGCAACATAGCCCACTCCTCTGGATCCATCCTAACGCATCTCCAGCTAAAACTATTGAATGGTACCCTGCTGTGATTGCTAAATTAGCTCTTAAAGGGATTAAAGCAGCTGTCACTCATTTTGGGTCACAGCCACAAAAGATAATTATCCCATATACTACAGAACAGTAACAAATACTCGCAGCCACCAATGACTATTGGGCCATTCTTGTAACAACCTTTCAAGAACACTTTGATAATCATTACCCCAAACACCAGGTGTTAAGCTTTGCCCAAAGCCAGCCCCTGGTGTTTCCCCGGGTTACTCGACTTCAGCCAATAGCAGAGGGGACTATAGTGTACACTGATGGTTCAGAAAATGGAATAGGAGCATATGTACATGAAGGAAAAACAACCACTAGACAATTTAACCACACCTCTCCACAATTAACAGAATGCCAAGTAGTGCTTGAGGTATTAAAAATATTCCCTGGCCCTCTTAATATTGTCTCTGACTCCAGCTATGTGGTAAATGCGGTAAATTCCTTGGAAACTGCAGGATTGATTAGAACTTCCAGCACTGTTGCCTCTATTTTCCTAGAGATACAAAATGAACTTCTCTCTCGATCATGCCCCTTGTACATTACGCACATCCGTGCTCATTCAGGTCTGCCTGGCCCCATGGCATTAGGCAACCAACAGGCTGATCTTGCCACCAGAGCTGCCGCCTTTGCTGTACTTAGCCCGTTGGAAGCGGCTGCTAATTTTCACTCTCAGTTTCATGTGACCTCCGAGACCCTGTGAAAGCGCTTTTCTCTAACTCGCAATGAGGCCTGCAATATAGTCCTTCAGTGCCATAATTGTGCTGAGTTCTTACTACCCCCCCATACAGGTGTCAATCCACGTGGATTGCGACCACTACAGATTTGGCAAATGGACGTGACTCATATCACCTCTTTTGGCAGATTAAAATATTTACATGTGTCAATGGACACATGTTCTGGGGTTGTTTTTGCTACTCCTCTCTCCGGGGAAAGAACCACTCATGTTATACAACATTGCCTAGAAGCCTGGAGTGCTTGGGGGCTGCCACAAATATTAAAAACTGATAATGGCCCAGCCTATACGGCAACCAAGTTTAAACAGTTTTGTCAACAAATGGGTGTCACCCATCTTACTGGTCTACCTTATAACCCACAGGGACAAGGCATTGTGGAACATGCACACCGCACCATCAAAGCTTACATTATTAAACAAAAAGGGGAATTGGAGAGCGTACCCCCCATGCCAAAAACAATCATATCAGTAGTTCTGTTTACCCTAAATTTTTTAAATTTGGATGATTATGGCCGTTCAGCAGCTGAGCGTCATAATTCATGGCCTACACCACAAAAGGAATTGGTAAAATGGAAAGATGTTTTATCTGGAAAATGGAAAGGCCCAGATCCTATTCTAATAAGATCCAGGGGAGCTATCTGTATTTTTCCACAGGGAGAAGAAAACCCAATCTGGGTACCCGAACGACTAACAAGAAAAATAATAAAAGGACATGAAGATTCTTGTGATCAACCTACTCATCATCTGGACGACTCAGGCAGAACCATGCTGGGGGATACTGTCGGTGTTCCCAAGGCCAATGCCAGTTCGTCATGATGCTAAACTCTTTCCCCGCCTCTTTAGTACTAATTCATCTTTAGATGTACCCTATTTGCCTTTAGATATAGAACTAGCTAGCATTAATGAAAATAGAAGCTTCATATTAAGTGGCAGCTTGTGCTTCCATAAGGTAAGTAATATAAATGACAGCTCAGAATGTGTTCAAATGTATAATCAAACTGCTGCATGGTTTGATGCCCCTGATATGCCTGGGAGGGCCAATGCTACTTGGATAACGGGACGATGGCCTATCTCTCAGCCAAAGGGCAACATGTCCATTCCAGTTCAACCTAATTGGTCACCCTTCTGTACTGGCTGGAGGGAAACAGCTTTGCCCCCTTGGACAGGATGCCAGTCATGGGGAATACACTGGGCAATTAACGGCCTTTTTACCTTTTGGAATACTTCTACTACATTTGAACTATGGCAGCTAGCCCAGCTTGGCTGTGAGTGGAAATATCCTGGCTTATGTGTAACCAACATCCAATATCAAAACTTCACAAGGGCAGCAAATTTGTCTAAACAATTGTCCAGTTATCTTTTAGGTATTTGGACAGGAGAATTCGACAGCTTGATGAACCAACTTCGCATGGCTATTGTCACCGTAAACTCGACTAGAGTGGACGCCTCCCTTGCTGAAGGACTAGCTGCTGTCTCCCACTTCAAAGAATGGGCAGGGGTTGCAGGGTTTGGCTTGCTTCTGTGTGAAGGGATTGTAATTATGCTCTGGATAATGTGCAGGCTCCGTGCCCAACATCAGCGCGATAAAGTACTCATTGCACAGGCCCTTGCAGCCTTGGAAGAAGGCTCCTCTCCCAACATTTGGCTTGGCATGCTAGAGAAGTAGTCAAAGACAGGTAAGACCCACTGCATGTATTACCAACCTAAGACAGGGAACAAACCTATGCTGTTTGTCTGACCCCATGACGGGTAAGGAATACCTCTGCAGGGGCAACCTAAGACAGGCATTCTCTCTGCCATATATTATAAGAAAGGGGGAGATGTAGAGAGCGGACGTTGACCAAAATGGTGCCTTGGACCCTGGCCAGGTCTTATGATCGCCATTTTGTCGCCTAACTACCCAGTTCATTTCCCAGCCAATGGGAGAGCTTCAATCTGGAGCACTCATTAGCATGATCACTGACTTCCGCTTATTGCCTGCAGACTGCGCATGACTACCGCTCTCTGAGCTCACGCTTTTAATATGCAAATGAGGCATCGGACTATGCACCTATCCAGAGTATGCACGAGCCCTCTAGACTGCTATATAAGCAGTGCTTCTGCCCCATTTCGGGGTCCTTCTCCTAAAAGAGCTGTGCACAATAAGTACTGCTGCAGAAGAATCCTGTTGTCCGTGTGAAGTTCTTGCCGGCGAGACTGCTGCGCGGGACACTGCTTCACAGCAAAACTCCTTCAAAAAATACAGGAAGACAGAGGGGTGTGTGTGTGTGTGTGTGTGTGTGTGTGTGTGCGCGCGCGCGCGTGTGTGCGCGTGTGTGTGTTTGAGAGAGAAAGAGATTTTCTCTCCTTTCGTATGCCCTTTATCTAATTTGCCCTATGTAGTAGAACTGATCTAGTGAAAGGCCAGTGTGTTGACCCCATGGTCAGTCCTAAGCCCCTCATCTACCCACATGGGTAACACCAAGCCATCTCTCTTCCTTGAAATGCCTTCTTCTGCTGGTTTTCAAAGGAATTAACTGGTGATCCCTCCACTCTAATATCTTGCCCTTTTGTTAGTTCTCCTTCCCCACACCTCTTAAAATGTGGAGCCTGAGGACTTGGTCTCATCACCATTTTCCTCATTTATACTCACTCCTCTTCTCTCTGCTCTCACTCCTATGTAGTACCTATTGCCAATCACTTCCAAATCCCCATTTCCAATATACACATCTCCCTAGACCAGTCTATTCAACAGTTTCTTGTACATGTGCTCTAAAGTATTACAGAAATCTCTGGCTCTGAATGACCGGTCATGAGCCTTTGCTCATATTTCTTCCCTCACAATCTAAATCCAGCTCAGAGGATGGCAACTTCATTCTCCCAGTTGTTCAAGGTGAAGAGCTTGGCTGGCTTTAACCCTATCTTGATTTTATCACATATGCTTTATATTCAATTGTGAAGATTTACCCTTAAAATATTTATGGAGTTGAATGACTTTTCACCACCTCCACTACCACCACTGTGATTCTAGTTAGCATCATTTCTTTCCTGATTGGCTATGCTAATCTTCTAGATGGTCTTGTGTTTTTAAACATACTGTTATGGAATCAACTGTGTCACTGGCAAAATTATATGCTGAAACTCAAACCTCCAATATGACTATATTTGAGATGGTGCCATTAAGAAGGTAAGTAAGGTTAAATGAAATCCTAGGATGGGGCCATAGTTCAGTAAGACTCATGTCCTTTCAAGTATGAAAACAGAAAAAGCCATGAGAGGGTACATTGTAAAAAGGGAGTGTGCAAACCTTGGAGAGGAGCCTCACTAGGACCCAATTCTGCAGGACCTCTAGTCTTCAAAACTCTGAGGAAATAAATTGACGATGCTGAAGCTACCCATTTTGTTATATATCAGCAGACAAATATACCCTTAATCTCCTAAGGTGACTTGTCAATGCAGAAGACAGACATCCAGTAAAGTAGGTCAGAGAGTATTTCTCACCTTGCTGATCACCCTGCAGTGGCTTCCTGTTTTTCACAAAGGCCTGGTTTTTCAAAAGACCCATTGGGTCCTGTGTGATCTGGTACCCCAGATCCTCTCAGAATTCTCTGACGTCACTTTCTTGTTCCAGCAGCATTGCCTTCCTTTCAGCTCCTCAGACATGAATTCATGATTCTTCTGCCCAGTTTGCTTTCCTCCCAAGTAAAACTAAGTTTTCAGCTCTTTCAGTCTTATTCAAACATCCCTTCTCAAGGGGACCCTGATAATCACAACCATCCACCTCACCTTCTTTATCTTCATCTATTGTTCTTTTCCTTTTATCCTAGCAAGCTTCCCCTCATAGCACGTAAGAACGTTCATGTAGTTACTATTTATAAGCTATTTCCCCCTATTAGAATATAAGAATGAGGTGGGCAGAATCTCTGTTTCTTTTACCCCTGTATACTTAAGCTCCTAACTCAGGCCCTGACACAAAGTAAGAATACATTCTTTGTTTTAAGTAGAGGAGGAAGTGGGAGAAGGGAAGGCAAGGACAGACAGACCTATGCATGAAATGGATTTTAACAGTTGTTCTTTACCACTAAATTGTCAATTGTTAATTCTTTTTAGGACTGAGTCTTTCATGTCTATATCCCTGTGAGTAAATGATAAATGATGGAGTAAAACAAGAAAGAAATGAGGACAGATGTTGGTGGCTAGTTACACTTAATTTTATTCATTATTGGTTACTTCTAAAATAGAGTTTTGAGATTATACTCATTCAGCCTTCAAGGAACAAAATTCACATGTAGTCAAAGACCACTATAGGACATGATTGTTAAGGCAACAGAAATAAAACACAGAAAATACTTGGACATTGTTCACGCTTATAAGTCTCTAGATTTATGCTTAAAATTTTCATCAATATGAATAATATAATTCAGTATCTATAGATGAAATTTTACACAAGACAGTCATTAATTTTTTGCTATCATCTCATAATGACCTTGGAAAATTTGGTTTCCATTGTTATTGGAGAAAATTTTATAATGCAAAAGTATTATGCTATATGTCAAGTTAGCTTTCGATTAAGGTTAATATTACTGAAATAACTACATCTGCTTTCCTCTCACTGTGATGTTTATCACCTAATAAAAATGCTAAAGTTACCAGGGAAAGATGTTTAATTTGTTCTCACTGCTCAGTTGTATGTTGCATCCTATTTTGTAGTAAATGGCATAATGTCCCAAGTGGGCTGCCATACTGTCAGATACATTATTTATACATAACATTACTGGTTAATCAATGAACAACAAATGCAATGCAGTAGCCTTTTCTTTTCCTCTTTATTTTTAAAGAGATAGGGAAGTGAAATATGTAGAAAAACTATGATTTTTTTCTGATTTCTGATGTTAAATAATCTATGATTTAAAAGGAAGTATGCAAATAATAATATTTAACCATGTACTGTAGCACATGCCAATGAAGAACATTAACTAGTCAAAGCTAAATTTGCTTGCTGCTTTTGTCTAGCAAGTGCACAGAAAGCTTCTTTTGTTTTAGATTGCAAACAATTAAATATTTCCCCAAAACTAATGTATAAGACCCATGTGAGAAAAATTAAATGGATAAAGTAGTAATAGTCCATTTAGAATCAAAGGTTCTATATCAGCCATGTGATATGGTAGCAAACAAAAGAACAATTGGTGCATATGGATGAAATAAGTCTTTCATAATCTGATAGTTTGACAATGAAAGGAAATGCGTTCAACTTCATTTAGTCTGCAGATGGAACTTTAACTCTTAGTTCCTCCTGTGTTTTCATTTTGCACTGCACACAGCAGAACCATTCAGATAAATTTTCTCTTTTTTCAAGCATTTTCTTCTTTCAGAAATAGTATTATAAAGTCAAGCCATCTTAATTGGGAAAGTTATAATAAACTGCTTGACTTACTTTTTAAAACATTTTACTCATTTATAGAATGACTGCATTGAATAGCAAAACATTAAATAGCAATGATTTATTTATGTCGAGAAAACAACACTGCATTGTTTGAGCTAGATAAAAATAAACATATGGACAGATATCCAGCTGGACTGTCATAGAATAGGTGACCTCCTCCTCTGATAAGGGACTTGAATTGTCCAAGTGCCATATGCCACACCAGCACATGAGAAGAAAGGAAAGGCAAAAAGCAGACAAAGAAATGTCTATATTCTCCTTGGAAGCCAGCTTTTATAGAGTCCCACTATGTGTGTGGTACTGAAGTCATAATGTACATGCACTTAAAAATGGAGATCTCCTATCTTAAAAATGTGCAATCCCAAATGCTTAAGCATTGTATCCTGTGAGAATTACAGTGGAACTCAGCACCCCACATTTAAAAAAAGAAGGAAAAAAGAAAAATGGTTTGTTTTTACTTGAGCTCATTCTGTTGGGTTTTTATTAATAGAAATTTTAGATCAATACCAAATATTCCACTCTGTTCCAGTGATTGAATATGAATACATTATGTGCATACAAAAATAGTGATAATCTAAGTTGATACAATAGTTCATTTTGCATTAGTGTCCTAGATGGGACAATGTTAAGAAGCAATTTAAATGAAATTCATTTAAATGTCAGCTCTCATGCTTGCGATTTTTCTATAATTGGTTATTTAATTAAAATAATTCTCATAGTCATTAATTTAGACTAAAACTTGCTGTGCACTGACATGTTTTAATTACATGGTATTAACAAAATTGATATGCTTTAAAAAAGCATGGTTAAATTTTAAACAAGAATAAATTAGAAATCTCATAGATCATCCTACTTAGTGTATTTATGAGAAAGTCGGTCATTTTAAATGTTTATTACAAACAAAGTCACCACATTATTGTGCACACTTTGCAGTATGTATCGTCTATGCTTCAGAGGGATTTGATGCAGGCTCTGAGCTCCCATTCTTGAGTTTATTTGACTGCATATGAAGTAGACAAAATACTAACACAAAGCCACAGAATGCACATAAGCATAGATGAAGAATGAATGTTTTGTGATACTGAATATGATTCTACACAGGATATAATGACTGAATGTATATTAACAGATTAAAATTAAATTATTTTTTATAATCGTCTGTGATCCTCCTCTCAAAGACATAGTATATTGGTTCAGCCTTTAAAAAATAGCCTTCACATTACATTTGTGAGGTTACTTTCATGACCAGTCACATTCTCATTTCAATCTTTGTCAGAGGACTAGATAAATATTTTACCCTTTTCAAATTGCAATTACAATCTTTGTCAGGAGTATGAGAATCAGAATTTTAGTATTTTCTATGAATTAGAGGACTAGTCTATTGCTTTGACCTTTTTAATATTCTGTAATTTAATTGGATGGACAGTCTACTTTTATCCAGGATTGCCAGTCTTTCTATTTAATAAACTTACTGTCACAAAGTACCATTTTGAATGGCTGTTTCTCTTTTGTTCCCTAAGTAAAAGCTTTGGGACAGGTTAAGATATTAGTCTTACTGACCAATATTTCTCCATTTTCTTTTAGTCAGTAGAAATTATAAAATTCTTAGGTGGCCAGCTGGGTTCCATGACTTCATTTGTTTCTGGAGGTAAGATAGTTGCAAAATCAGATTTCTAAACCTGTGTCCCACCCTTCCTCAATTTCAAATTGGTTTAAGACTGTGAACAAAGAAGCTCCTGAATTATTTCCTAAGATGTCTCCTCAGGACACTTGTTCTCACTTAAAATGAATGCAGAACCAATTTCCTTATGTCTTGTCTGGGTCTACCCTATATTTTTCTAACAGTGGCCAGAACAAGAACATAAGATCTGTTATTTGGGTCTTCGCCTTGGTTGGTGGTCTGTAAGACAAAGGAAGGAAAGGAGATAATGATTATTCACTATTATTTTGTAACCTAAGTTCTAATCAGAGACATCTAAATACATTAAAATTAGAGCATAATCTGGATCCCTTTTTTTGCATTCCATTTCTCATTCCCTGTATGCTTCTTCTTTATTCTAAAATTCATAAAACTCAATATTATAGTGGATAGGTAAGGATAAAAGAAAAAATCATCTTGGTTGTCAGTGTAAACTCACAATGGAAATAGGCCTATTTTTCCTTCAAATGTCTTTGCTTATTGTCCAATGTACTAGCTTCAATATATCAAATTAATGTGGTAGTAAGGAAAAACCATTAATTCACTAGTGTTTATTTGAATAGTTCCTGACATTCAGTAGCTGTTCAATAAGCATCTGTTGAATGTCATGAATGATTTGAGGTATGATGAATTTTTCAATTCTGTGTGTTTTAGATAATGACTTACCATGAAGTTTAAATAGGCTAACCTCAACCTTGGTACTATATAGCCCAGGCTGACCTAGGACTTGTGATCTTCCTGCCTCCGTCTCTTCATTGCTGGGGTTACAGGCAATGTTCACCACATGCCCAGCTTAACTGAATGTAATGATAATATGCATACTAGGACTTTTAATATTGATGGGAGAATATAATGATCTCTGAAAGACAACAATTGGAAGATATAGAGAGGAGCTTCCAAGAACTTGTAGATGCATTTTCAGAAGGAGGCCTGAGTCATGGTGGAGGTGTGCACACTCACTTCTCACAGTTTTTCATCCCTAAGCCATTTCTTCTTCCCTCAGGTGGTTAACATGTAAAAAATTCTAATTAATTTGTTTTGTAATTCAAGATTTTAGCATGCCTCGGTGTCTTAAAGCTTAGTATACAGATCATTTTGGTGGTTCCTTTAAATTTTTCAATATAGTCATTCAAGTAAATAACAGAAATGAGGTGAATTTTTATTTTCTCAGATTCTCCTGAGAAGGAGAATTCACAAGAGACCCTGAAACAGCCAAGATTTGAATCCCAACTCTGACATCTTGACTTCTGTGACTTGAGGAAACCATTTCTCTGGGAAGCTCTTCATCTTAAAAATAGCAATGCCTACCTTAAAGAGTCTAGGATTGGTTGTCATTATTATTATCCATATATATCTCTTTGTTTTATTAAAATGTGTGTCATAAACCTATTCCCCTATCTTCTATCAGATTCTCTGTATTAGTTAAGAAACTGATAAAGCTGACTGTCCAATTGATATGCACAGTGTTCCGGATTCATCCATGCCTGACTGCTGGTACTGTCATCTTGATGTGAGACTCATTCACGTACACCATGATTAATCACATCATCTGGGAACATCCTTACACATAAGAGATGATACTTTATTTTCAAACTAGAATGTTTCCTTTGAATCATAGACCATGGCTTTGCCTGCTTATCAGCAGACTTGCTCAAAGATACTGACCCAGTATTGAGTATCATTCAGAGGATCACACACCATCACAGAGCTAGGAACAGTGTCATAGTGGGTAGCATTGAAAAGGTGATTGGCAAATAATAGACTACTCCAAAACCTAACACAGTAGCTGCATGAACATTTTAGAATTTAAAAAGTGTAACAACATTTTTTCAAGTCCACTAATCCACACACAACTGACATACACAATTGAGCCAGATGCTTAAAAATGTTGTTGAAAGGATAACAAAAACAGTTCTACGTTACCCAATTTTCTTATGGTAAAATGGACTCTAAAAGTTAAAATTGTTTTTGGTGTGGTTCCACATAGGTGTGTATCGCTTGATTAACTGCCACCAGGAAATTAAATCTTATCATAATTTGATAAGTATAATAATCCTTGCATTTGTTATAATGTGGAGAATTTCCCCAAATACATTTTATTCTAATATATTTAATGTGATGAGTTTCATAGACATCATGTGATTAAATTTAATAGTAGTTTGTATTAAATGGGCCTCAGTTGAACTGGGGGTCAGCAGTGGATGGTATTTTGCTATCATATTCATCTATGCAAGGCCCTGCAACTTCTGTCTTCTGCTCACTTTTCTTTTTTATCTACATTTCCTCTTTCCTTTTACAAATGTGGCAGTGATAGTAGTTACTATGAGAAAAGCTATTTAGTAGCAGATTCCCCACAAGCTCTTGGCATCTTTATCATACTTAAAGGGTACAGAGGGTTTTAAAGAGATGGCTCAGCAGTTATGAACATTGGCTGCTCTTTCAGAAGACCATGGTTTGGTTCCCAACATTTACATAGTGGCCAATAACCATCTGTAACTCCAGTTCCAAGAGATTCAACCCCTCTTCTGGTCTCCAGAGGCACTGCATGCATGGGTGAGCCTACATAAATGCACCAAAACACTCTCAAATAGATATTTAAAATAAAGAGTGAATTAGCATCCTTAACATGAAATTTATGTTAAATAGCTTAAGCTGCAAATCACCATAAACCAAATTGCTTCTGTAGGTAGACGCAAATGATCAGTAGTATAGTTGAAAAATGGGCAAAAAGTCAGGATAGAAAGTTCAGAAAATATTTGTTACAATAAATACAGAAAGGTTGCTCAATGTCACAAATCTTAGAAATCAGCAATAAGTATTAAAATAGAAATTTGGGGGCCACCAAACTGAAAATATTTAAAACACCAGAAATACCAAATTTTGTTTAAAATATGGAAAACAGGGCCCCTCCTACATTATTTATAATACAGGTCAAATTTTTTAAATATATATTTAATTTTCTTTAACAATTTTACATGTAAATAACTATTCCACAGAAATATATTTATCTTTATACACAAATATGCATGTAGAAGGCTGGCTGTTTTATACCTCACAAATATAGAGAGGAAATCTTTTTGGAAGCCTATTATATTTATATAATATTATGTGGAAAATATATTGAGAGGATTAAAAGATGAAATTTGGGTCTGTAATTTATAGATTAGAAATATTCAGAAAGATATTGTATGGAATTAAATTTTTAAAAGATTGCATTAAACTTATCCATGATTAAATATTCAATTGCTAACTTCCAGGTGGCAAAATTTATGATGTATGAAATTATTTCTGGGACAACTGGAATTTTTCATGTTAAGTTCTATAAATGTAGTTTTACTTATGCATTTTACTTCCATATTCTTGACTATGACACCAATAAAAGCATTTTCTGATTTCATCAGGCATACTTTTTTAGACCAAACTGGTGATGGATTTCTCTTCCCTGGGAGGATAGGCAGGATTAGACAGAAATTAATCTTTTTATTCATTCAAGAAAGATATACCACATATCCACACTATGTATAGGTACTAAATCATATATTGGAGATCCACAGATAAAGATCTAATCCTTGCCTTCAAAATATAGTCACACAAATAACTGCATGTCTGAGCAAAATGACCATTTAAGTATAAGCAAGATCCTAAGTCCGGTGTGGTGGTGACAGTGGTTCCAGCCATTTGGGAGGTTGACACAGACAAATGACTCAGACAGACTTAAGATCTGGGGTCTAGGCTGGGGAGAAGAGTGAGACCTCCTATCTAAAATATATAAGCAAAGAGTATTCTATCTCCATTTTCTTATTCTTGGAGTTTAAACCTACTCACATACCTATTTATGCAAACAGATGTGTGGAGAAGTGCTTGGGCCTTCAACCCATCCTATAAACTGCCTAAGACTATTGAGAGGGCTTTTCCAGTCTTCAGGTTCTATCCTGATTCTACTTGCCTCTTAACAAGAGAACTGGAAAATCTACTCAGACCCTGGGAGAGTCTCATTTGAGCTGCCTTTACCTTCTTCATTGGCCCTTGCTGAATACAGGCAGCTCAGCCCAGCTGGCATCTCATCCCCTATCAACTACAGTAGTGACATCAGAGAAGCATAATGAGCTCAGTCAGTATCTGGTTGCTGTTATCAAAACACAAGAGGACAAACGACTTAAGGGTAGAGGAGAAGGATAATTTATTTGGAATCATGGCTTCAGTCCATGGCTGGTCATCTGGTTACACAGATACAGGTCGTGGTGCAGTAGACCACATGGTGGAACAAAGCTGCTCACCTCAGAGCAGCTTTGAGCAAAGAGAAAACAGGAAGAGGCCATCAACAGAATATACCCTTCAAAGGCACAACACAGAGACCTATTCCCTCCAATGCTCACTTTTCACTATTTCTACTAACTCATAGTGATTCTTTCAATTATGAATCCACCGATGAATTAATTATTGGTGAGGTTGGAAATGTTGTAATAAAATTATTTTCCTGAAAGCCTCATCAGATGCCAATCATATGTTTAACACTTGGGCCTTTTTCAGATTCAAATCATACTCCTTGTAAGGAGCAGACGTGTCTAGGATAGCAAAGTCAGAGAAAGTCGGCAAGGCGGGTCCTGGATTGGCAGTAAACTCTTAACTACAAGGTCTTGGGATTAACCTGGAAGCTAAAAAGTACCTGTGCATCATGTTTCACCATAGGGAGGAAGCGCCCACCCTGTCACATTATAATGAACTAGGGGTGCTTTTTCCTATAGGCTCCCACATCACTGTTCCTCTGCGTTTTCCTGAATGTCTTCCTACTCTAGGCACAAGTCATGTCTCTATCTGTTTGACACAGATCCTTACTTATTTACTATTTTACAGTGATAGACATATTCCACCCCCAGAGAACAACATTGCCAGATTATACGTAATAAGGAAACGGAATGGGACATAGACAGCATAGCCATCCTTTCTGGACTGAGCAACCCACTCCAGTGTGGATGGTGGAAGACTGCCTGTGGGTAGAGGCTACTGATGAAGGATGTCACACAGCCCCGGGTAAGTGGCAAGACACAAAAAGTTACTATCTCCAATCTTTGAGGAGTGTCCCAGTTTTATAATGGGTATTTGAGTTAACATTTGGACTGAATTTTTCTATCGTTAGAGAAAGACTGAATAAACTTTATTTCTCCAACTTAAATAAACATTTGAGGAAGTGATGACTGGACATAGACATTTTAGCAGGTAAATCGATTCAGAAATATTTTCAGGCTTTATTATCACCTCCAGTTACTCTGAAGGCTTCCAGGGAAGACAAAGAAGAAGGACATGGTCTCTCTCTCTCTCTCTCTCTCTCTCTCTCTCTCTCTCTCTCTCCTCTCTCTCTTTTTCTCTCTCTCTTTCTCTCTTTCTCTCGTGTGTGTGTGTGTGTGTGTGTGTGTGTGTGTGTTGTATTATAGAGTAATAGGCTGAGATTCCCCTTATCTCCTTGTCTGGACTCAGAGGTAAAGAAAGAGCCTTCATGAACTTCAGCAACACCAAAGATCAGAGTTAAGATCTAGCACATCAGCCTGAGAGAGAAGATGGTAACCTGGATGTCATTATAATGACAAAACTTAAACTGATGCAGTTTATGACAATCAAGTTTCACTGCTACTTTTTAAAAGTAGTTATTATTATTATTATTATTATTATTATTATTATTGATTGAGCTTCCTCTAGCCACAGCTGGCCTGGAACTCACTCTGTAGATCAGGATGGCTTCAATCTCACAGAGATCCACCTGCATGTACTCATATACTAAGAATACTAATTTTTATTGAGAAGTCTACCTTCACTGTATGTCTTGTGCATGGCACACCCAGCCTCACTCTGCTGTCCTGCTTTCCTTGAACTCAAGTCTTCAGAAAGGATGTTGCAGGAGGAGATGGTTTCACTCCACAGGTCTTTCCATTCATTTTCTCCCCCGACTGTTTCAACTTCCATGGTCCAGGGAGGTCAGCACTCAGTTTTCTTAGCCATATTTTAGGAGCAGCTAAGGGTTGCAGTTTACAGATAGATCAGGAGATGCATATGGAAGTCTCCACAGAACTCCCTTCTAGAATAAAAAGAGTACTTCTCAAGAACAAGGCTTGTTTGATCCTTTCACCCATCTCCTGTGTATTATCTAAAAGCAACAGCTGTGAGTGCAGTACTCACAGTCCTCTGCTACTCACAAGCTGACAAATACCTGGATTAAAAAAAAAAACCTCCACCTAGTGGAAAACACCCAGGGCCACAGGAAGAGGAGTCTCCGTGTTCTGCTCCCCCATCTCCAGACCTCTCCTTATAGTACTGAAAACCCATTTTTTAATCATTTAAAGCTATTGTGCCTGAGCTTTCTGTTCCTTGGAGGTGATTGAAATCCTTACTGAAATCTGTCAGGACTCCTACCCACGTAGAGATGTTTAGCCTTATATAACAGATAAAGGCAAGTTACAAAGAGAGAGAGAGAGAGAGAGAGAGAGAGAGAGAGAGAGAGAGAGAGAAAAGTATCATGGGTAAACCATTTTTATGAATTTGTTTTTGAGAGCTACCCAGTATGTCAGTCAGATACTCAACTTACAACAAGAAATTATTTAATTGAGGATAGTACTTTTGAAAATTCTAGTCCATGAGATAGCCATGGCATGGTTTTTAGGACTCTGATGGAGAGGCTGGAGGAGAGGAGAGTATGTCATAGCAGGGGCATTTAGCAGAGCAAACTGCTTACCTGATGGCCAGTATGTGAAAGAGGAAAAATGGAAGGGGCTGGAGTCCCACTATCCACTTCAATACTGTGTTTGTAATGACCTGAAAACTAAATTTCTCCTTGCAGCACCACATTGGGAAACATCATTAACAGATGAAACTTTGGCAAACAATACAGTTCAACATGGTAGCATTTGGTGACATAGTAAGAAAAGAAAGGAGGGGAGGGGAGGTAGAATGTAGTGATATGAAGAAGGAAAGGAGAACTCTGGAATAGAAAGGGTTAAATGGAGTGGGAATGGGAGGACAGTTTAGAGGACAGAGTGCTGGGGAGGGATAAGCAACTCTAAAGGCCTTTAGAAAAACCTATGTGGGAACCTACCGCTATGGAAACTTTTTAAAGTGCATTCATCTACAGTATAAAAGTGAGATTAATGGCACACGCCTTTAATCCTAGCACTTGGGAGGCAGAGGCAGGTGGATCTTTGTGAGTTCAAGGCCAGCCTAGTCTACAGAGTAAATTCCAGGATAGCTGGGGCTACAGGAAGACCCTGTCTTAAAAAGACCAAAAAAAAAGTGAGATTAAAACATAAAAATTATATGCTATACTAGGGGAACACTGCCCTTTCTAAACATGATGGGCTGACAAAAAGACAAACCCTCAATGCCAGGAATGGACTCCTTCTCTAGAATCTGTTGCCAGGAGTCCTTAGACCCTCAAGCAATACTGGTCATTGGCCCTGCTCTCGGTTACTCACAAAACTGGATGGTTACACCATATTGCTGATGACAGTGCATGAGCTATAGAAGGCAAAAGGAGAAATCAAGCTAGTGCTGATTTCAGAGCCTCATCTGTACTGGTTAATGTCCATAGTTCTAGAAGGTGCTATGCATGCTCTTGGAAGAAAACAATAATCACCAACTCTACCCAGCCATGGATACTATGAACTACAATAATAACTGTCCTGGAGGGTTTTCCCACCAATGCAATAATGGCACTATTAATGGCATTAATAGTGCCTCCTAGGATGGAGCCCATACCTGGGACATTAATATCATGCCTAGAAACTGGGTAGACAGATCACAAGATACAGAGGAGAACCCAGTACTATTTTCTACTAAGTATCCATCATATTTTATCATATTAAACTGACTTTTAGTGACTCATTGTTATAGCCATAGATTAATACATCTCACAAGTCTCACCAGCCAAGTTTTTTTATGCAGCAATGATGATTAACACAGAACCGGCCAATGTGCAGAGAACAAGAGGATACAGAGTGTTTAACCCTAAATAGGACACCTACATCAAACTTCTGCATCCCAGAGATCATTGTGGAAGAAAGAGTGGAAAGACTGTAAGAGCCAGAGGTGGAGTAAGAGCACAGGAAATGGAGTTTTCCAGACGGCTGGTCAATTTCTAGTATGAACTCTCAGCAATGGCAACAGCGTACACAAGTCCTACGTGAGCTCAAACCCGGCAAAATCCTAGTTTAGACATGAGGAAGTAGGCAAGAAACCCCAAAGCAACCTAAGGAAATCATGACAACTGATGGCTGTTTGGAGGGGCAGAGATGTTCTCTTTGAATCATGGTGTTCTTGGTAGTTTAACCAGACTCCGGTGAACGGACTCATTACTGAAGGATATTTAAGGATACAAATTAGAATCAATAGGCCTCGTTATGTATAATAGAGAACATTAAATTGTGCAGAGGGCAATAAGGGGAGGTGTAGATAGGGGACAGGACCTAAATACCATCAAATTATATTGTATGTAAATTGCAGAATTTCAATAAAATAATAAAAAATTAAAGAGTAAAAGATATATTTGAATTTTTTGGAATTTACATTTTTTGCTTTAATTTTATATTACTCTAAAATATGCACACATACCCTGCACCCATAAACCAAAATAACCAAGTCTGAAAATAAGGGATAGGTTAATTCTAGAGCTCATTAAAGGATTGACATTTTAACCATACAGTTGCTTTCAGATAAAAAGAAATATAATATTAATGTTGCTCAGTTTGCTTTCCAACTAAGGATTTGGTGCTAGCAATCACAAATGAGGGATACCATTCATCATTTGCTTTTCTTGGACTGTGCTTCTTCACTTAGCATAATGGCTTCTAGTTCCATCCATTTACCTGCAAAGTTCATGATGTCATCTTTCTTTAGCATTGCATAGAACTCCATTGTGTAGATGTACCACATTTTCTTTATCCACTCATCAATTGATGCACACTTGGATTGCTTCCAGCTCTTTGATATTGTGAAGAGAGGCAATAATCATGGCTTTGCATGTTTCTCTGGGACAGACTGAGTCTTGTGGGTATATACCCAGGAGTGGTATGACTGAGTCAGGTGGTAGGTTTGAGTCTTTTAAGTATTCTCCATACCACTTTCCATATGGGTTGCACAAGTTTGCATTCCCACCAACAGTGGTTAAGTGTTCCCCTTTCTCCACAACCACTCCAGCATTTGGTATCACTTGTTTTCCTAATCTTAGCCAGTCTTATCAGGGTAAGGTGAAATCTTAAGCTAGTTTTAATTTGTATCTCCTTAATTATTAGCAATGTTGAACACTTTCTGAAATGTTTCCCAGCCATCTTTACTTCTTCATTTGTGAATTCTCTGTTCAGCTCTTTACTCCATCTTTTGATCGAGTCATTTGTTTTCTTACTCCTTTGTTTTTTGAGTAGTTTATATATTCTGGATGTTAAAGCTCTGTCACATGTATCACTGGCGATGGTTTCCTCCCACTCTGTAGGTTTTCTCTTCACTTTTTTGATTGTTTCTTTCACTGTACAGGAGCTTTTGAGTTTAATGAGGTCCTACTTGTCTATTGTTGACGTTGTTTCCAACACAGCTGCTGTCTGATTTAGAAAATCTCTTCCTATGCCCATAATTTGTAGGTTACTGCCAACATTTTCTTCTATCATTTTCAATGCTTCTGATTTCACATTGAGGTCTTTGATCCATTTGGAGTTGATTTTTGTACATGGTGAAAGGTAGGGGTTCATTTTCATCCTTCCTCAAGTGGTCCAGTTCTGCCAGCACCATTTGCTATAGATGCTGTCTTTCCTCCATTGAGTCTTCTTGGCCCCCTTGTTAAATATGAGGTGGCTGAAATTGCATGTGCTCAGGTTTGGATGTTCAAATTTGTTCCATTGATCTACAGGTCTGTTTTGTGCCATTACCAGGCTGTTTTATTACAATAGACCTATAATATAGGTTTATTTTATTTTATTTATTTATTTTTATGTATATGAATGTACTGTCTGCATGTAGGTTTGTGCGCCCATGTCATGCAATGCTGCAGAGGTCAGAAGAGGGTGTTGGATTACCCTGGAACTGGAGGTAAACATGGTTCTCAGCCACCAGTGGGTGTTGGGTCTACGAACCACTAGGCCATCTCTCCAGCCCCTGTAATATAGTTTGAACTCAGGTATTGTTATCCGCCTGTGTTGCTCTTTTTGCTTATGGTTGTTTGGCTATCCAGGGTCTTTTTTCCATATGAATTTAAGGATGTTTTTTCTAAGTCTGAGAAGAAACTCATGGGGCATTTGATTGGGATTGCATTGAAACTGTATATTAGTTTGAGTAGGATGGACATCTTACTGTCAATTCTTCCAATCCATGAGCATCTTCTGGTATATTCTTCAATCTCCTTTTTCAGGGATTTAAAATTTTCACTTTAGAGATCTTTGGTGTCTTTGGCTAGGTTTGTTCCAAGGTATTTTTTTTTGGGGGGGGTTATTGTGAGTGGGACATTCTCCTTGTATTCTTTCTCTGTTTATTGTTGGTGTAAAGAAAGGCTACTGATTTTTCTATATTAATTTTGTATCCTGTGACTTTACTGAAACTCTTGATCTTTTCTAGGAGTTTCTTGGTGGAGTTTTTGCATCCTTTAAGTAAACTATCAAATCATCTGCAAAAAAAGGATAGTTTGACTTCTTTTCTTATTAGTACTCCTTTAATTTCCGTTTCTTGTCTTATTGATCTAGCAAGCATTTCAAGCACTATATTGAAGAGGAGTGGGGATAGGGGTCCTGGGCACCTACTGCCGGTGCTCCACCCTGTGGTTCACCCACACCCTTTGGTTACTGCTCTGCTACTTCCAGGGTCCTCATATTTGCATTTTTTTAAAGAAAAGAAAATTAAAAAAACAATGTTTATATTAGAAAATTTGTAAAATTTTGGGCAACAGAGCACCTTCTGGGCCATACAACAGATTGTGGAAAGAGAGAAGATGCCTGGTATCTACAACTTTGCAAAGAATTTACCACTGACAAGAAGGTAGCTTGCTGAGCCTCCAGCAGCAGCCTCTTGGCATGATCTCTGGCCTCCTCCCAGTAAGTGCCACCAACAGGGCAGAAAACAGGGCAAAGCACACTACACCAAGAACAAAGCACAGCTATGCAGCAAGGAAGGCTAACTACCTTGCATTCACATGAAAAATGTACCTTTTGAGACCTTTTTGAGCACAGTATTATACAGGTTGAACAATATGATCTTTTGTATTTGTGGAAATGCATAGGTATTTCAGCATTCTTCATTAATGATATATTTATTTTTTATTTTTATGGGTATGGGTGTTTTGCCTGCATATATTTAAGTGTACCATGTGTATAACTATTGCCCGCAGAGGTCAGAAGATGGCCTCAGATTCCCTGGAACTGAAGTTACAAATAGTTTTTTAGCCTCTATGTGTGTACTGGAACCAAACCTAGGTCCTCTGCAAAAGTGGCCAGTGCTCTTAACTATTCAGCCATCTCTCCAGTCCTCATGATACCTTCTATAGGTGTAATATTCTTGTTGACTGTTTTTAGTTGTTTTTTTCCAATGGTCCCCTAAGACTGAAATTTGTTATATGTGCCTATGTTCTTCAAATAATTTTTCTTTTCTTTTTTTGTTTTTTTTTTTTTTGGTCTTTTTGAGACAGGGTCTCTCTATAGCCCCAGCTGTCCTGGAACTTGCTCTGTAGACCAGGCTGGCCTTGAACTCACAGGCTCTGTAGACCAGGCTGGCCACTTCACCTGATGCAATCACTCCACTGGCTTTTCAAACATTCCCCAAATAGTTTCCCTTATAAAGTCTTCTCTTGAGCTGTTCAAGGAGGCTGAGCTGCTATCCAATGCTGTGTTACCAGTCTGTTCCCACATTTCATCTCAACTCACTACTTAGTGTTCTAAGGGCTTGGTTGCAGGTCTCTTCCTTGATCCTGTGAGTTTCTTGAGAGCAGCTAATCAGAATTTGACATCTTTTTAGAACAAGCCTCTAAATAGTAGGTGTTTAATAATTTTGAATTACATAAATGAATGACTCATAGGTTTAAAAATAAACTCTTGTTCAACTCCTGCTTTCTGTAGGTTAAGCATTTTTCAGTGTGGTTGGCTTTTAAACATCCCACCATTACTACAGATTTACAGTTTCAGCAAGCAGTTTCAAAATAATTTTCATGGCCAATATTCTGGTTGCTGTTTCATCTGAAATGTTTTAAAAGAGAAGTTATTTGACCTGATGTATGGTTTCAGACACGGAGTCCTAGTGACCACATAGAAAAGGAGTAGTGGCTGGTAAAGAGAAAGCCAAGCTGCAAAACCTGGATGTCTAAAACTAATACTGCACATAGGACTTTCCTTTTCAAACTGTAAGGACTCAACATAGAGAATAAAAGGCTAAGAGTGTGTTTCAATATAGTCTCTCTGTCTCCCAGTTTTCTTCTAAGGTAACTAAATTCACACAGAAAGGTAAAATTTAGTTTAACCAACTGGAACCTAGTATAGAGTTTTGGTCACCTCTAGCATGTAATCTTCCTTGAGTCAACAGAGGTGGCCAGATGTCAAAGCTTCCTTGCCTTTCCACTCCCCCAAAACACCAAAGACACTCCTCAGTCATTAGGTGTACCCAGTAGGACTTACCGTTGCTCTTTCGTCTGGATCCTATGGTTAGGACCAATCATCCTCCAACAGCTAGCTAGTCTTGCCTGAGAACAGCCAGCCTGCAGAGATGCCGATTCAAATCAATAGGAGGCAGAAGACCAAGCTTCCACAACTCACTATGCGGGAGAAAAGCTTGCCAAACACGGGCCTTCCTTCATTTGAGGGCCTTGATGCTGTGAGGGCTCTACCTAACACTTTGGAACACAAAGCTTTCCCAGGATACTTTCATTGAATCTCTCTCAGGGAAAGAAACATGCCTGACTCTTCACTTCCAACATCCCTAGAAGGAATGAGCCATATTTACTAATTTACCTGATAGTGTCAAAGTAATACAGAAAACTTTTCAGGCAGATCTGCATAAAATATGAATGGAACATCCTCCGGGTAGTAAATAAAGAGCTGGAATTTAAATGCGGAAGGCTTACCAAGGAGGGGTTTGCTCCTGTCCTGCCACTTGCTTGCCTGTGTTTATCACTCTTTCATTCAATGAAGGAGATCCGTAGATAGACGAGAAATGGTCAGGAGGATTGATCCATGTAGAGGGATCAAATATCCCACTGACATTGTAATGCAGGAGGTAGAAGAGAGCTTGAAATGGCCATAATTCCATCTCATTGATAAGTGAAAGATAATGGCTTCAAAGTTGTCATTGATCTGGAATTGCAGATGATGAGCAAGATGACCCCAGAGTCTGAAGTAATAGATGGGACATGAGAGAGGAGTGGAAAATGGAAAATTCTCTTTCACTGTGGGACCACATGAAACTCTAGATAAAAAGGCTAAATATTGCAGGCACAAAAATTTTTAGAAAACATTTGTAAAGCTCTCTAAGGAAGAACTATAGTCCAGTGAAAACTGTAGAATGATAAAATTTTCAACACAGAAGAAAACACTAGTACCATGGGGCCTATAACCTTAGCCACTTTGGAGGATGAAGGATGATCACATCTTTGAAACCAGCCTCTGCAAATTGCTGAAACCAGGTGTTCTAGTTTGTCTTCCATTACTATGACAAAACACTCTGACCAACACCAACTTGGGGAGGAAAGGGTTTATTCAGCTCACATCTCCTGGGTCACAGTTCATCACTTAGGGAGCCCAAGGCAGGAACTCAGGGCAGGAACCTGGAGGCAGGAGCTGAAGCACAGGCCATGGAGGAATGCTGTTCACTGGCTTGCTCCCCTGGCTCATGCCCAGCCTGCCTTCTTATACGGTACACAACAACCTGCCCAGGGTGGCACCACTCATTGTGGGCTGGGCCCTCCCACACTGCTCGACCATCAAGACAATACTCCACAGATGTGGCCACAGGCCAATCCAATGGAGCCAATTCCCCAATTGAGGCTCCCTCAACCCAGGTGTGTCAAGTTGACACTAAAGCTATCCAGCACAATTGACCCCTTGTCAACTTGACACACAAAACACATCACTATTAAACCACCACCTTTCCAGTTCTTATCCCCAAAGTATGATGTTAACATTAATCACAACCTAAGACAGTACAACCTTAAAAGCCCCACAGTCCTTAAAATGTCCAAACACTTAAAAGTTCACAGTCTATTAAAAGTCTCTTAACTGTGGGCTGCTGTAAAATCCAAAACAAGTACTGTCTTATTTCAAAGGGAAGAATCAGGCACTCTCAAACAAAACCTAAGTCCAGCAAAGTAGCTCAAGGCTGGACACCTGGGATTCACTCACGATCTTCTGGGCTCCAAAGGGTCTCGGCAGCTCCCCCTCTCCGACTCTGCCGTCCGTGGCACACTCATCTCGCAGGCCCAGGCCGACTCCATTCTACACCTACCGCTGCTCTTGGTGGTCGTCCCAGGGTACCGGCATCTCCAAAAAGCTGGGGTCGCTACTGAAACTGAGGCAGCACCTTCACCAATGGTCTCTTCTGACCTCTCCTGGTGCAAAGCCTCAGCTTCTCTCCATGACCCCTGCAATCCTGGGGTCTTCACAGCAACCGAGGTGCACTTCCACCAATGGTCTTTCCTGACCTCTCACAGTGCCAAGCCTCGGCTGCTCTCTGTGACCCCCTCAAATTTCAACACCGGAACCATATAGGAGACTCTTACACGTTACCAAGTCCGGCTTCTGGCTCGAGATGGAGGCTCAGGCCCTTTCTGGGTCACAGCTTCTGTGTGCTGACCTTGAAGAAATTCTCCCCAGAAGATTTCACCTCAGTGATGCTGGTCTCTTGTTACTTACAGCTGATTTTTCAGCCCCAGCTAACCAGCATCAATTGCCCCAGTACCACAAAGATTTCACTTCAGGTTCTGGTCTCTTGTTACTTACAGCTGATTCTCCAGCCCCAGCTGACCAGAACCCACAGATTACACAGTCCTGATGATCTCTACTCTCCTTTGAAACTAGAAACTTCACAAGCCAGGCCTCCATCTTCTACAACTCCTTCAGCAAAACTGCTCAAAGCTCCACAGCAACGATCCTTAGGCATTCAATGATCTTCCCAGCCCAAAGTTCCAAATGCCTTCACAATCCTTCCCCAAAACACCAAGGTCAGGTCTGTCACAGCAATACCCCACTCTACTGGCACCAATTTCTATTCTAGTTTATCTTCCATTACTGTGACAAAACACTCTGACCAACACCAACTTGAGGAGGAAAGGGTTTATTCAGTTTACATCTCCTGGGTCACAGTTCATCACTTAGGGAGCCCAAGGCAGGAACTCAGGGCAGGAACCTAGAAGCAGAAGCTGAAGCACAGGCCATGGAGGAATGCTGCTCACTGGCTTGCTCCCCTGGCCCATGCCCAGCCTGACCTCTTATACAGTACACAACAACCTGCCCAGGGCGGCACCACCCATAGTGGGCTGGGCCCTCCCACATTGCTCAACAATCAAGACAATACTCCACAGATGTGGCCACAGGCCAGTCCAATGGAGCCAATTCCCCAATTGAGGCTCCCTCAACCCAGGTGCGTCAAGTTGACACTAAAGCTATCCAGCACACCAGGTCTCCAACATTTTAAATGTAGAAAGGATTGACAGATACCCTCAGTGGAAGAAAGCTTGTACGTATGAGATCTAAGGCCTCTCCAGTCTCTTAGTCTCTGCAAATTGACCAGTCGTAGAGCTCTGCATTATTGCCATCTGCTGCAGAAGAAGCTTCTCTGGTGAGTGTTGAGAGAAACATCAATCTGTGTATAAAACAATACACCATTAGGAGTCAGGTTAATACTATGTCCATTTAGCACAAGAATAGTAGTAGATCCTCTTCTATGGCCTGTGACCTGTATAGCCACAGGTTCTTGGCCCTGAGAAAAACATTATATATGGACTCCATCTTCTGAAGCAGGCCTTAAATCCAATTAAGAGGTGCTTGGTTACTCTCAAAATATTTGTACAACTATTGGGACAGTGGGCATATCTTGTGAGGCTAGTTGTTACTGTAACTCACAGGGTTTACAGTTGGAAAAGTCTGATGATCATCTTTCTCTTTTGGTAACATGAATACCATCTTCAGCACTACAAAAGCTAGCCTGTAGAGATGAAGCTTTGATTTAAGAATCAGCTTGATTTCTTCTTATTTGCTCTATAGCTCATTAATAGTTTCCTCAGAAATAAGGTCTCACCATTAAGATCTGGCAGGTAACAAAAACAAAAGGCAGTAAGCAAAAATGTTTGAGGATCGGACCCTTGGTAAACAGCTTCAAAAGGAGTTCCCTGGCATTGGGCTATTCACTAGCCTATGGTTCCTACTTTTGATGTTGTTCTAGTTTGTCTTCCACTGCTGTGACAAAACACTCTGACCGACACCAACTTGGGGAGGAAAGGGTTTATTCAGCTTACATCTCCTGGGTCACAGTTCATCACTCAGGGAGCCCAAGGCAAGAACTCAGGGCAGGAACCTGGAGGCAGGAGCTGAAGCACAGGCCATGGAGGAATGCTGTTCACTGGCTTGCTCCCCTGGCTCATGCCCAGCCCACCTTTTTATACAGTACACAACAACTTGCCCAGGGTGGCACCACCCATAGTGGGCTGGGCCCTCCCACATTGCTCAACAATCAAGACAATACTCCACAGATGTGGCCACAGGCCAATCCAATGGAGCCAATTCACCAGTTGAGGCTCCCTCAACCCAGGTGTGTCGAGTTGACACTAAAGCTATCCAGCACAATTGACCCCTTGTCAACTTGACACACAAAACACATCACTATTAAACCACCACCTTTCCAGTTCTTATCCCCAAAGTATGATGCTAACATTAATCACAACCTAAGACAGTACAACCTTAAAAGCCCCACAATCCTTAAAATGTCCAAATGCTTAAAAGTTCAGTCTATTAAAAGTCTCTTGACTGTGGGCTCCTGTAAAATCGAAAACAAGTACTGTCTTATTTCAAAGGGAAGAATCAGGCACTCCCAAACAAAACCTAAGTCCAGCAAGTAGCTCAAGGCTGGACACCTGGGATTCACTCACGATCTTCTGGGCTCCAAGGGTCTCGGCAGCTTCCCCTCTCCAACTCTGCCATCCGTGGCACACACAGCTCATCTTGCAGGCCCAGGCCAACTCCATTCCACACCTGCCACTGCTCTTGGTGGTCATCCCATAGTCCTGGCATCTCCAAAAAGCTGGGGTCGCCACTGAAACTGAGGCAGCACCTTCACCAACGGTCTCTTCTGACCTTTTCTGGTGCAAAGCCTTCTCTCCATGACCCCTGCAATCCTAGAGTCTTCACAGCAACCAAGGTGCACTTCCACCAATGGTCTTTCCTGACCTCTCACAGTGCCAAGCCTCGGCTGCTTTCTGTGACCACCTCAAATTTCAACACCAGAACCATATAGGAGACTCTTACATGTTTCCACGTCCTGCTTCTGGCTCCAGATGGAGGCTCAGGCCCCTTCTGGATCACAGCTTCTGTGTGCTGACCCTGAAGAAATTCTTCCCAGAAGATTTCACCACAGTGATGCTGGTCTCCTGTTACTTACAGCTGATTTTTCAGCCCCAGCTAATGAGCATCAGTTGTCCCAGTACAACAAAGATTTCCCTTCAGGTTCTGGTCTCTTGTTACTTACAGTTGATTCTTCAGCCCCAGCTGACCAGAACCCAGAGATTACAGAGTTCTGATGATCTCTGTTCCCCCATTTTTTTTATGTAGGAGAAATATACTACCACTCAACCTCTTCTGTAAGGTTGGCAGCCCTGAGAACTCCTTTTTCACTGTAGCATGTAGGATGTATCACCACTTCAAAAGCATGAGGATCTGCTCCCCCTTTGAAACTAGAAACTTCACAAGCCAGGCCTCCATCTTCTACAACTCCTTCAGCAAAACTGCTCCAAGCTCCACAGCAATAATCTTTAGGCATTCAATGATCTTCACAGCCCAAAGTTCCAAATGCCTCCACAATCCTTCCCCAAAACACCAAGGTCAAGTCTGTCACAGCAATACCCCACTCTTCTGGTACCAATTTCTGTTCTAGTTTGTCTTCCATTGCTGTGACAAAACACTCTGACTGACACCAACTTGGGGAGGAAAGGGTTTATTCAGCTTAATAACTGTATTGGTCACTTTTCTGTTGCTGTGATAAAACACCATGACCAAAGGAACTTATAAAAGGAAGAGTTTATTTGAGCTTATGATTGACGGTTCCAGGGAATCAGAGTCCATTGTGCGGGAAGCATGGTGGCCAGGGCTGGAGCAGCAAGCTGAGGGTCACATCTTGCAATGAGCACAGGAAGCAGAGAGAGTGACTGGAGACCACATGGCTTGTTAAACTCACTAAGCCTGCCTCCAATAACGTACTTCCTCTAGCATGGCCACACCTTCTAAGACCTCCAAGAACAGTGCCACCAACTGGAGACAAATGTCTGAATACTTAAAGCCTATGGGGGACACTCATTCAAACCACTGCAGATGTTTAGAAGTATTTGATAAATTTTATAATAATATCTGACATTCTAAGTTCAGTAAGCAGATATTAGAGAAAAGTTTATAATTTTTTAATATTTCTTTTATTTAGTATGTGTTTGTATATATGTATGTATATCTGACTTTGTGTGTTTGTGCGTATGTGTGTGTATGGGTGCACACTTGTGGTCACATGCATATAGAGGTGAAAGGTTATGACTTAGTTCTCTCCTCCCACCTTGTGGGATCCAGGGATTGAATTCTGGTTGTCAGGCTTGGTGGTTGCACCTTTATTCACTGAACTATATTGTGGTGGCCCAGGATTATAATTTTTAAATTTTTTAATTAATTAATTTTTTTTATGTGTGTGCGTATACTGTCTGCATGTAGGTTGGTGCACCCATGTCGGGCAATGCCACAGAGGTCAGAGGAGGGCGTCAGATTCTCCTGGAACTGGAATCAAAGACAGTTCTTAACTGCCATGTGGGTGCTGGGCATCAAACCTGGGACCTCTGCAGGTCAGTGTTCTTAACTGCTGAATCATCTCTCCAGCCCCAAATGTTTTCTTATTGTTTTAATTTTATGTGTATGAGTGTATTACTTGCATGTATGTAAGTGCACTTGTGTTATGCAATGTCTTAGGAAATCAGAAAAGGGTATTGGCTTCCCTGGAACTGGAGTTACAGACAGTTATTAGCTGCCCTGCGGGTGCTAGGAATTGAACCCAGGTCCTCTGCAAGAGTATCCAGTGCTCTTAACTGGTGAGCCATCTCTCCAGCACCAAAAATTTTTTACAATAATTTCTGAACCAGTTTTCCCAGGTATGAAATCTTCTCTCCAAAAGATCTATTAGACTGTGTTTTCTCAATACACTACTAACTTTGATGTGCTGGTATCTCAGGTTATCTCATCTATGAAACAAATTTGTTTAAATTTATTTATTTATTTATTTATTTTTATGTGCTCAGTGCTCTTGCAGAAGACCTGAGTACTATTCCCAGCACTCATGTCAGGTGGTTCACAAGTCTTGGTCACTCCCACTTCAGGGAATCTAATACCCTCTTCTGGACTCAGCTGTCACCCTCACTCACAAGTACATACACCCCCACACAGGTACACACATAATTAAAAATAAAGATGAATTTTTGAAAAAAAACTTTAGAAAACATTTTGGTGGTGAGCCTTCCTTTAATGGCTGCACTATTCCTCTTTAAGATATTTTATGAAAATGTGAATTGAAAACTTAACAATTTTGTAATAGGTATGTGAATATGCATTTAATATCACAAATATATACTATGTCTGACAAGCAAAAATATCATTCAAAAAAAAGAATTGTTGGATTAAAAAACAAAGATTGTCCAAGACATTATTTTCAAAAACTATTTATTTTTATTCTCAGTAATGTATAAGCTTCAGTTTTACTTCAACTCCGCCAATATCAAACTTTATATATTTAAATATATATGTAAGCTTTTATAGATATTCACATTACTTTTTATATTTAATTGCATATAAGTATATGATACGAAAATTTATTGTTTCATTTATATTTTATTTTTGACTGCATTTTAAACAGTTTTCACAGATTCATATTTTGAAATCATTTATATTAAGGTAACAGTAGCAAATTAAATCAAGTAATGATGTGTGTATACAATTTATACTATGAAGAGGAGCTGGAGAGATAGCCTAGTGGTTAAGAGCACCGACTGCTCTTGCAGAGGACCCGGGTTCGATCCCTAGCACCCACTTAGCGGCTGAGAACTGTCTGTAACTCCAATTCCAGGAGAACTCCAGTTCCAGGGGAATCCGAGACCCTCTTCTGACCTCCGCGGCATTGCATGACACAGGTGCACAGACCTACATGCAGATAGTACATTCATACACATACAAAAATAAATAAAATTAAAAAAATTTATACTATGAAGAATATTGTTGGGTTTCAATAAATGTAAATACCAACATGAGCACAAATAAAGTACACAAAGGCCAAAACACAGTTGAGCTGTGTGTAGTAATCTAATCAATACAATACCCCTTCCTGCTTTGCCTCTTGCTGGGCTATGACAGCCAGCCTCATAATATGAGTGCCCTGACTTCTCTCTCTACTACACAAAGCTTAGCCTGTTTTGGTCATTTTGTATATTTTTTTCAGGTTTGGTTTGCTAAGTTATTGTGATGTGACAGCTCTTTAGAGTTTATGAAGCATAGTTTCCTCCTCCTGTTTAGAGACTAATCATCTCTTTCTTACTGCTTGATTGCTGTGGTGGCAACGCGATATCGGGGAGGAAAACTTTTCATTTCCTTTCATTTCATTTTAGTTAGTGAAAATGAAACAATTTCAACAAAACATTGGGCATTAATCTTTTTCTTAAAAGCTGTAGATTGTCATTAACTGAGAAAATATTCTGCTGCCAAGATCTTGCAAGTATTGTATCTGTTGTCTGATGCCAAACATCCTCTTTAAATGCTAATGAACAAAGTATGGCATGCATTCTGTTCTTGATAGATTAGGCCTATACCTTCTGTGGTCAACAGAAGGGGAATTCCCGGCCCATATGATTTCCATTCTGGTGTGCTCTTCTCCTCACCACTCACAAGCCCGTCAGCATTTAGACAGATTGCTCAATCTTTTCCTTACATTGAATAGAACAGCCATAGATTCACTCATCTACTAAACTAGGAGAAGCAATGCAGTGAGGCACCCTCCCTCCTTTTGCACCCTACTCTGCCTCCCACAGAGGCAGGTATACTCAATATTCAATTTCACATCATGCCTTCGTGAATCTAAGTTACAGAATTATACTACACTTTGAACACGTGGCCGAATTGTTTGGTCTTTCCTCCATAGACACTTGGGTGCCATCAAAGATGTGGTAACCTCATTTGGTGGAAGATCTTGACAGAGGGAGGACGGTTAAAAATTATGATCAAGGGGCTAGAGAGATGGCCTAGCAGTTAAGAGTGCCGACCGCTCTTACAGAGGACCCGGGTTTGATCCCCAGCACCCACATGGCGGCCGAGAACCATCTGAAACTCCAACTTCAGGAGAACTCCAGTTCCAGGGGAATCCGACGCCCTCTTCTGACCTCCGCGGCATTGCATGACATGGGTGCACAAACTTGCATGCAGATAGTACATTCATACACATACATAAATAAATAAAATTAAAAAAAAATTATGATCAAAAGCGATTGGTAAGTTTTTTTACAATGGTCCAGCCTCACAGTAAGGTAGTATGATGTCAATGTAGTCATAGGAAAGTGTTTGGTGAATTGCATGAGGCAAAGGAGCCTTCTAGCTTCAAGGCAAGGTTCTTTCAAGATTGAATCAGGCCTCACCACGCACAGCCATGTTGACATTTTAATTAAACCTCTTATGATATAACCTAAAATTCAAAATAATAATAAAATTTGCATGAGATAACAGTTCCTAAAACTTGTAGCACTTGGCATGTGTGGATTGTGTTCAGAGTTTTAGAAGTTTTCTGCTGTTGGGTGACAGTTTACTACAAAATTAGCAGCTCACAAACACATAAGCATATTTTCACTTGCAGTATTCTACATCAGAAGTGTAGGCAACAAGTAGGACTCTAGTTCAAGGTCCTGCTGGGGATGCAACTGAGTGTGGACCCTTCTGGAGATCAGAATCTAATCCCTTCCAAACTTCTGTGATTGCAGAATTCAGTGTCTTGATTTTAAGACTGAAATCCTCACTTTCTCAGAGACCCTCAGTGGGGTCACTTAGTTCCTTCCTCCCAGGTCCTGTCACATCATGGCTGTGCCTTTGCCTCACAAGGGAATCTATTTTGTTCTCTAAGACAGAATCCTGTCACTTAAGATAATCAAGTGAGTTACTCTGCCATCACCTTTCTTATAGACAATGGTATGAAGCAAATAACCCATAACTCCATATTGAAGAGAGGATTACATAAGGATGTGGACTGCTGGGGTCATTTTAGATTATTGCCTACCATTATATAAACATTTATATTATTTTTATCCTATACAGTTATCATTTGTGTTAATCAAATAATTTGCTACATGACGTAGAAACTCAACTTAAACTAGATAAAGCAAAGTAATATTTCAAAGAGGGCAGGATTCATTAGAAATATTATAAAATTGCTTAGGAGCCAAAGGACTACACATATTAGGATAAAAGTAATGCCATGAGGAACCAGAACTGGGTCAAATGTCTCAGGAGACAATGCCTCAACACAGAAGGGGGCTGGCTCCATATATGCTTGTTTGACTGGTTTCCTGGGGTTGAATCCTCCCTCTCTGTCTTCACCAGTTAAAGTGGAACTTACTGCTTTAAAGTTCTGAATCTTCTCTGTGAGGGACAGATGGCTTCTCTCTAGCTCTAGAAGGAACAAGTTTGAAAAGAATGCCAGGTGGTTGCTGATAGATATTTTATATCCTAAGTGACCATTAACTCAGGCAAGGCCAATGGAATACCATAAAGGACTTAGCAAAAATATTATGCCTATTAAGGGTAGAAAGGAAGTTTCCAGAATTTATTAGAGCTAGAAACAAAGACATGCAGATAAAAATTGGGTAAATTATTTTTTACCCCAATAAAATATTATAAACATTAAAAAAGAAAGAAATGTGAAAGAAATCTACTGTAAGCATGTAGGAATGAAACTGTCTGGTTTGAGGCAGTACCTGCAAGTCCTGTCCCAGAACTTCTGCAAGTTATCTGATATCTCTGTGGGGATTTAAGTTGCTTCTGTGAGTTATCTGTAGCTCCGTGAGATATTACAGTGTTTCCTGCCTCGCCTAGCTCTGCAAAGTTCCAGACCCTGATGTCCTCATCCCTCGAGATATTGAGCAAAATGTCACACCTCTAGTTTACTGTTTACACAAACAGGAGCTCTGCTGCCCCCAGTAGGAGCTAAGGTGGCTCACCCTTCCCTTTCTCCTGCCCCCCCCTCCCCGGACTTTCTTTCCCAGAGAACAGTAGCTTTTAGTATATAAACACATTGCTGGCATGAATAAAACTGAGGCTTTCTCCCGGACCCTTCTTGAGTCCATTTCTTTCATTCCTCTTCTGGTGACTTCCCATGGTTCCCTCCCCCACTTCTTGCCAGAGCTCAGCCTAGGGACAGTCAGCCTGCTGGCAAGAGATAGCCCTGAGGCTTACAGCCTTGTAAAGCTGCTAGCCTGATTCTAGGAGGAAAGAACATCATGGATTTTGGCCACATGTGATTAAAGGGCCAACAGACTATATTTAACCAACATAAGCACTCTTACATCTGCTTCCTCACCCTAGAATCACTAATCTGTCACTATGTTTTATTACCTAACAGATTTGGATTTTTATTTCAGATATGTTGTAGACATCAATATACATATATCTAAACACTTTATCACAGCTTTCATTATAGTCTGGTGGAATGTATTAAAGTCAAAAGTCAAAAATTCAGCAGTCTATTGGATAAGCTTAAAAGGATAAACTTTCTTGGGTATTATTTTTTCATCAAGTTGATGATTATTTTCTTAAATCTAAGAAACAAAAGACGGGCTGGAGGGACGGCCTAGCGGTTAAGAGCGACGACTGCTCTTGCAGAGGACCCGGGTTCGATCCCCAGCACCCACATGGCAGCTGAGAACCGTCTGTGACTCCGGTTCCAGGAGAACTCCAGTTCCAGGGGAATCCGAGACCCTCTTCTGACCTCCGCGGCATCGCACGACACGGGTGCGCAGACCTGCATGCAGACAATACATTCATACACATAAAAATAAGTAAATAAATAAAAATTAAAAAAAAAAGAAACAAAAGTCAATCGGTAACTTGGACACATTATGAAAATGGAGAATTTATCTGAATATAGCTAATATGCCCAAATATCAGTGATCAAGCATTAGACCATAAAGTAAGTCTGCACTCCTCACTGAAGTGATAATTTATGTTTATGTTTCTGTCCAAGTCTGAATCATTAGAACAATAAATCTCTTCTGAGGGAGCATCTAATATTGAATTGATGGCAAACCAGCTTCTTGTACAGCTTCTGTAGTTCTCCCTACACCTACCTCCCATGCTTCCAATGTTCTGCCTTCCAACTCCATTGTTATCCAACTCTCATGTTACTCTGAGTATAAAATCACATGTTGCTCATACTTAAGGAATGCCTCTCAGTGAATTAATCTTCATCATGACAGTAGGGTTTTCCCTTCTAAATACAGACCTGGCTTTATCATTCTGTAAAAAAATTAATAATATTCTTTTTTCCTCAAGGAAAATGTTTAATATGTTAATGTGATGGGATAAGTTCAATAAGTATCAGCTATTTTGAAATATCCTTGTTAATAATCTTCTAATTGTAGAAAATAATTTTATTATCCACATTTTAACTCTTGTCAACCATTTATCTGTTGATCACTATTCTTTCCAATAAACCAATGCTGTGATGTGGTCTTGTGGTACTCTAGGTCAAGTTGATATTACATTTTACAGAATTCTTATGGAATTATCCTCACATGAAGAAGAAATACATACTTACTGTGTTAAGTCTCTTCTGTGCGGCTTATTTGTTATAGCATTTAGCATACTATAAATGATAGTATACAAAGCCAAAGAGCAATAGAGCTATTCTGTCTGCAATATTATTCAAGAAATATGCCTATGACCCACATTGGGATTGTAAATATTACTCCAAAATGATGAAAATTACAAATGATGAATAAGTGACAACATAAAGTGTATCTATCTTAGTTGGGTTTGAATCCCCTTCCACATATATAAATAGTCCTTTTAAATAGTCCAAAGAAGGGATTTTTTTCATTTTTTCATTTTTAGATTATTTATTTATTTATTTATTTATTTATTTATTTATTTTGGTATTTTTGAGACAGGGTCTCCCTTTAATTCCCAGCTGGTCTGGAGCTCACTCTGTAGACCAAGCTGGCCTTGAACTCACAGAGATCCACCTCCCTCTGACACCCGAGTCCTAGGATTAAAAGTGTGCACCACCACGCCCAGCTAGATTTAATCCAATACTTATTCACTAAAATGTTTTAACTGAGAAAGTGTTAAACTGTAACTATTTAAAAAGCATACATTTAAGCCAAGTGTGGTGGCACACGCCTTTAGTTCCAGCACTCGGGAGGCAGTGGCAGGCAGATCTCTGTGAATCCAAAGCCAGCCTGGTCTACATAGTGAGCTCCAGGACAGCTGGGGCCACAGGGAGACCCTGACTCAAAAAGACCCAGAAAAAAAACAAACATAAATTTAGCTACAAATATATATATCAACTTCTAGACAAGTAATAGTTCAAGTAAGAGTTTACAGTTTTAAAACACAAATTCTAACTTTTGTGGGGGCTAGGAATTTGAAATATGTGTTTAAGAACACATTACTTTTAGTTGTTCATGAACCAATATTATTTTTAAGGTATTTGGTTTTTATACATTTATAGATTCCCTTTTTTAATTTTATTTATTTATTTATTTATTTATTTATTTATTTATTTATTTGTATGGATGTATTGTCTGCTTGTAGGTTTGTGCACCCATGTTGCACAAGGCCGTGGAGGTCAGAAGAGGGCATTGGATTCCCCTGGAACTGGAGATCTAGAATTGGAGTTACAGACAGTTCTCAGCCACCATGTGGGTGCTAGGAATTGAACCTGGGTCCTCTTCAAGAGCAGTCGGTGCTCTTAACTGCTAGGCCATCTCTCCAGCCCTAGATTCACTTTTATTATTTAATTTTTCAAAGACTTTAATTCATGTGTGTGCAGGTGTACCTGTGTGAGTTTGTGTGTGCCATGTGTGCAGGTGTACCTGTGTGAGTTTGTGTGTGCCATGTGTATGCAGGTGTCAGAAGGAGGGCACAAGATGCTAAGAACTAGAGAAGTAAGTGACTGTGTACACTGGACACTGAACCCATGTCCTCTGCAAGAAAGTAGGCCCTTAACCACTGAGCAATCCCTCTGCCCCTAGATTCATTTTTAAACAAAATTAACCAAATCAACTAGATGGTCAGGAATTCTTACAAGATAAATATGATTTCCTACCTTTTATTAGTAGAAATTTTGATTACTTATAATATCATTTAGATAATAGAATAACTATTTACATATAAAAGAAAAATATTTATATGCATCCAAAGAATTTATTATAAAAGCTTTTCCATGATTCTAATTATCTGTCTTTCCTAATACACTTTGCAATGAAATTGTAATTCATAATTCCAGCAGGAAAAAAAAGCACTTTATTAGTGAAATTGAAATGCATTGTATGTTCACAAATGAGAGGAAAAAAACTTATAAAAATGCATGCATAATTTTAAAAAATCAATTGATATAGATTTCTGTGACAATCAAAGGTGTAGCATGAATACTTTATTGCCTGAACTTGAAGGTACTGCAACACTGTTCCCAAGGACCCTTGTCATGGAGCCATCTTAGAAGTCAGGAAAACCCTTGCTTTGCAACTGGCAAAGCCACAGCCTAGACAACCTGCTTTCTGTTTGGAACTTTTCTTAACCTACCTTAGCCTGTTTCTACTTTAAAATGGAGTGATTTTTTTGGTATTTAACTAGGCTATTAAAATAAAGTGTTCCCGTTTATCTAAAATCCTTGCCACATTCAGACAAATAGAAGGTTTGCAAAATGGGTCAATTTCTTTCTCTTGGTTTCTAGTAGCAGAGTTATTTCTCTTTTAGAACTAGTGATTGGATACAGTCAAAGCAAAGTGAGTGTAGGTTTATTGTGCACATGTGCAGCCTGTCCTAAAGTGTAACACAGAGAAGTTAGAACAGTAGAAGCTGCTTTCCATTCTCACAGCTCTTCCAATCAGATGTGTAGCTTCAAAAAAAAAAAAAAAGGCATGCTTTGTAACCTCTCAAACTTCCACCTACAAAATAACTAGGAGTTTGTATAACTGTGGATTCTTTCAGTACTATGAATTTCTTCTCGTTATTTCTTGTCCTTTTGTTCAGAGAAAGTTCTAGAAGACTAAAGGAAGTGGAAAAGTTGGCTCTTCTTTCCTTAGAGAATTAGAGAAAGACAGTTCCCTCTTATGCTGATTTTTTCAAGTCTCCTTATTTATGTATAAACTAAATGAAAAATAATACCCAGTTTCTATTCATAAACTGTCTCTGTTGCTTGTTCTTTGCATTTTAGTTTTACCCCTTTGTATCTCAAATCAATTAAAGAATTTTTAAAACATCTGTACAAGACTCACAGTAAAACTGATGTTTTTTTTTTCCCTTTCCCTTCCCCCCACCCCCCACCCCATCCCAGATCATGTATTCTGCCATAACTGTCCTGCATTTTTCTCTGTTGTTGTTTTTTTTTTTCATTTTTTAGTGATAATCCATGAGTACAAGCATCCTTCGTGCAAAACCAATCTGCAGGCTGTTGTGCCCAAACCCCCACCGCCCCACCATCCAGTGGGGGGTGACAGGTTGTTTGTTCAATCAAGTTGATCAAATGAGTGTCCAGACTACATCGCTGTAGTTTCACCATTCACCCCAATCGCAGCCTTTACATTCTACCACACCCCCTCTTCCGCAGATTGTTCCCTAGGCTTAGAAAAGGGGCACAGGTGGATGAGAAGTAAAACAGTCCACTCTCTCTGGAGCTGTTGACTTGGACTCTGGTCAATTCTGGCTGTTTCCTTTCATGGGCTGACAGTTTGTCCAGGAGTAACCTTTCGATCCTACTAATGAAGCACAAGCAATTAGATATATAGGTATTTAAGCAGCACTAATAGTTATGGTAGGTTACTTTGGCATAGACACATATGTTTGGATGATATGTTAATCCATGAATTACATCCCCCCCCCCGTTAAATATGACAGGGTCTTACTGTGGCTTATAACATCTCCTAACCTGTAGAGGATGTAAGCTTGTTGTTTTTAAGAGAGCGGTACAAATTCTGTGTTTATTAATTACTCTCTTTAGGGCTGCTTCCTACAGTTGTTTTATTAATGTGTATCAAATAAAAAAATAAAAAAAGTGGTTTTACATTTATTTCTGTGTGTGTGTGTGTGTGTGTGTGTGTGTGTGTGTGTGTGTGTGCCATGATGTGGATGTGAAGGTCAGTGGACAGTTTTCAGGAGACATTGCTTTCCCTCCACCATCTGGGTTCTGGGATCAAATGAACACAGGTGCTCAGGAATGGTGCCAAGAATCTAGCCACCAAGCCATCTTGATGGCCTCCAAACAACAAACTTTTAAGATAAACTTCCCCACATACAAAGCATTGGATGGTGATAAGTGCACTTATAAGATCATTTCTATAGTGAAAAAAGGTTAATTTGAAAGTCATTCCTCCATTCAAGAAGAACAATTTTCTCTAGTCTTCCAACTATTTATAGAAAGACCTTTACATGTGCAAACTAATTAATAAATGGGATCAATTTCAAGGTATTTTTTCTGGTTCATCACCACTTAATCATTCAATTTAAAAAACATTTTAAAGGCCAAGTCTAAAATAGATTTGCGCCTACGCCCCCAGTGCGAATTTCTCATTCTTTACAACATGCAGTAGGTACTGTATAATGACCTTTTCTCTGTTTGGAACAGGGATTAGAATAATACATTTGACCCTTTACAGTCACCTGGGAGAGATGTTAGTCTCCATGTTCAATAAACTGAAATATGTCTCAAGTGTCCCAAGGTTAAGGCCATGACTTTAAACTATTTAACATAGAGTATCATACCGATTCACTTAGACTCTCAGGCTTTAAAAAAATGGACTAAATTATATGTACTTGATCAGAACATTTCTTTTCTTCATACAATTAAAGCAAATATTTTACATCACAAATAAAGCAAGTTAACCTAGATGCATTGTGCATTATAATAAAATTTATAGCTGCATAAATAGCAGTGTAAACTTACAGAAAGACTAGTAATTATAGTGCCATTGATGGTCTTTGTTGCTTTAATTCTGAGGCAGCCAGAATGATTAAACTGAATCTTAATCGACTTCTCCATTAAAAATGCTGGCAGAGGAGCTCCTTTAACCTTTCCCATTGATTGAACACAACAATCACCATTCAATTATAATGCAAAAGGACATTTGTTATAATGTAGAAAAGATGCATGAGCCATTTCCTTTTACTCAAGACAATCAATGCAATGACTCCTACTTTTGCAAAGGTGAGAATGCTCTACCTGGGAGTCTGATAAAGTCAAAAACCTAACAGAAACCTCCCCCAATATACAGAGGAGCAGAAGCGTACTGAAGAAACTAATCCGGAAAAGATTCATTAAGATGTGTATTTCCTATTACTATTTACAATAGCTACCTCTATCCTTGATATATTGTTTTTCTTCCTAGGGTTTCAAGGTACTTAAATTACCCTGATCAAAGGTTTAATGGTGAATTAATGAGGGTGGTTACTGGGCCTTTTATATGGGCTCTTGGTGCATGCTTAATAATACAAATCAAGGCAAGACTACTGGTAATTGAAGTAACTGAATTTCCGACTAGGAGGGAAGCTGCAAGATTGCTGATTTACCTATGGTCAGACAGCTGACTGTAACAAACCCTGACTAGGCCCCATCCAGGTCAATCACTTCCCCTATTCAATATTCGCTGCACTTGTCACTTCTGAAGTATATTTCACTCTTAGTTATGCTGTCCCACTGATTCTATACTTGTGTTGAATGTTCAGCCTCTGTATTTCTGTCATACACCACATATCACCAACTGTGCAGGTACAGAGAGAGCGCCAGAACAGGACCCTGATAAGGAAATTCCAAATGCAAGCCTGATACTGGAAGCATTCCTACCAACCTGAAAAAAATCATGGGCTCCTTTTCAGCCAAACCACTAGTGGCAATTATGTCTGAGTATGGCCAGTCACAACAGAACTATTGGAGTAACCCAGGTGCCCATGGAGTCAAACATCAACCAATCAGGATAACCTTTATTTATGTGGCAGGAATTACACGATGGGACTCCCCAAACCAAAACCTGGATATTTCCAAAGATGGCTCACTGCTTAAGAGCACCATCAGCTCTTGTAGAAGATCCTGGCTCAGTGGCTAACAACCATCTGTAACTACAGTTCCAGGGGATCCAATGCCCTCTTCTGACTTCTGCAGGCATTGCATACACAGTTGCATTTACATACATGCTAGCTTAAGCTAATAAGCAAATAAAATAAACAAAATTTTAAAACTTAAAAATCAATTACTGTCATGGGAAAACTAATGGGAACCACCGCTTTCATATCAGACTTTGGGAACAAAATGTGGAGTCACAGCTTTTACCCCTGATCTTGCCAACAGCAGGCCCAGGGGTATAATCTCCAAACTCTAAGCATAAGTAGTAGATTTTTTTCAATAGTTATAGATAATTCAATGCCATTCTAGATCCCTTCCAGCATTGGTAGGCACTAGGGTCCTAGGGCCTTTCAGCCTATGGACTATAAACCATGTCCAAGGGTTGATGTATCCTGGGGAGATGTATATGGGTCTCTATATGATATTAGGAATCCTGTAGGGACTTCATCACTGTCACATTCTGCATTCGTACCAGTGTGGCCAGATATCAGGATGTTCCCAGGGATAAGCTAAGCCAGCAGTATCTCACTAACTGGGAATTAGTATTATTGAGAAGGTGATAAGTTGAATTTAGAACTTGATAAAGGCAAAGGTCTAAATCATGAGTTTTATCTGATTTGAGTCTGGGCATGAGTTGATAGTTTAGGTCAAGGCTCCAATAGACCAGTACTGAAACACTAGGGAGGTCTGGTCTGGCAACCCCCAATACTACTGAAGTTTTATTTCCCCTGTCCAGCATATCCTTCCATTCTTATATAACAGTTAAAGATTACCTCCACCATGTAACATCTGTTTGGCATACTGAGGTATATGGCAGTGCAGAGACAAAGAGTCAATGTCATTATTACCATTAGATTTGAGGAAAGACTAGCAGGGGAGAGAGGTAGGAATAGTGCTAGGAGCAGCTTCATTGTGAAGAATAGCACAGATACAACATTCTGATACTGCCACTGTTAAGTAAGTCCACCCTTCTTAAAAGCAGCAGTAGGGGTCCTGTTTGACAAGTTTATCAAGACAGTGGTTACAAGAAGGGTGACAGCACTGCCAACATGCATTGTGGGTAGATATAGCCCACTGATTTAGAGCTTTTCCTATAGAAAATAGTAAGTTAATAATATTATTGAGCTTAAATAAACAGGGCGGCATTTTGAGCACCATTCCCCAGGGTCCCCTATTGAATTCCTCAGAGCTCTACCATGTGTTGATAAATCAGCCTCCAGGTTGGCAACTGGGGCAGGGATGTGGGTCTTCGGGTTCTAGCTGTAGCCTTCAAGCTTCAGCTTTGCATACATTAGCCATTTTCTTGTGGGTTCAAAGCAAGGTGGTGGACAGGAAAGGTGATCTTGAGGGAATCTTTAGGGTCTCCCAAGCTGGTTGTGTGTGTGGAACAGCAGACTTTACCCAGCAATGATGGATCCAGACGTCTATAACCCACAACTTTTAAGGCTGTGGAAATGGTTAAAAGCACAGGTTAGGGATTAAAACCAGGTAGGTTTCAGGGATGCTTTATATTAATCCTTTATCCATAGCCTGTCTTCAGGCTTGTAGGGATGTACTTGGTTATAAACAGGCAGGGGAAGCCTCTCTAGCACCCATTAATGTAATGAGGCTATGGTATTAGCCAGAACCTTCAGCTGATACGTATGGATTGCTAAGTTGCCCATTTCTGTCCAGTCTCCAAAGACTTATGGCAGGAGCAGCCCACCAACCAGAATCTCCTAAGGTGAGAGATTAACTCCTACCTAGAGTAAGCATCTCACCTGTAAGAGACTCCTAGGCAGTGCTGCAGTCCATGGCAGTCATGCTGCTCCCTGGCTTACTCACAGGAAACAGTGGACTGATTGGCATTTTGAAGCACTCCAAACTCTATTATCTCTGAAGATGTGTTTGAATGTCATTTTAGGCCTCAGGAAATTTTTTTTTTCAAGTTATTTTATTTTTTATTTATTTTTTTTTTTGCTTTTATTTATTTATTTATTTATTTTTGGAAAATGTCATTTGCAACACACATCATGTGGGTGCTGGGAACTGAACATGAGTTAGTTGTCAAATTCTTTTTTTTTTCTAATTAAATTAGTTTTTATTGATGCTTTGTGCATTTCATACATTTTTTCCAATTCAGTTCAGGCTTATTTCCCTTTCCACTGCCCCCCCCCCCCACCCCCACCCCCATCCCAGAACATGCTTCGCTCATAACTGTCCGGCATCTTCTCTCAGTTTTTTTTTCCATTTTTAGCTATAAGTGATAATCCATGAGTACAAGCACCCTTCATGCAAAACCTATCTGCAGGCTGTTGTGCCCAAACACCTACAGCCCCACCATCCAGTGGGGGGTGACAGGTTGGTTTGTTCAATCAAGTTGATCAAATGAGTGTCCCAGACTACATTGCTGTAGTTCACCATTCACCCCAAATCGCAGCCCTTACATTCTACCACGCCCCCTCTTCCGCAGTTGTTCCCTAGGCTTAGAAAAGGGGCACAGGTGGATGAGAGGTAAACGTCCACTCTCTGGAGCTGTTGACTTGGACTCTGGTCAATTCTGGCTGTTCTTTCATGGCTGACAGTTGTCCAGGAATACCTTTCGATCCTACTAATGAAGAAAGCAATTAGATATATAGGTATTTAAGCAGCACTAATAGTTATGGTAGGTTACTTTAGCATAGACACTTGTTTGGATATCATGGTGTTTTAGGACTTAGTAAAAGTAAAAGTGTATATTAAACAACATTGGTTTACAGAATCTGATAAAAATGGTAATGCATCTGAATTAAATGGAGATATAATTCGCTGTTGCCCACATTTGCTTTACATAAAACCTGTAGAGCAAGAACTTTGGGATTGAACATACAAATATTCTCTATATTCCCTGTTCGTACAGTATCACCTTGTAGCATTCTCTTTAAGCATGATTTAACGTAAAAATTAATTGTTTGCTTCCCAAGTTAATCATATATAGTCACCCAAAAAACATGGGTGAATTTGATGAAATCTGTGCCTTGACTCCACCCTATAGTATGTATAATACAACTGTCTTCTGGGGACTCATATGCTAAAAAAAAGGGGGGGGGATACAGAAAGACATGAAACTTTTCATCAAAACCTTGCAATCAATCTTAAAACTAAATGGGAAAAGTTTGTTTGTTCCAACAGGACAAAACGTCACCAACTTAACAGCTGAGAAAGAAAAGATACAGGTTGTGACATTGAGTAGGATGTAACACAAAAGTGGCAACGGAAAGGCTGACCGTCCGAAACATCTTAAAAGAACAGAAAAGCCTCAGATGTGCCATAAACATCGAAACCCTTGTGGATCCTACATGTAAACAACTAGTTTAATGAGTCCTAATGAAACTTACCTTCTAGGTGCCACAAAGGTGTTCTGATATGAGAGACTTATGTTGCCTTCCCCCCCCAATAGAAACAAGGAGAAATAATGACGATGATGAGGTCGTTCCCAGCTGTAAATTGAGACAACTATTGTAGAGGTTATAGCTCTTATAAAAACCAGTAAAACTGCTTTTCTTAATTGACTACTAGACATGGGAACTGTGAAGGATTACTCTCTGTTCAGAACCAAATATAATACTAAAGTCCTATGGCTAGCACTCAGGCAAAATATATTAATACAGGAGCTCTGACATCAGCAATGGATTGTTCTACCAGGTGGATGTTGGCCAGGGGATCCAAGGCCCCACAAAAGGTAAGGCTCCTTGCCTCTAAGTGGGATACCTACAGGAGGGAGGCAATAAGACCCTGCTGCTGAAGACCTGACGTTAACATGGGAGGGATGTATTGAGCCCACACATGCAAGTGTACAGATGGCCTCTGGAATGCCAGAGAGTGTTACCAAAGGCCACTAAACCAATAAAGCAAATATGGGGGCTCCTGGAGTCAAGCAAGACTCCACCGTCAGCACCAGCTACACCTCACCTGCCTGGAAATACTGTGCAGCAGAGGCAGCCATGTGCCTGTATATCCCAAATCTAATTGGCTATTGGCTCTCCCCTTGGAGAAATAACCCATGGCTGATGCCACAAGCTTACATCCTCTACAGGTTAGGAGATGTTATAAGCCACAGTAAGACCCTGTCATATTTAACAGGGGGAAAAATTGTAATTCATGGATTAACATATCCTCAGGAAATTTTTAAAGAGTATTGTCAGACCCTTACCAGGTGGGCTCCAAGTAGCAATTCATTTACTAAATGTGGTGATTCTTGGCCAGCTCTGGTGGGTTCTTTTCAGCCCATATTACAGGAACTCCAAGCTTTCAGGAGAGTCAGTGTGTGTGATGGGCTGAGTGAATTCTCTATTCTTCTTCTTGGAGAATTTGGACTGGCAGGATCAGACAGGTGTATCCCATGGGTCCCTGTAGTTTGAGGAGGGCAGTGCCATCAACAGGTAATCTGTACCCCCTATTTAGACAACTTTCTCCCAAGCAGGGATAATGAACACACTGGGTGTTGGAGGAATTCATTTCACCTGGTGTCCTCCCATGATGCAGCTGGTAGACTCACAGAAGGGGCACCTGGTGGGGACCCTTTGTCTCCCACTATTGTTGTCACCTTCTCTAAGAGGGGCCCACCAGTCCAGTAACAACTGAATATCCAGCACCAGTATCTACCATAAAGTCCATAAGTGGCCTGACTTTCATTGTAACCATGAGCTCATGGGGTCCAGTCTTACCAAGCCTAGTCTGTCTCAGTCAGAGTAAATTCCAGCCAGCCCAATAAAGTTGCTGGTTGCAGGGGAAACTGGGCTTGATATGTGGAGTCCTGTCTGGGTCTCTGATCCCACCCCCTACCCCCCACCCCCACACATCCACACTTTTATTTTTTTCAAGATTTTCTTGCAGTAGGTGGATTGATCCTATTGTAGGGGAGGGTGAGGCTTGGGCTTATTTCCCACCTGTTTTCATCTAGGCCTGGGGGTTGGGGGGAGCTAGTTGGTTCAGCACCAAGACCAGAGGGCTGCCTTTAGTTTCATCTCTTGTCTGCCTCCCTTTTAGCAGCCTGTTCCTAATTCACAAATTACCCAGCAACTGGGTACTGTTCATCTCTGCAAACCCTTCCAGTTTCTGTAACTTACTCCAAATGCCCCTTGCACATGACTCACAAAGACTGAATTCACCATTCCTTGGTTTTTCAGGACCTCAGAATCAAAGAGCATACACTTGGAAGATTTCACATAGCTGCTCATAATAGTCAGAAGTCTCATTTGGCTTTTGCAGTATTTCGGTGGTCTTAGACATGTTGGTCGGCTTCTTAACTCCCCTTTTCAGTTTCTCTAGTAGGGCTGTTGGTAGTACCTTCCCAGGCAGGCCCTGTCACTCTTTGAATTGGGGCTCCAGTGGGAGGGCCTTCTTCTGGGAGGGCATTTCCAACCCATATTTTTGCATTCAACTCTTCTGCTGAGACCTGAGTCACTGACCATTTCTGAGCCTCAGTCATCACTCGCCAGCACTCCTCCATATTTTATGAGGTGAGTTTGACACATAGATTAGAGTAGGTCTATTGTAACTTGTGGTTTCTTAGAAGACAAGGAGGTATAGTGTTTCTAATTAAGTCTGTGGTGGAGAAAGTATGGTAATAGAAAATGGTCTGCCTTCCACTATGCTTCCATCCAGCACCACATGGTGAGGCCCTCTAGACTCTCAGAGGGGCATTTGGAGGACAGGTAGTTGTCCTCAAGCCTTGGGATAGATACAGATGGCAGCTGATTGGATAACAAATAAGGGGCCTCTGCTCTAGGTGAAGAAGTAGAAGTAAACGGTGGCAGCAGGCCCTTATTATGGAGGATTGCTGGAGTATTACTGGAGCCTCAGTTTTTTGATAACGTTCTGGCCAACAGAATCCTACTATGTTACTGTCTAGCAGAGCAGAACCTCATCAGAGGGGTTGTTTCAACGCAACGTACAGCCAGGAATATACATATGGGAAATTGTATGTCCCAGGTCCCTAGTTATCACCTGATAAACTGCTCAAATCTTAGTTCCTTCAAGGTTCCTTCAGAGTTTACCATTCTGTTTCATAGAGGGTCCTCAATTTTCCTGGCATCATCTTACTACCATAACCCCTGACTATCCCTTCTTGAAAATTTTAAAATATTTTTCTTTTATTATTTTTATTTTATTTCTATGAGTGCTTCACCTACATTTAGGTAAGGGTACCACATGCATACAACGCTGACAGAGGCCAGAAGGAGGTGTTAGGTCCCTGGAACTGATGTTACAGACAGTTGCCAGCCTCTGTGTGGATCCTGGGAATTGAACATGGGTCCTCTGGAAGAACAGCAAGTGTTCTTAACCACTGAGTGATCTCTCTAACCCTTTCCTGAAATCTTTGATTTAGTCTAGACAGAGGTTTTCAAGTAGGATTCTTTCCCCTTCTGACTCTCCTGCACAGAAACTATAGCTGCATTGCTACAGGCACATAGTGGCCCAGATGAAGCCTTGCCATGGATTCTTTGCTAGTCACCATATTAAGAAGTTTTAATGTAAACAGCTTTGCTCTTGAATCCAGAGTACCAGTGTCTAGAACTGAAGTAAACTGTGGCAAAAGTGCATTCAGATGTGTTACACTGTGATAAGGCTGAGGAGTTTTGGCCGTGCTTCTCCAAGTGCTTGTACTGGAGGGAACTAACAACCATGTAAGAATTATGACCATCCTGGGACCACTGTGCTATAAGGAAGGCTGAGTCCTCCCACTGAAGAAGGATGTGAAGAGAGAAAGAGTTCCAAATACGTCCACTGTTCTGAGACATGAGAATCCAGGAATCAGACACTTGCATGAAGTAGGCATCTTTCATATCCAGTGTGAGGAAGGGGAAGCACTAGTGCCATAAGCCCTAAGGGAGCTGTCCTTAGGACTTCCCAACACTTGATTAAACGTTAGACAGCTTTCTTCCTAACTGCAGGGATCCTAAGTTTCCTTTCTTGTTGGCTTGCTTATTGGTTGTTTTAAGAATATTTACCTTGGTAACCTAACACAGATAACTCTTTGCTACTTTGAGATGAAAGTTTTCCAGCTTGTGGCCAGTTTAATAACCCTGAAATACCTTAGCAACTAATCCTTCCAGAGGTCATCCAGAAAGACATGGTCTCTGTCTTATAGCATTCTTAACAACTTTTTTTTTTTCTGTCAGAGGTTAGGAACCTACCTTGAAGAGTAGCAGATGGTTAATTGCATTGCCCAAGCACACTGGAATGTCTTCCAATCATTCCTATTAGCTCATACTAGAACGTAGAAGTACTCCCAACATTTGTTTCAATGGAGTTGAGTTCAATCTTCTGGTCCTGTTTCGACAATGTGGAATCCGGTGATCTTCACCTATTTAACTCTGGTGTGGTTTCTCTTTGACACAACCATCTTCTCCATTTGTTCCTCCCTGTCTTGTGCCCTAGTCATCAAGGATCAGAGAAAAATCAATCCTTTGACGCCTTATCCTAAGTACCAACCCACAAAGCATGTGCATACTAACAATGGATGCTATTTAAGTCACTCAAAGCTTGGCATAGTCGGGGTGGCAATAGAGATCTAGAATCTTTGTAATCTCACTCCTTCTTTGTTTCTATACACACACAGAGCTATATGTATGCAGCATATACATAGATAGATAGATGATAGATAGATAGATATGTAAATGTATAGATGAGCATATTTATAAGTATATACAGTTATACATTGTTCGGATATACTTAGATAACACATAAAAATTCCCTGAGCTTCAAATGCTAAGAGCTTCCAGTGGGGGCCAGAAGCATACAGTTCATGCTACTAATTTAATTTGGAGTATGCATCAGGCCCTCAGCGCATTTAGCTGCTTAGAACGTGCATATCCTTAAGCACTTGGAAATGCATCTAATCACTAAAACTGTGATTATTAGACACACAATAATTATTGCGTATGCACTTAAGCAACTGTTCATTTGTAGTCAGCTCCATATTCCCATTTTGCTCTTTTAAAAGTAAATCTGAAAGTACACCTGATAACAATTAAGATGTTCTTAAAGTAAATAAATTATAGTTTATTGAAATAATAAAGTAGTATTGAAATGAATGGAGAACAAAACCCTGGCAATTTTTGTGTGTGTGTGTGTGTGTGTGTGGCCAATCTTTCTCGATAGGGGAACCATGTTTCGAATTTCAGATATAAAATAAGTAAACAAACTCTAAAACTGGAATGGACCTTTGAAAATGGAATAGCTCCAGGTGACTACCCTCTTAGTGTTCTCTCAAGTTAATGTCAGTTTTGAAAAGAAGGTCATTTGCTATTATAGGAAAACTTAGCATATCTTTTAACATAAACAGCCTGATCTAGGCACAATGACCAGTTACTTTTGAGAAAGTTGGTATTTCTGGATAGTCTGAGTGTTCACATTTTTCAACTATGGCTTTCCACAGGCTATATCCAGAGGTCTTTTAAATGTAAAGGGAATAAAACTCTTTCGTGACTTATAAATTTGAGCAAAAGGTTAAAATATTTCTTCTCCTGACATTTTTTGGGCCCCTGCTTCCTTGCTATTGAAAATCCTGTACAAATTTCTCAAGTATGGTTTTTAGATGTTTACTTGTTTTTTGTAGGTTAACTGTTTAGATTAGACCTTATTAATAATTTTCTAGGTTATAAAACAAAGGCTACCTCTTTAAGATGTTTTCAAAAATATGTTCACTGTAGTGTGAATGTGTTCCATATAGCTCTTGGGAGAGCATGTGTCCCAAAAGCAATCACACTGTCAAGCCGGACTACAGCTCTAAAAGAGCTAGGGCAGAAGAGATGGCTGGACCAGAATGCATGGGGCAAACAATGTACTTCACAGACGTGGGGTAGATTTGGAACACCAAAGGCAGGCTATGTGCACAGCAGCTTCAAGAGTAGTCTTTTTTTTTTTTTTTTTTTTTTTCCAAGTGGGAGGTGAACCAATAGTTTCTTTTCTGTGGGCGGAAAGATTTGCCTCCAAGCTTAGGAAACAGAGCAAGCCCTGTCTCGTGTAATACGTTCTGATTGTTTCACTTGTGAAAGAAAAAATGTTGCCCCAAGAATTACAGCTCTTCCCAAATCAACCTTCTTGCATCACTTCCCACAGAGAACAGCTGTGAAAATCCATATGGGCCACTTAGTGACAGAGCTGTGCCTCTGACATCCCTCTATGACTTAGTTTTGTACAGATACCAGAATTGTACACATTTTGGTTGTGACAACTCACCTGTGCTTTCTATATAGTGGTATGATGCTAGAGACAAAATAGAGGGGATTTAGATCAGGCTGAAAAGTACATTTTATTTGTCAATTTAAAAAGTTGTTTAGAGAATACATATAATATGTAATACATATAACATATTATAATAATCTCTCTCATTGGATGATTAATGTTCAGTTTAAGTGACCCAGAGAACAGTTATTTCATCACTTGCCACAGACATAAAAATAGATCCCTGCCAGAAAAAATGTAAAGTGTTTCCTGTATTCCAAATGGCTAACCCAGTCACTGGTCTCGCCTCCTAGCACTTGAGTACAATGCTAAGTCAATCATTTTGAGAAGTAGGATGGATGTATCACAAATTATTTCCCAAAGTTCTGTTGATTTTATATTTTGATATTTTAAATTTATTACTTTTTTTATGTGTATGAGTGTCTGCATGTAGGTTGGTGCATCCGTGTCATGGAGGTCAGAAGAGGGCATCGGATTCCCCTGAAACTGGAGTTAAAGACGGTTCTTAGCCACCATGTGGGTGCTGGGAATCGAACCTGGGTCCTCTGCAAGAGCAGTTGGCGCTCTTAACCGCTAAACCATCTCTCCAGCCCCCTGATTTTATATTTTGGTTGATTGGCTAATATTCTCATTTGACTCAACATTAAACTTTTTATATGTGGATTAAATTTCTTAATATCTCAGCTATATTTGGAAACACAGAAGCCTGGGCTCTAGGAGTATCGACATTGCTGCAGTTATTTCATGGTGCAGTTATTTTATGTCAGCAAGAGCCAAACTTGAGAATAGCATCATACCTCAGTTGAAAAAGACTGGCGTATAAAAAGGAGAGACTATACGAATAGAAAATGAAAGAAGAACCTGTCTTAGAAGTGGGAAGGGATGTTGGGGAACGTGATTTAGGGAGCGAGTAGGTGATCCTTGAAAATGAAGTGGTGTTTGATAAGTGTGAGTTGCTGGATGGAGAGCAGAGGGGGAGAGGGTTTGGGGGAGATACTGCCAAGAATAAAAGCAGCAATGCCTGGCTTTGTAAAACGAATGAAAACTTACATGTTTCTCTATTATATAATAGAACGCATAAACATACCATTGTTTTTCTTTTAAAAATAAAAATGTCCACCTGAACTGAGCATTTTAAAGTACAAATGTGAGTAAGTAGGCAGACCTACTGGGAGCAGGATTTACTGCTAGAAGTTGGCAAAGGCAGCGACCAGCTGCATTTGGCCTCGTTGCTCACTGCATAGCTCAGCATCAGAAATGAATCAGTCTGATTGGAGCCAACTTGGGCATTGTGGCCCTTACATAATTTGGTTAAGGCAGCTCTGCCTTGGCGTGCCCTAGAATGATTAGGAGCCAGAGTATGAAAACAAGGCACATGGGAGGCTTAGCTGGTCTCCTAAATTTCCTCCATAGCCCTGACATTTGAGGCAAGCTTTTCCTGACTTGTTCAGATACCTAAGATTCTATCCTGTGTTCACAGAGGTAGTGAGAGGCAAGCTGTCAGCAGAAGTGGCATTTTTGTTCAAAATTGTATACCCTGTATATCCCAAATCTAATTGGCTATTGGCTCTCCCCTTGGAGAAATAACCCATGGCTGATGCCACAAGCTTACATCCTCTACAGGTTAGATGTTATAAGCCACAGTAAGACCCTGTCATATTTAACAGGGGGGAAAATTGTAATTCATGGATTAACATATCCAAACATGTGTCTATGCTAAAGTAACCTACCATAACTATTAGTGCTGCTTAAATACCTATATATCTAATTGCTTGTTCTTCATTAGTAGGATCGAAAGGTTATTCCTGGACAAACTGTCAGCCCATGAAAGGAAACAGCCAGAATTGACCAGAGTCCAAGTCAACAGCTCCAGAGAGAGTGGACTGTTTTACCTCTCATCCACCTGTGCCCCTTTTCTAAGCCTAGGGAACAACCTGCGGAAGAGGGGGCGTGGTAGAATGTAAGGGCTGCGATTGGGGTGAATGGTGAAACTACAGCAATGTAGTCTGGACACTCATTTGATCAACTTGATTGAACAAACAACCTGTCACCCCCCACTGGATGGTGGGGCTGTAGGTGTTTGGGCACAACAGCCTGCAGATAGGTTTTGCATGAAGGATGCTTGTACTCATGGATTATCACTTATAGCTAAAAATGAAAAAAAAAATATAAAAAAAAATCTTGGGGCTGGAGATATGGCTAGCGGTTAAAAGCACCTACCCTCTTTCAGAGAACCGGGTTCGAATCCCAGCACCACACATGGAGGCTAGAACCGTCTGAACTCCAATTCCAGGAGAAACAGTCGCAGGGAGGGGAATGCCGACACACACTTCTCGACTCTCCCGCGGCATTGCACGCACAGGTCAGGGACTATCATGCAGAGTCATACATTCGAACACATACGAAATAATATAAAATTAATAAAAAATTTTTTTTAAAGAATCCGTTAAAAATAAAAAACTAGATATGTAAAGAGAGGATTTGATACTTTTGCCCGATTAATTGTTGAACATAGTTAGCTCTTTAATTAATTTTTAGTAAGAGGAATGTGAAGAGAATTACTCAAATTCCCTGGGATGACACTGCATACCCGCCTTCTTTGCACGATCTTGGAAATCCTAAGTCCAAATCCTATATAATTTTTTGACNAATAAAAATAAATTATATATATATATATATATATATATATATATATATATATATATACCTTACAGACCTTATTGGTTTTATCCTATTTAAGACCCCTTCAACTCTACACCCTTCTTTGTCTGACTGTGTCTTCATGACTTCTACATTTTATTTGTGAAAGTTTCCCTGGTCTGATTCATCTATTTCTTTTTTTACCTTAGTGAAATAAGGTTTTTTTTCCAGTAACTTCTAATAGTGGATTTAATGACTTAAAGATCAGAACCTTTTCCATTTTATATAAAATATTTTATATCAAATTATTGTAAATTTATAGTTTTAAAAAGAGATCTCCTGTATTCCATTCATGTAGTCCCCTCCAATCTCAGCATCTTGCAAAACTGTAACATCACAGTCAGAATGCTGACATTGCTGCAGTCATGATGTAGAATATTCCTATCCCCACAGAGATTTTTCATGTGGCCTTCATGGTCACACCCTGTTTCACCTCCTCATGAACCCTGGCAATGATTTATCTGTCATTCATTTCTGTTTTTAATTTTTAAAATGTTGTATGTGTGGGCTCAAGTTATGCAATCTTTTGGGATTAAACTTTTTTCCTTAAGCACAATTTACTGAGGACTTATCCAGCATACCATAGGTGATTCATTATTTTGAAGATTTACTTATTTCTATTTTATTTGTACAGAGTATTTTGCATACATCCATGTATATGAGTGTTTGGGCTCTATGTATTTATATGCCTGATGCCTGCAGATGCCAGAAGAAGCTGTCAAGTCCCCTGGAATTGGAGTTACAGACAGTTGTAGCTGAGTAGTATTCCATGGTATGGATATACCAACCACAGTTTTTTAGTCATATCATTCAACTTATTTGGATATAGATTTCATAGGGTTGTAAATATTCATTTTTTCTGAAATAAATGCCCAGGAATATAATTGTTTGGTTGGATGGTATTTGTTGTGTAATTTGGGGGTTTTTTTTTGTTATAAAATAACCAATCATCAAACACCTTGCCAGAGAGCATGTACCATTTTACATTTCATTCAACAAGGAGTAAGTGATCTAGCTATTCTATGTCCTTGTCAGCATTTGCCAGTGATACTATTTATTTATTTATTTATTTATTTATTTATTTATTTTTGGTCTTTTCGAGACAGGGTCTCCCTGTAGCCCCAGCTGTCCTGGAATTCACTCTGTAGACCAGGCTGGCCTTATTTTATACTTGCCATCTTATAGGCATGTAGTAATGCTATACATGCATGCACACATGCACACACAAACACACACATTTGTGTATTTCTTACAACAAGGTCACACTATGTAACAAAGTTGGCCTCTAACTTACTGTCTTCCTCCCTCAGTCTGTGATGGAATGACAGTATGCTCTACCACACCCATGTTTGAATGCAGTTGAGTGTATTACTTGTGATGTGTCTACCTTTGTCAGAACAAGATCCTTTTCTACCTTTTCCTCAGGTTCTAATTGAAGTGTTTTTGTTGTTTTATTTATCATTGAGTTTGAAAGTATATCCTAAATATTATTCTTTGCATATGTGATTTGTAAATATTTTCTCTTCTTTGTAAACTATCTTTTAATCCTCTCAATAGAGTCCTTTATAGAGCAAATGTTTTCAGCTTTGACAAAGTCTAATTTATCAAGTTTTTCTATTAAAGATTATTATTTTATGTTAATTAAAGGAAATTTTATATTCTTAGACTCCAAAATTATCCTGTTTTCACTAAAGATTTATATATTTATATTTACATTTGAGGGCATCATCCAATTTAAAGTTCATTTTTTTAACATTTTTTTATTGATGCTTTGTGCATTTCATACATCATTTTCCAATTCAGTTCAGGCATATTTCCCTTTCCCTTCCCCCCCACCCCACCCCATCCCAGATCATGCATTCTGCCATAACTGTCCTGCATCTTTCTCTGTTTTTTTTTTTTTTTAGCTATAAGTGATAATCCATGAGTACAAGCATCCTTCATGTCCTGATTTAACATGGGAAAGATGTATTGAGACCACACATGCAAGTGGAATACAGATGGCCTTGGAACACCATGAGAGTGTTAACAAAGGCCACTAAGACCAATAAAGCAAATACAGGACTCCTGAGTCAAGCAAGATCTCCACCGTCAGCACCAGCTAACACCTCACCTGCCTGGAAAATACTGTGCAGCAGAGCAGCCATTGCCTGTATATCCCAATCTATTGGCTATTGGCTCTCTCCTTGGAGGAATAACCCATGCTTCGGATGCCACAAGCTTACATCCTCTAGTTAGGAGATGTTAGAATAGCCACAGTAAGACCCTGTCATATTTACAGGCAAAAATGTATTCATGGATTAACATATCATCAAACAATGATTGTCTATACCAAAGTAACCTACCATAATATTAGTGCTGTTTAAATACCTATAATCTAATTGCTTGTGCTTCATTAGTAGGATCAAAAGGTTATTCCTGGACAAACTGACCCACCAACAAAACAACAAGCCCATGAAAGGAAATAGCCAGATTGACCAGAATCCAAGACAACAGCTCCAGAGAAAGTAGACTGTTTCGCTTTCTCATCCACCTGTGCCCATTTTTCTAAGCCTAGGGAACAATCTGCGGCAAGAGGGAGCATGGTAGAAGGTTAAGGGCTGTGATTGGGTAAAACTGGTAAACTACAGCAAGTAGTCTGGAACACTCATATTGATCAACTTGATGTGAACATCAACCCCTCAACCCCCGCTGGATGTGGGGGCTGTGGGGGTTTGGGCACAACAGCCTGCAAAAAAAATGAAGTTCATTTTTATATAGGTTAGGAGTCTTAAGCATTTTTGTCTACAAAAGTCCAATTTCCCCAGCACTATTTATTGAAAACTGTTTTTATGCCTTTGTAGAAAATCTATGGCATATGTTTCCAGATTTATTTTTGCATGTTCTACTCTGTTCCACTAGGTTTATCTCTTAACACATCACAGTCTTGTATTGACCTCCACGTGTGTGTGTGTGTGTGTGTGTGTGGTGTGTGCTTAGCTCCACGGAGGTCAGGCGGACAACCTTTGGATGTTGTTTATCAGGCACACGTCCATCTTTTTAATGAGATAAGTTCTCTGGCTAGCCTGGAACTTACCAAGTAGGCTAGACTTTGTTCTCACTGGCCTGTGGGTTTCAGGGATCTCTTCACTTCCCCTACGCACGGCGGTTAAAAGAAACAAACCACAAAGCCATCTGTGTTTTTAAAACATGAGTTCATAAATCTATCGTGTGGTCTATGGCTGCACAACTAGCTTGCACAATTGTACATTTTAACATGAGGACTGCTTGTATCTCAACAATTATTCACTTAGCTTGTTAACAAAACTGAAAAAATAAAAAAAACAAAAAGCAAGAAAAGATAGGAAGATGATGAAACATTATCGGCAGTCCATGCAATTATCTGGGAGCCGGTTAGGGGTGGGGTGGGGGAAGGGAACGGGGATATTGCTGAACTGATTGGAAAATGATGTAGAATACACAAAGCATCAAAAAAATAAAATAAAATAAATAATAAAACATGAGTTCTAGGGCTCATGGATTCTGAGGTTCATGTGTACTGGGCTCATGGGTTCTGGGGCTCATGGGTTCTGGTCCCATGGGTTCTGGGGCTCATGGGTTCTGGGCTCATGGGTTCTGGGCTCATGGGTTCTGGGGCTCATGGGTTCTGGGATCATGGGTTCTGGGGCTCATGGGTTCTGGGCTCATGGGTTCTGGGCTCATGGGTTCTGGGCTCATGGATTCTGAGCTCATGTGTTCTGGGGCTCATGGGTTCTGGGCTCATGGGTTCTGGGGCTCATGGGTTCTGGGCTCATGGGTTCTGGGGCTCATGGGTTCTGGGCTCATGGGTTCTGGGGCTCATGGGTTCTGGGCTCATGGGTTCTGGGGCTCATGGGTTCTGGGCTCATGGGTTCTGGGGCTCATGGGTTCTGGGCTCATGGGTTCTGGTCCCATGGGTTCTGGGCTTATGGGTTCTGGGGCTCATGGGTTTGGGGCTCATGGGTTCTGGGCTCATCGGGTCTCTGGGCTCATGGGTTCTGGGGCTCATGGGTTCTGCTCATGGGTTCTGGGCTCATGGGTTCTGAGCTCATGGGTCCTGGGGCTCATGTGTTCTGAGGTTCATGGGTTCTGGGGCTCTATATAGGTTTTTTTTTGTTTTGTTTGGTTTTTTTTTTTTTTTTTTTTTTTTTTTTTTGTCTTTTCGAACAGGGTCTCCCTGTAGCCCAGATGTCCTGGAACTCGCTCTGTAGACTAGGCGGGCCTTGAACCCAAAAGAGATTCACCTGCCTCTGCCCCAAGTGCTAGGATAAAGGCATGCCACCACAACTCCCGGCTATATAGTTTTAAACTAAGTTTATCACTCGAGTTATGCAATCTTTTGGGATTGAAATTTTTTTCCTTAAGCAGAATTCACTGAAGGCTTATCCAGCAAATTTTATTTGTTTGGAGTGTTTTGCATGTGTCTATGTATATGAGTGTTTGGGCTCTATGTATTTATATGCCTGATGCCTGCAGATGCCAGAAGAAGCTACCGAGTCCCCTGGAATTGGAGTTATACACAGTTGTAGCTGTCACATGGATGACTAGAAGTGACCCCAGTTCCTCTTAGCCTATTTTTCTTATTGTAGTCTAGCTCCTTTGCCTTTCCATTCAAGTTCTACATTAACCATTTGGGTACCTATAAAAATTCTTACTGGGACTATAATACACCTACGTTAAGCTGGTCTATAAATTAAGAGAACTGATATTTTTACTGTGTTGAGTCATTGTTCCTTTGAAAAGAATGTCTCTAGGTTTTCTTTAATTTCATTCATAAACACTGTCTTTCAACATTTAAGGCTTATTAATATTTTAGTCTTTTTATGTTGAAGTACCATTTTATTTAAATGGCTTTGTATTTTTAAGTGAACTATCTCAATATCTATTGTTAGTAACTTTAGATATAATTGACTTTTGTATGGTTATCTTGTAAGCTAGTTCTAGGAGAATTTTGGCGATTCTTTGGGAATTTATGTATGCTATTTGTAAGCAAACACTGTTTTAGTTCTAACTTCCTGTTTGTATGCTCTCTTTTCCTAAGTCACTAGATTTCCTGAGCCTAGATTATCTAACGATACTTTGAATAACAGTAGTGAGCATAGATATCTGGCCATGTCATAATTTTTTGTGTCAATCACTGAACATAATTCACAAACTCAAGAAAACAAAAGCATTGTGTTTATCCTTATTTTTACTAAGAATAATATTTCGTTCCTAATCTTCCATACTCCTTCTTTTCATTGTTTTATGTAGATAACTTCCTGTTCCATTCTAATGACAAATATTTCATCCTCGTTCATCTAAGAATGTTTGCATTTTCTCTTCATTCCTGAAGAAATTTTTTATTGGATGACTAGAATGAACCACATTGCCTTTTCAAACGTTTAAGATGCTGGCTAGGTTGTTCTAATTTGTGGGTTCGGCTGAGAAGTCTATAGTTGCCCCAAGTGTTCTCTCATTAGAAGAGGAGTCCCCTTTTTCCTGATGTTTTCTTTTTTTTTCACATAAATTTATTTTTATTTTTTTTAACAAATCTAGACCCGTGTTCCCACCCATTCCCCCTCCCCGCCAGAGCTCATGCATTCTGCTAAACATGCTTTTCATCTCTTAGTCTTTCTCAATATTCTCCACGAAGAAGTTGACTGTTTTGAGCAGAAGTTCACTGTTTCAGTCAGTTCTTATGCAGTCCTTTCTGTTGTTGTTTTTGTTGTTTCCAATATGCATTATGCCCAACTGCTTTGGACAAAAGCTCAGGGGGGCCCTACACAAGAAATACTTACAACTGGGTAACTGGCACTAGCAGATGCTAGTGCCAATTTCCTGATGTTTTCAGGATATATCTTTACTTTTCAAAAGCTTGACTGTGATGGTGAGTTTCTTATGTTTATATCGTTTGTTGTACATTTAGAATATTAAATCTACAAGTTTATGTCTTTTGTGTTTGTTTGTTTGTTTGTTTGTTTCTGATAGGTGAGCCTATGGAAGACATTTCACATTAAAACCACAGCACTTCTAGAGTGATGGATCTTCAGGATCTACATCAGAGTAGGGTCCTCATTACCAGCCATCAGACATGGGTTCCCAGTGCGTTGTCTTCTCTTGCAGTCCCAGATTAAGATATTGCAGTACTTCTTGGCTGCTTCCTCATGTGGAAGTCTGGGTTTCTCTCTTGGCCTTTGCTAGTGTGAGTTAAAAAATGACTATAATTTTGTTTCTAAGGTGCTTTGACCAAAAAGTCTTCTGTCTTGCCAACCTGACACTTTCCATTTACTTTAACTAAAGAGAACAAACATATCTGTGTCTTCTTGTTATTTTCTTTTATCTGTATCACACTGCTACTTCTGAGATGATGGCTTTTGTGCTCCATCCATAAAATATATGAGGGAAAAAACCTCCAGATAATTAACCATTACACCATCCCATAGATCTAGGAGGTCTGTCTGCCAGCTGCTCTATAGCCCAGTTTCTTCATAATTGTTTTACATGTAATTTCTAGAGTTTTTAATTGAGCTCGGTAGGCACAATGGAGAAAAGCACTTAGTCTCTCTCATCCTGGAAACAGAACCTTGGTTATTTATTTTAATAGAAACTTCTTGTAACTATTTTTGGTCTTTTTTTTTTTTTTTTTTTTTTTTTTTTTTTTTAATATCTTTTTTTTTTTTTTTTTTTTTTTTTTTTTTGTCTTTAAAAAGGTCTCCCTTTTTAGTTTTAGCTGGCCTGGAGCTCGCTCTGTAGATCAGACTGGCCTTGAACTCAGAGATCCGCCTGCCTCTGCCCCCCCCCACCCCACCCCCAGTGGTGAGATTAAAGGCGGTAACTTCTTTTATAATAGTTCATGTATCATTTAAAATTTTATTATACTTTTTATTTATGGTATGTTTGTGTGTACACCTGCATCCATGCATAGGCATGTATGTGGGCACACATACCGCAGCAAGTATGTAGAGGTCAGAGACAACATGCAAAAGTTAATTCTCTCCTACCACCATATGGGTCCAAAGGATTGAACTCAGGTCCTCAGGTTCAGTCATAAGTGCCTTTAACTCCTGGGCATCTCACTTGCCTTATATAGCATTTGTTATTTCTTTGGTTATTTATGCTTCTTATGGTATGTTACTTGATATACCTCTGTTTCTTAGTATTTACCATGTTTTTTTTATTTTCTCTAAATAATGAAAAGTATTTTTTTAATTTTTTAATTAATTTTTATTTATTTCTGTATTTGTATGAATGTACTGTCTGCATGCAAGGTTGTGCACCCGTGTCGTGAAATGCCGCGGAGGTCAGAAGAGGGTGTCGGGTTCCCCTGGAACTGGAGTTCTCCTGGAATTGGAGTTTCAGGCGGTTCTCTGCCGCCATGTGGGTGCTGGGGATCTAACCCGGGTCCTCTGTAAGAGCAGTCGGTGCTCTTAACCGCTAGGCCATCTCTCCAGCCCGTGAAAAGTATTTTAAAAGCATGCATTTTTTGGTCTTCTTGAGACAGGAGACAGGGCCTCCCTGTCCTCCCAGCTGGCCTGGAATTCACTATGTAGATCAGACTGGCCTCAATCTCACAGAGACTTATCTGTCTCTGTCTCTTGAGTGCTGAGATTAAAGCATGTGCTACCATGCCTGGCTTAATGCATATATTTCAATGACTATCATCCTTTAACTATGTGTTTTTGAAATAATAATTAGAGCAAATTAGAGGGCATCCCTTTAAGAACCACACTAATTAGAAATTAGGGTAAAGTAAAAAAAAAATAAATTAGGGTAAAGTCACTGGAAGTTTTCAAAAAGAGACAGAGTTGGTGGATGTTTCAAAGCTTCCTCAGTGGTTTGGGTTATATTCCTAATCCTGAATACCTCCTTAATTTATGGTTAGGGGGCACATAATGAATGATATAATAATAGAAGTAAGGTCAAAACGTGTGTAACTATCTAAATATTCATAATTAGTGCTATGTAAGAAAGAAAATGTACTCATTTGGGATAACTCTGATGCTCAGAATAAGTAGGAGCAGGAAGGGAGATGTTAAAGACCTGAGGAAGAAGTGAAGTCATACAGACAGACAATTCCCCAAGGCCAGGAAGAGTGTGTGGCAAAACCTCCAAGTAGGAAAAGCTGGAATACCCAAGAAACAGCAGGAGACCAGATAGCTGTAACACAGAGAACAAGAAGGAGTAGAGAGAAGGGGTGAGAAGCATGGAACCAGGTACACCATGGCACATGGAACCACTTCAGCATCTCAAGATTTTCAGCGGACAAACGATATGGCTTGCCTTACTCCTTAACAGGTGCATTACATCTGCCATGCTACCATCATACTAGCTGGAATCTATGGTACACTTCCCATTACATATGGAGATAAAGGATAATGATATACTTATCTGTATCAGTTAGAACTGGAAGAATTTATAAGGAAATAAAGACATTAAAACCCAGCCTGATAATGTGCATTCATTATCCCAGCACTCCTGAGGAGGAGGTAGGAGAAAAGGAAGTTCAAGGCCAGCCTACAGTATGTAGTGAACCCCTGTTACAAAAGAAAAAGAACCTAGAATATTTGCTTAAGCATCCATGTAAGTATCCCTTCATACTTATAAATCTCAACTTTGTGCCATCATAGCATAGTGTGGGACCCATGGTTATCAGGGAACTAGGCTCATTTTCTCACTTTTCATCCTGCTATGACTGAGCCATGACACCTGCTGGTGCTCCAACTATGAGACCTGAATTGTAAAGAGAAGAGGAAAAGAATGAAGGCTCCCATGTGCTTTTAAGGAAGAACAGTTCCTAATACTCTTCCAGGAGACACAATGGCATGTCATTGATCACACCTACCTCAAGACAGCCTAGGTGATGTAATAGTTTAGCTGAACCATTCACTTATAGTTTTGTCCCTGGGGGAGAGGAAAGATTGGATATTAGGGGGCAAGTAGCTTTCTACTTTCTAGTCCCATTTACATTGTCTTTTATAAATTCTACATTTAAACATGGCTTCAAGTTTCCATTCTGCTATGAATAAAATCCTGAGAGTATTCCATCTGAAATGCTTTCAGAATTCTTTGAAAGCTCTTTCAGATTTTGATTGAGTGCGAAGTTGCGCCTATGTTTTTGACTCTTTGTCAGCTTGGCTCTGAAGTGGTGTGCCAGAGAAGCTCTGTGCATTTTTGCTCCCCCTCTCTGGTCATGCTGTCATCATGAGAGTGTCTTCTAGTTGGCCTGCTGAGACCATGATAGAAATGTGGAGCAAAGTCCATTGCTTGTGTATACAAAGCTGGAGGCAGTCCATACAGGTCAATGGTGGACAAACTCAGACAGATCAAGGGGACTTAGTAGACTCCCAGATGCCAGAACAATAGCGTTTGCTTTTGTCCATTACTGTGGTTTTCGGTTGCTTGATATTAAGCATTATCTTGGCAACTGAGAGCTGGTATGTATGTGATTGGTATAAGTTCCTTATTACTGATAACAAACCAAATTTGTCCCTTGTGTATTATTTGTGTGGTCATATCAATTGGTGAAATTTGATACTTTTGTTCAAGTTTTGATCTTACTTATATACTGTACATTTTTTATAAATTCTCAAGCGAATCTACTAGGACTTAGGCCCTTAAAGAAAACTGACTCCCTCTCCCAGCAGCTATCGATTGCCAATAGCCCCTCAGGTAGGGTGGGACTTCTCGCCCAGCTCCCCTCTCCACACTGGGATTTTGTCTGGCCTGAGCCAGTGCAAGTCTTGTGCATGCTGTTACCACTGCTGTAAGTTCACATGTGCAGCTACCCTAAAGTGTCTAGAAGCTCTTTCAGTCTTTCTGTGCCTCAGGAGGAGAAAGAGTGATATAGTTGTCCCACTGAGGGCTGAGCACTTGGCAGTCTCTTATTCTCTGCATCTGGACCAGAGGTGGGTCTCCGTGTTAATTGTCATCTACTGCAGAAAGAAGGTTCTCTGCTAGGGTTGAGAGACACACTAATCTAGGGGTAAAGTATAAAAATAAGTCATTAGGAGTCAGTTTAATATTACATGCATTTATCAGAATAATAGTAGTATGTTCTCTCCTAGGGCCAATGAACTGCCTGGCCAGGTAAACTTTTTACAGCCTTTCTAAAGGTTCCCAAAAGGATGGTTTTTCCCTTTCCCTTTTTCTGCATTTACAAAAATAAAGATCATCTGACAAACTACTACAGTAGTAAAATACAAAAAGAATATGTAGGACATGTTCCACATAAAGAAAATTTAAATATGTAATATCATTTAATGGTAAAAAGAAATAGATTTTTTTTTAATCCCAGTATGTCACTATAATTACCTTCTGATCAAATCACACTCCTTGTCAAAGAAACAATGCAAATTCCTGAATGACTCAATATTTAAAAAATTGAGGCAGCTGTTTAAGAAAAACCTGCTTATTGTGTATAAAATGCTAGGCAGCTATCTTCTTTGGAGTTTTGAAATTTCTAATGCTCTTCCTTTCTGCTTTCGGGTTCCACAGATTAAAAGGCATTTCATCATTAAATATCTTTGTTGATAGTTATGTGGAGATTTGACTTTGGGGTACAAATAGAAACAATTTGTAACCTGGGAAAGTGGTAGTATTGAAGAGTAATATTTGAACAAGAATTGCTGGAGGAAGAATTTCTTACTTCAGACAGGCATCAATAGCAGATGGTGAGACCCACTGGGAAATAAGTTCAAGAATTGGGAAAGGGAATACAGTATTTTAGCAAATATAAGAACTGATGCAGCAGAAATCTCTCTCTCTGGAAACTGATGCTAAATTGCCCATTAATGTTTTATCAACACGTTTTTTTTTTTTGTATGGGTGAGCTAAAAATTAATCAGAAAAAAAGAAGAGGTATTTTGGATAGCATTATTTGTTCAGAAATACTTCAGAATTTGTTGGAGCAATAAACTATTTCTATACAATGTATAAAATATTTATTTACAGCACAACTAATTATACTGTATTGGAGTTTAAGTCATCTGAATATAGCATCAGATGAAATGTCGGAATGTTTTGTTGAAGAAAAGTAACATTTTCAAGGAATGTTATGAGGATTTATTTACTTTTTATGTGTATGAATGTACTGTCTGCATGTAGGTTGCTGCACCCATGTTGTGCAATGCTGCGGAGGTCAGAAGAGGTGTCAGATTCCCCTGAAACTGGAGTCAAAGATTGTTCTTAGCCGCTATGTGGGTGCTGGGAATCAAACCAGGGTCTTCCACAAGAGCAGTCTGTGCTCTTGACAGCTGAGCCATCTCTCCAGCCCCTTATTGAGGTTTTAATTTACTAAATTACATTGTATGTTACAAGCAATAATTTTTAATAGATGGAAAATAAATTTGCTAAAATCAGTTTTATTGTACATATAAAATAATTTTAAAGTAAGATAGAAAAATCCTTATTACTTTACCAATCTTTAACCCAAGACACATATCCATCTGAAATGTAATTATTTTACTTGATTTTTTTAATACATATAGATTGTTTTTAGAATTGTAGGGATTTTTTTATGCTTTCGTCCTTAACAATTCACTGAGTATTTGTTAAGACACAAACTATGGCTACTATCAATGTACTGAAAATATTGTCACTGGCTAGCATTATGCTTTTGAGGACTTGTGAACATTTGCTCTAAACACAGGAAAATAAAATTAAATGTTCAAATATTTAAACTATATCAGGAAGCATATATTAAATATAAATATAATCTAAAAAATATCTGAAGCATCTGTTATATGTAAAATGGATCTTCTGTGAATCCAAGGCAAAACCAGTGTATCATTGTTCTGAAACATGAGATTTACCAAATGATGTAGAGAACTTTTATAGATAAAATCCAAATACAGGATTAATAGAAACATTTAGGTGTTGTTTGGAGTCAGATTGCACCATACCTTTCCAATTCATATGTAAAAGTCATTACTCCAAGAACCTCAGAATGTGACTATATTTAAAGATAAGGTCTTTAAAGAGGTAATTAAGGTTAAATGGAGGTAATTAGAGTGAGCTTTAATCTGCTATGGATGGTGTCCTTATAAGAGGAGATGAGGACATAGAGGCATCCAGGGTGAAGATAACCTTCCTCAAACCTTGGAGAAGGATCTAGAAGAAGCTAGGCTTGCCATCATCTATATCTTGGACATCTGGTTCCCCAAATTCTAAGGACATAAATTTCAGTGATTCATACTTCCCAGATTGCCATAATTTCTTGTGTCAGCACAAGCTAAGTCATTCAAATAACATCAGAAATATTTTTTCTATAAGAAAGCTAATTTCTTGTTACTATCACAATAAATATCTAAGAAAAAGCTATGCTTTCTGTTATATAATTTTCCAGCCAATGTTATCATTTAGGAGAGGATCTCTTGTGCTGTGAAATTTCTGTGCTTGTCATGTGAAGCATCTTTATATCTTCTCCTCCCCATTCAGCTCCTCTTCCATGAAAATAGCAAGCAGATGTCTCAAGACAAAAACCATATCTAGACGTTAAGTCCAAACTGAAGCAAGTGCCTAAACCTGACAGACTTAAAATTCTTTTCATGTTTTCTAACACTCCCTTGGAGGAACTTTCTCCTTTCCTAATGAGCCAGTTGTTTTCATTAACCACTAATTACTTTTTTCTAAGCATAGGGGTATATGTGACAAAGATGATGAAATTACATAAGAAAATATTACACTGATAATTGAGAAATATTATACCAGCTCCAAAAAGCAAACATCCAGATTATTACTTTGAGTTTGTACAAAAATGGAAACATTCATATTGAAATAGCACTATTATATATGAAGACTGAAGATTCATTCAGTCACATTTTTATTTTCATTTGCTGTATATGAGTGTATTGCCTGCATGTATGGAGGTACACCCCATATCTTGCAATGCCAGAGATTCCTTGGAACTGGAGTTACAGACAGTTATCAGCTGCCATGTTAGTGCCAGGAACTGAACCTGGGTCCTCTGCAATAGCACCTAGTGCTCTTATCCACTGAAACGTCTCTCCAGCCCCTTTACCCATGAATAGCATTATTTTACAAGCAAGTCAACAAATGCAACTGTCTTAAGCCTCTACAGGAATGAAATATGAACTTCATTCGCTATAAAATCTTTGTAAATATATTTTACCACATTATATTTGTCAAGAGTCAGAGATTCACTATTTAATGTTCCTTTAGCTAGTACATTCTAGACAGTTGACTACCATCTCCCTGACAGTTGCAAAGCTGGTTTCGTACTATGCTTCTAAACCTTAGTTGACAGTAGGAAATAAACAGTCACTCAAACCACTTCCCAAAGAAAGCCAAGCTTTAGAAGAAATAAGATACTTAGAAGCTACTGTCTGGCTGAATCTTCAGTCTTTCAGAAATCTTTTCCAACTACAAGGTTGAAAGGATCATAAAATTTCTAGCGACAGGCGTTTTGGAAGTTCAGGATGCTGATGATGGAACTCTGAAAGTGTTCATGTAAACACAGAAGACATGTAAATTGTAGACCATTTCCAAGAGTCAGCACAGTGGGAAAGACTTAAATTAACCTGAAGGTAGATCCACCTGCACTAGGGGAATCTGATAGCAATCAGAGATCTTCATTGATGATTCAGAGCTGCTCCCTCAGCATTGTTGTCAAGCAAGTAGACTAATAAAAGTGGGTCAGAACAACAGTTGTTTATTGGAGAACCTGGGAGACTCGAAAAATGCACTCCTATTTCTTCATGTAGCTTAGTTAGGTATTGACTTAAACTTCAGACATTTTATATTGTTTTTTTAGAAATTATACTATGCCAAGGAATTCTTAAGAGATTTTAAAAATTAAGTTCACGGGTTCTCTGAATATCATTTAAAAAAAGAACAGAAGAAGAGAGAATGAAAAAGAAAGTTGGTAGAGTGCTAACCTAGCAGTTCAGGAAGCCCTGGGTTCAATCCCCACTGCCCTCTAAACCAAGCATGGCCCTATATACCTATAATCCCAGCACTAGGTTGGTGGAAGCAGGGAGCTCAGAAGTTCAAGGTCACCTTCAGCTAAATAGTGAGTTCAAGGCCAGTATGGGCTATAGGAGATGAGAGAGAGAGAGAGAGAGAGAGAGAGAGAGAGAGAGAGAGAATCCAATCTTGCCAGAAGCAGAACGTTGAGATGTTAAATTAGAAATACCATCAGTTCAGCTGGGAAAAAAAAGTTATTCAATGAATGAATTGTTCTTTGCCTCCTGTTTTAAAAAAAACTGATAGTTTATTAACAGATTGACATTTATGGCTTTGGCTATCTGTCTAAACACACATGCAAAACCAGCTCATTTTAAAAAGTATACATGCCCCAGAACAGGCTATGCTACAAATCTTGTCAGCTTCTAGCTACTAATCTTAAGGTTTATTTGCCTCATCTGATAAAAGGAAAATTGGTGAAAATTCCTCAGATTTATTGGAGAATCAAATGATTCATGTAATGTACTTTCCAGAGAATATTATATAAGTAAAGATTAAAATAATGATAGCAATTATAATTTAACAATCCAGCCAATATTCAATAAACATGAAATAAATAAAACCAAAATCCTCTCATGTAAAAAATTAAGATAAAAGTGTTTAGGTTTAAGATGTGTATACATGAAATTACAAAATGGCTTAACAGAATTAGAATAATCAGGCATAGATTTCTAATGATGAAAAGCCTAACAAAAGGCCCAGATCAGGAATCAAAAAAGTTGTTTCACACCAGGGAAGGCTTTATAAAGTGAACAAAACTCCTTTATTGCTACTCTTGAAAGAAATTATTTCCATGGTCAACAAGGTTAGATTATTATCCTCTGGTTTACAAATTATCTCATAATCTCTGTGTTGCCAGAATCTTTTCTTTGTGGGTTTTATTTAATGATTATATATGTTGTTCTATACCTAATAATTGAGTCTTTCTCTGATTTTTCAGTTCTTTCCCCATTGTGCTTGTCTTATTATTACAGACAGTATCTAATAATTCTACTACTACTTTCTAAAAATATTTGAAATAAAGGAGAAAAAAAGAAAATCAGAATGCTTTTCTAATCAGCTTATCAGCTCAGCACTCCCAATCATGCTGTGTGCGCATGTGCGAGAGAGAAAATAGAGAGAAATAGAGAGAGGTTAACGATTGCTACTTTAAGAAAAATTAAGGACAGATGTGGAGGCTGAATCTCATGGGTATGAGGTAAGAGTCCAGGTGCTGTCTTTGGCTACAAGTTCAGTATAACAGTATTATATTAAAATAAATAGATGAATAAGCATGGCTGCTCTAATTACTAAGGAGGCAGGTTTTAGAGAAGATGTGCCAAGCCATACATGAGTATCCATGTCACCCAGCTTTTCACTACGTGACTTCGGGTTGTCTCCAAGCTATACTGAGCAGAACTGAAACAAGAATTCTGTGTAAAACAAAGTTTAAAATTAAATTCGTATACATATTCATTGTGGTCATCTTTATTTTAGCTCCACACTTCTGGTTTTATCAAAACAAGTCTGGACTAAACCACATAATTCTTAAAGACCTTTAATAAAGAAACAATAGAGAAATTGAAGATGTTAAAATCAAAACATCAGTTGTACAAAGTTATACTTAATATGTAAATTAAGTTTTGTGCATTTAGCCATAATTCTAGAAATTGTCTCAGGTTCTCATAAGAGATTTGATTAGGATTCAAGTTGTGAGGTCAAGGAAGGTCAAGTGAAAAGACACAGGTTTTAGCTGAACAAATGGAAGTTTATGCTGGAAATGATGCTTTATCTTGCTCCAGAAGCAAACAATAGACTAAGAGCATGGGCTGAAAACAATGTGGACAAGCAGAGCAAGTGCCAGTATAAATTTAAGGAAGAAAAGTCACTGTGGTTCCATAGAACAGGTAATTCAGAAGCAAAAGAGCAAGGCAGACAGATGTTCTCTAAGAATCTAGAATGCAAGTGTAAGAATAGACCATGATATGTATGACACTTCAGTGAATTTGAAAGAAGGGGTATTTTAAAAGTGAGGATCTTGGAAATTGTTGTGAATTATGATAAAGTAAAAATTGTGACCTGTGTAATAGTTAACTTGATCAATATGATTGGATTCAGAAACAGTATGATTAGTAATGAACACTTCTGGGTGGGTTTTGGAGGTTGCAGAAAAGACTGAGGCTCAAGAAGATCTTCCTTGAATTTTAATGAGAACTTTCTATCTTCTCTGGGCTGAGTGAAACAGAAAGGGGAAAAGATAAGGGCCCTTAGCATCAGCATTCTCCTCTCTCTGCTTCCTGACTGCTGTGATGTGAGCTGCCCTGCTTCCTACAATCACTTTCATGGGGGACTGAAACCTCACAGGATGTTGAGCCCTGTTATTTTGTCAGGTATTTTGTCATAATATTAAAACTGAGACCAACAATTGGTAACATAGAAATCAGGGTAGATAAAGGGCACAAAGGCAGTTAAGGGAACAAAGAAAGCGAAACCCAGTGTTGATATGGATATAGTGAAGCAGGGCTTAGTGGAAGAAGTTTAGGGAAAGACTGTGGTCTAAGGCCTGGAACAAAGTAAAACAGTGTATGCTTTCTATAGTTTCTATGTCTAAGTACGATGACTCGGGAAAGAGCAGTACAAAGGAACAATCCTAGTGAAATCCTAGTCAAGGACTAGCCACAATTTTTCAATTCCTTCCCTGCTCCCCTCTGATGTCACTGTCTCTCTGACCAACTTTTATATCTTGTTAACAGAATTGTTCTATTCACTTAGGCCACTGATCTAGTTTGCTTTCCATTGCTGTGAAAAAGCACCCTGGCCAATACCAACTTAAAGAGGAAAGGATTTATTTGGCTCCCATCTTTTGGATCACAGTTCATCACTGAGGGAGCCCAAGGTAGGAACTCAGGTAAGAATCTGGAGGGAGAAGCTGAAGCCCAGACTATAAAGGAATGCTGCTTACTGGCTTGCTCCCCTAGCCCATGCTCAGCCTGCTTTCTTATACAGTCTGCCCAGGGTGGCACTGTCCACCATGGATTAGGCTCTCCCACATCACTCAACAATCAAGAAAATATCCTACAGGCATGCCCTCAGGACAGTCCAGTGGAAGCAGTTCCCCAATTGAGGCTCCCTCGACCAAGGTGTGTGAAGTTGACAACTAAAGCTATCCCGCACAGCCACACAGGAAGTAAACATTTTAAAAATATTGTATTAATTCTTTGAGAATTTCACACAATATATTTTGATCCTCTTCACCTGTCCCCCATATTCTCCCAAATTCTCATAGGTGTAAGGAGAAATTGTTCAAAATGGACAGGGAAAATAGCAAGTATTATATTTAGATTGGTTTCTAAGTTATGTTAACTGTTATACTGACTAACTTCGAATATGGAAATTCTGAGAACCAATATCTAAAATGATAAAATCCTGGAACTGGGGGTAAAAGGAACACAAAGGTGATAGCAACAAAGCTTGGATCCCTTTATCTCTTAGGTCTGTTATAAGAAAATATAAAAATATTAGGAACATAATACAACAGGAATATATTATTTCCTTACAATTCTGGAGACTATAAGTCTAAAAGAAAGTTATCATCAGAGAATGGCCTTTCTGAGACACTGAACAGATTAATATAATGCCTAATCTGATATTCTGGTGTTGGACACCTATCCTTGGCTTGCAGCTCCAGCACTAAAATCTGTGTCTACATTATCACAAGACATAATCTCACTCTGAGCTCTGTGTCCAAATCCCCTTTTCCCTCAAAGGACACAGGCTAAATTTGATTAATAACTCATTCTACCTTAGTATGACCCTACCTTGCCTAGTTCCATCTACAATGATCTTATCAATTTCTAAAGTCACATTCTGAAGTGCTAGGGCCTAGGACTTTAACAACAATTCCTTTGGAGTCACCAGAGATAAACTATATACTGTTCATGCTGGCATGACCGGATAGGAAAGTGGGGGAAAGGGATTCTAGATAAGAGAGTATCACAAATCAACACCTGTAGTTTCTAGAGATGTCATGTAAATGGAAGCATACAGAAAGATTGCTGGAAGAAATTATAATCAAATCTAAAAATAAAAATCTAGAACAAAAAAGCAAGGAACGTAAAGTCACATATATTGAGAGCTGCCTTATTTGTTTGATTTGAGTAACTACATCTACCTCAAACAACTGAGTATCAGAATGTGCATATTTGGGCTTTAGTCAGCTGTGACACTGGCTGAGTGATAAGTACTTTATTGTTAATCTTTTGCTGTTAAGTGGCTAGTGTGTGAAGGACAAGATACACAGTCAGCATGGTACCACTCGGAGACAGAGGCCAGCCTGGTCTACAAAGCAAGTTCCAGGCCAGCTGGAGCTATAGGGAGATCCTGTCTGAAAAAGACAAAAACAAAACCAGTAACAACAAAATATCATCTATTGCAGTGTATTAATCAGATAATCAGAGGCCTGAAAGCTTTTGTTAAAATATTTTATTTATTATCTTTATTTTATGTATTTAAGTGTTATGCCTACAAGTATGTAAGTATCCCCATGTCCTACAGTGCCTGGGAGGTCAGAAAAGTGTGTTGGAGGGCTGGAGAGATGGCTCAGGGGTTAAGAGCACCGACTGCTCTTGCAGAGGACCCGGGTTCAATCCCCAGTACCCACATGGAGGCTGAGAACCGTCTTTGACTCCAGTTCCAGGGGAAGCTGACACCCTCTTCTGACCTCCGAGGCATTGCATGACACGGGTGCACAAACTTACATGCAGACAGTACATTCGTACACATACAAGAATAAATTTAAAAAAAATAAAAAAAAAAAGAAAAGTGTGTTGGATCCCCTAGAGCTTGAATTATGGACAGCTGTTGGCTGCCATGTGGGTGCTGGGATTCAAACTCAGGTGTTCTGCCAGATCCACCAGTGCTCTGACTACTGAGCCATCTCTCCATCCCTTGAAAAAAGGTTTTTGAATATTATTTCTAGTGTCTCTAGAAATTGCATTAAATAGAAATTATTGGCTTACCATCAATAAAGGTTGTTCAATTTTTTTTTAATTTTTTACCAAAACTTTAAAAACTTAGGGCAATCGCAGACTCTAATCTTATCACCTTGATCTAGAAAAATCTTCAGTCTAAAGACCAGAAACATTGCTTTCTTATTCTGACTTTGACAGTGTTTTAAATCCCCATAACCCCTCTTCTCTCCTGTTTAGAATGGCTGCCTCTGCCTGTAAGAATATGCTGATTAAAATGAATACTACAGAGAAATTATTGAGCAATTCTTCACTATGATAATGCTTTCTGTTAGAAGCCTAATTCCACTGTTCGTGTTCATACTGAGCAATAGTTTCTAAAGAGTTCACCTTCATGTTGTGTAATATTGGATTTAGTCCCAACAGCTAGAAGGTATTGTTTTTAAAACAAGGCCAAGCAAGCAAAAAAGTTTGTACGATGATACAGATTTGATTAGTGCTTAAGCAAAACAAGTTCAGCCAGGTTGGTCTGTGCTGTTATTCTAGACTGCACCCTGTAACTTTCTTCATATGCTCTCTTTCTGAGAAAGAGAAGGCTTTTGTTAGGCTCTAAAACCATCTTTAAAAGAAAAAGGCAACATGATCCATGGGTCAGTGTCTGGCAGCCTGCATGCAGAAAAACTGGAGAGACACTGGGAAGGAATCCAAGTTTCTTCGAATTGTAATAAGCTTGTGAAAGATGAAAAGGAGTTATACCAAGGAAGCAGTATTTCTGTTTCTTGGAAAGAATGGGGTCCTGTTTCCTACTTGCTGAAACTCTCACTATTCCCCTCTGAAGGACTCTCCTGGCTGCTTGGAGGAGCATTCCTTCTAGAAGCTTTTGGCAGGGCAAAATCCATGAAAAATCCTCTTGGACCAATCTGGGAATAATCAATATTGATGCTCCTCATCTAGGAGTAGGCTTTCACACAGCCATAGAACCTACAAGTAGCCGATTTAAAATGGGGTCTACCCAGTTGTAAGTATTTCTTGTGTAGGGCCCCCTGAGCTTTTGTACAAAGCAGTTGGGCGCAATGCATTTTGGAAACAACAACAACAGAAAGGACTGCATCAAAGAACTGACTGAAACAGTGAACTTCTGCTCAAAACAGTCAACTTCCCCATGGAGAATATTGAGAAAGACTAAGAGATGAAAAGCATGTTTGGCAGAATGCATGAGCTCTGGCGGGGTGGGGGAATGGGCAGGAACACGGGTCTAGATTCGTTAAAAATAAATAAATTAATTAATTAATTAATTAAAAATAAAATAAAATAAGTCACACTGAAAAAATTTTTTTTTGATTATTATTTAAAATTTTTTATGTATGTGAGTATATTGCCTTTATGTAGATGTACCCACGTCCTGCCATGCCTAAGAAGGTCAGAGGAGGGTGTCAGTTCCCCTTGAACTGGCATTATGGACAGTTGTTAGCTGCCATGTGGGTGCTGGGAATCAAACCCGGGGCCTCTACAAGAGCAGCCAGTGCTCTTAACCACTGAGCCGTGTCTCTCCAGCTCCCACATGCCCAGCTTTTTATGTGGGTGCTGGGGATTTGAACTCAGGTCCTCATGGGTGCACAGCAGATGCTCATACCCAGTAAGCCATCTCCCAGCTCCTCATAGTTTAGGATTAAAAATTAAAAAAATAAAATAAAATAAAATAAAATGGGGTCTTTTTGTTCACAAAAACAAAGGTACAAAAAAAAATTGGGGGGGGGTTATTTTTGAGACAGGGACTCCCTTTAGTCCCAGCTGGCCTGGAGCTCACTCTTAGACCAGGCTGGCTTTGAACTCACAGAGATCCGCCTGCCTCTGCCTCCCAAGTGCTAGGATTAAGGGCATGTGCCACCACACCTGGCTACAAAAATACATTTTTATCTCATGCTTTACATGTGCATAGGAATCACTTGCAGATTCTTTTTCAAAGTTACACATTCCAAATCAGGGGTCTGTGAGGGTATTACCCTCCTTTATCTTTTTTTAGGCAAGACCACAAAACTTTACTACAGAGGCTAGACAAAAACCTAGCCGCATTTGATAGATACTATTTATAAACTAGATCTTTTTCAGTAACAACTGAGTTCAAGTTGAAATTAAGCATTTACTGAAAACTAAATTCATTCTTTTTAGAAACATTTTGAGTTATTTATTGTTTGTATATGTATGGGTATGTGTGCCATGTTGTGTTTGTAAAGATCAGAGAACAAATTGCAGAAGTCGATTCTTTTCCACATGTCAGTCCTAGGGATCAAACTTAGGTCATCAGGCTTGGCAGTAAGAACTTTAATCCAATTATCCATCTCGGTGCCCCTTAACTCATTCTTAAATTTAAGTTACATCTTCCACAAAATAACTTATGGCCACTTCACTGGCTTTCACACGATAGCCTTCTATTCTTCAATTTAATTATTTTTTGTCTTCTATATCCTCTGTTAAACTTGAAGTCTCTTTTGTGCTTTGGACATCATAGTCATGATGCCCATAGTCAGAAAACTGGGAAAAGTTCTTTCATATGAGATGTTCTCTGTCATGTTAAAAAATATGCTTAATACGGCATCTTGTATTTACAGACAGCATAATCATCAAAGAAGCTCCTCGTTGCAACAGATGGATGGTACTACACAGTCGCACAACTGGTCAGACCCAGAAAATACGCTTCGGAGAGATGCCCAAGCCTGGGATTCACATCTCCTGTTGAACCTCTTATAGCTATGACTCCCGGAACATAGCAGAATAAGGGGTGGAGAGAAAATGGGTGCATCCCTCAAGTCTCACCAGAGAAGCTTCCTTCTACAACAGAGTGCAATGCACACAGATAGCCACAACTGACCAGGTTACAAAAACTGGGAGCCTCCAGAGTGTGTGTCCCTGGATAGGAATTCTACCCATGCAAGGCTCAGTGATCATTGCAGAAGAAGGGGCAGAAATATTCTAAGAGCCAGGGAAGAGGAGGCTTTCAGACTACGGTAAGCTTGCGCATGTGATCTTCTGGTGATGATGGTATCAGGCACGGAACCAGTACCAACTCAGACAAGTTCCCAGAGTGGAGCAAGAGAAATGAGTGTTGGGCCAGCCCTGGACTGAGAAGTACTGGACACTGATTACTGCTGGATCCAGTGGATGTACTTGCACAGAGAGATATCTGGGTTTAAAAGCTCGACTGGATAGGACTTAATATGGTTGGTGTAAAATATGAGTTCTGATGCAGGGTTGGGGGCATGAAGGGGGGGTTCCTAAATTTAAATGGGAGCCATTGTATGAAACATATAAATGCACAATAAAAAGTTTACCTTACACTACTGCACAAGTGAGGACTGGCTTCTAGGAGCTGCCTAAAGCAAACACAAATTTTTATCAAACCCAGATAAGAATAAAGGGTGTTTGACCCCTCTGTGGAAACTACTTGTAACAACTATGTATAATGAGTCCTAACGAAACTTACCTTCTAGGAGTCGCAAAGGTTTTAATACGAGAGACTTTCTTCACCTCCCCATAGAACAAGGAGAAATATGATGATGATGTCGTTCTCCAACTGTAAATTGGAGACAACTATTATAGAGGTAACCTCTTATAAAACTGGTAAAACTGCCTTCTTGAATTGACTAATAGACATAGGAACTATGAAAAGGATTATTCTCTATTCTGAACCAAATATAATACTAAAGTCTCCTTAAGCTATGCACTTAAGCAAAATATATTAATGCAGGAACTCTGACATCAGCAATGGATTATTCTACCAAGGAGATGTTGGCCAGGGGATCCAAGGCCCCACAAAAGGTAAAGGCTCCTTGCTTCTAAACTGGGATACCTGCAAGAAGAGAGGCAATAAGGCCTTGCTGTCGAAGACCTGACGTTAACATGGGAAAGATGTATTGAGACCACACATGCAAGTGTACAGATGGTCTCTGGAATACCACAGAGTGTTACCAAAGGCCACTATACCAATAAAGCAAATATGGATCTCCTTGAGTCAAGCAAGACTCCTCTGTCAGCACCAGCTACACCTCACCTGCCTGGAAATATTGTGCACCAGAGGCAGCCATATGCCTGTATAACCCAAATCTAATTGGCTATTGGCTCTCTCCTTGGAGGAATAACCCACAGCTGATGCCACAGGCTTGCACCCTCAAATGGTCAGGAGATGTTATAAGCCACCGTAAGACCCTGTCATATTCAACAGAAAAAAATGTAATTCATGGATTAACATACCACCCAAACATCTGTGTCTATACCAAAGTAACCTATGATATCAATTAATACTGTTTAAATACCCATATATCTAATTGATTGTGCTTCATTAGTAGGATCGAAAGGTTATTCCTGGACAAACTGTCAGCCCATGAAAGGAAACAGCCAGAATTCACCAGAGTCCAAGACAACAGCTCCAGAGAAAGTAGACTGTTTTGCTTCTCAACCACCTGTGCCCCTTTCCTAAGCCTAGGGAAAAATCTGCGTGGTAGAATGTAAGGGCTGTGATTGGGGTGAATGGTGAACCTACAGCAATATAGCCTGGACACTCATTTGATCAACTTGATTGAACATACAAGCCCCCCTACTGGATGGTGGGACCAAGGGGCTGTGTGGGTTTGTACACAACTGCTTGCAAATTGGTTTTACATGAAGGATGCTTGTACTCATAAATTATCACTTATTGCTAAAAAAAAAATGGAAAAAAACTGAAAGATGCAGGACAGTTAGAAGGCATGATCTGGGATGGGGTGGGGTGGGATGGGGGGAAGGGAAGGGGAAATATGCCTGAACTGAATTGGAAAATGATGTATGAAATACACAAAACATTAATAGAAAAAAAAAGAATAAAGGGTGTTTGGGAATAATTCTCCAAAGCAGAGGTTCTCAACCTAAAGAGAAGAAGCAAGTTAGAATTATTTCAGGAGATTGGTCTAAACGGTACACACACACACACACACACACACACACACACTCGGGGGGGGGAGAACCTCATTGCTCCACCTCCTCCAGTTTTCTCCAGTTTTCATGCTCCTTTAATTGACCCCCACCATACACACACACCATTGAGAACACAGTTTTAGAACTGAATAATATTTTAGATTGACTGATAGACCTCAAATGATATATACAACTGGAACCTGTGAGTGTAACCTTATTTGGAAAACTGTATTGTTGGTATATTTATATGAAGGATATCAAGATAAGATTTAGGTGGAAACTAAATCCTATGACAAACACTTAGTTAAGAGGAAGAGAAATAGACTCCAACTTAGAGAAGAAATCGGGGGGGGGGGTGGAGGCAGAGAGTGAGATAACACAGACACAGGCATGTCAGTGATCCAGATGCTAGACAGAACAAAGAGAGGAAGTATGACATTGCTGAGACCTGGGCTTTGGAGTTCTAGCCTCAGAGCTGGGATTTTATGTCATTTTAAGCCATCCAATTTGTAGTAAAGTAATATGAGTGGTGTGTCTACCCACTATAATGTGGTTTATCATTTTATTTTGGCCAAAGAAGACTAATATGATTCTGCTTAAGGAAACTGAAAGTCACTAAAGAATATGGCTTCTTTTTCTCTAAAACAAGAAAGGACTGAATGTCATTTATTCACTAATCTTAACAATGCCAAAAGCTAGTGATCTGAAGGAAATCTCTGCACTCTCAAATAAGTCAAAGGAAAAAGCAAGGACATCTGAAGTAGGGGTGAGGAAAGGACCCCCGGGAAGCCTGACATTGAAGCTGACTTTATTCACTTTTAAAAGGGAGAGAGTGGAGATGAGAGAATTCCAGCAAAGGAAATAGCACGAGCTATAGTTTCCTGGTGATAGAAAACTGTCATTCTTAAGGAATTAAAAGAAGTGTTGGTGACTCAAGTTAAAAAACAACAAGATGAGTGAGGTCAGAGCAGAGGTGAAGCACGTATGAGAACTTAGGCAGCTGGGTATGCTATATGCCTTTAATTCCCAGCACTCAGGAGGCAGAGACATGTAGATCTACAGGAGAACAAGGCCAGCCTGATCTACATAGCAAGTTCAAGTTCCAAGAATCTGGGACTACAGGGAAACTGTCTCAAAAAAATCCCACTACGGTGGGTTTCTGTTTGATTTTGTTTTAAGATAGAGTCCTCATTATGTTGTCAAGAAATTTTGTGCTTCAGCAGCCCTACTGCCTCAGCCTCCAAAATAAGGAGACTACAGGTACTAAAGTACCTTCATGTGTTTTTCAAAGGGACATGGAAAGATATTGTAAGGGCCATGTAAGTCAAAGGTGACACTGAGGGAAACAGGGAGGCTGATGGGACTGGATGTGTGGAAGGGCTACCTTGGCTGTTGACTGAAAAGAATCTCAAAGAAGAACAAGAAGGAAATAGAAAGGACTTTTGGAACATCTGACACATTCATCCAAGTGAGAAATAACCAGATTGGCAGTGATGCTTATAGAAAAAAATGAAAAAGTGGGGAATGCTTTTGCTAGGAAACCAGCAGGAATTGATGATGGGTTAATAACAGATTAATTGATGATAGATTCTAAAGGGAATAACTGTAGAAAGAGGAAGGAACCAATGCTATAAGAAGTTATATAAGTGGTGTAGAAAGTTACTTATGAAGATAATGAAAATCCAGAAGAGAGAAAAACAAATGAGCATTTTCAAGTAATAGAGAAATGTAGGTAACTTTGGAATATCTATGCAGTGATGTCCAATTGAGTGTGACCTAGATGTTCAGAAAAGAGAATTCTATATGTCAACATTGGAATCATCAGTGAATAACGATACTTGGAAAATGATAATAGTTGACTGAAAAGTGCAAAGAATGGAAAAAGGAATAACATGGACCAGTAGGAGTTGTAACACTGAGCAGAGTAGAAAAGGATAGCAAGTCTTAATAACTGGTGGGAACTACCAGGGAGAAACTGGAAAACAGTGTTGTCTTTAAACAAACCAGAGTATATCAGGAAGAAAAATGATGGTGAAGAGTGTCCAATGCTGTGGAAAGATCAGGATAAAGGCTCAGAACTGGCTGCTTCCAAATAGGGCAGCCAGAGAGAGCGCATCGATTTCCATACTACCCAGAAACATTCATGTGAAAGACTTATGAAATACAGGTATTTTTCAAAATAAGTACAAATGAAAAGATGATGATACTACAAGAGTAAATGACAGCAACACAATTCAGCAGAAAGGAACTGGGTACAGAGTGTAGGAACTCTTATACCCAACGAGATAGAACCTCAAATGTGAAAGATGAAAATACCCAAACCAACACATAAAAAGACACTCAATTTGTAGCAAAAAAAATCAAAAGCCTCATTAATTAGATGATCTATTGGCCCTACAGCCAAGAGAGGAGTGGTACTTTTAGTGTAGAATGAGGGCATTTTCAGACATTCAAGTTTTCAAAACTATCATTGATTTTTCACGTCAGAAACTATAGTTTTCCCTCCAAAATGAGTGTGTAAATCAAGGAGGAGGGAGACATTTCTGAGAGAAGTCTGGAACTTCAGCATTGGCCAGAGGGGAGAGGCCAAGCAGAGGAAGGGAGTCCCAGGGTAACAGCTGGTTAAAGGTAGAGTTCAGTCCCTGCAGACCTCAGCAGGCCACAAAGCTCCAGAGAAGACCTCTCCAACAAGATGAAGCTGACCATGTGCCAGTGAATTTGGCTGCTCATGCAGAGGGCCTGAGTTCAGTTCTGAGCACCCACATGGCAGCTAATGACTGTCCATAATTCCAGTTCCAGGGGATTGGATACCCTCTTCTGACCTCTATAGGCATTGCACCCATGGATGCACTTAGCATACGTGCAAGCAATACACCCCCAATAAAATAGAATAAAAATAATACATAAAGTTTTTAAAAAAGGATTTGGTAGTGATCATGATATATATATAAAAAATGCAGCACACTAAAACTAAGTCAGTTGTTAGCTTCAGAAAAAAGCTGTGAGGAAAAAGTTACCTAATCTAAATTATTGAATTCAGCAGGGAAAGGGGACAGTTATAAAGTTGCTTGTATGAGAAGGAGAACAAATAGTGTTTGCAATTGAAAAGGCAGCAAAGAGACAAAGTATTATTAAGTAACACTGTGTAAAATAACAAACTAAAAACTAAAAACAAATTGCCTTTGGGGAGAGGAAAATGAAGATGGGAAAAGAGTTTGGAAGACTGATCTCTCTCTCTCTCTCTCTCTCTCTCTCTCTCTCTCTCTCTCTTCTCCTCTTCTCATTTTCTGTGACACACACACACACACACACACACACACACACACACACACTGTAAGAAGTCTACAGACCTTTAAGGTTTAAGTCCTGGGAAGGCAGGAAGGAAGGAAAGGAGGGAGGGAGGGAGGGAAGGAGGGAGGGAGGGAGGGAGGAAAGAAAGGAAAGGAGGAAGGAAGTGAAGAAAGAAAGGAGGGAAAAATTGAAAGAGGAAGGAAGGAAAGCCCACTGACCTTTTGAAAACAAGCATCTTTTGAATGCAGTCATGGCTCCCAGGAGCTTTTTTTAAAAAAGACGAACTTGGCAGGTATCATCTGTGTTCACAGGTTATCATTTGGAATCACTTCCTGGTAAAAAGCAGAGCTTTATTCTCTAAGCAGGCCTCTGGGCACTTGCAGAAATTTTGTTTGTATGTTTCTTGACCCCTGTTCTATTTTAATACATCTGAAATATTTAGTGGAACCACATATTTTGTTTCCTGCATAATTACCTCACCCACTTAAATCTGAGAAACAGCCCTCCCCAAGTGACTACAAAGCCTTTTCAAGAGGTGAAGCCTATCTCTTGCTACACAGAGTGACCCAATTCAGTGGATCTGTGGGTGCTGGTGGTGCTGGTTTCCTATGTAAAGATATTCCCCCATGTAAGTTTACCAGATGCATCTTTCTAATGCTGGCTGACGATAGACTCAGCTGCTGAGGAATGCTAGACCTGTCAGCTTCTGTGCTTTTACCAATTTCTTCTTGAACACTAGGCAGTTGTACTAGGAGTTGTGGGCATGTCTGGGAAAGTCTAGGGCAGACAGTTCTTTCCTCTAGCAGGAGCACAATCAGTTTCATTGTATCTGAGCCATTATTTATGGTTTAGACTTGAACCAACTTTCAATCATTGTCACTTCATTAAAAACACTAATATCTACAGATACCATTTAAGCTGTAGCTGGATACTATATCCTACTAAGTATTGGAAACATGAGAAGGATTATTTATCACTCTTACATGTCTTATAGTATAACTTTAAAGTACCCCTAAAACTTGGATATATATCCCAGCATGGACTATAGATCACATTATCACTATAAAAATAAATAGATTTTAGTTTTCAAATATGCCAATTAAATGAAAAAATAAATTATTAAAGTAATATTTCTCTTGTTAAACAATATGTATTTGAGATTGTATAACATGGTATTTCTTTATGATGATAGTAAAGTTGTTAGGATAAAATATACTCTGTGATAATCATATGTCTCAAATTATCTTACCAAAAATGTAATTTATGATGGAAATCTTAACTAACTAGCATTTCCAAACAACTAATAAAACAATATCATCTCTAAGATTCATGATTCTAATATGAAGTAATAGGGTTTACAAAAATGTTCAATTATCAAACCTGTTGATGAATGGTTAAGAGGCATTTCATTAATCTAGGAGTACCAACTCAGTAGAAGAAGCTGACCATCTGGAGAATACTCACACTCCTTAAGGTTCAAGCTCAGGGGAAACACCTTACCTAGTCACTTTCATCCACTGGGGCTTATTGCAGAGTATCATTGGTAGTTCTAATGTTATGAGAAGAAGACAAGAGACAAAACCCATCAGGTAGTATCAGCTTACATTATTCAAAGCTTAATATTTATTTATTTTTTAAATATTTTTAAATTTTATTTATTTTGTATGTGTATGAATGTACTGTCTGCATGTAAGTTGGTGCACCCGTGTCCTGCAATGGTGCAGAGATCAGAAAGAGGGCATCAGATTCCCCTGGAACTGGAGATAAAAATGGTTCTCAGCTGCCATGTGGGTGCTGGGGATCGAACCCAGGTCCTCTGCAAGAGCAGTCTGTACTCTTAACCACTAGGCCATCTCTCCAGCCCCCCAAAGCTTAATATTTATAATAAATTCATAGAACCCTGAAATCATTGATTTCAGCAGAATAAGATTTTCATAATTTAAGGAGTCATGCAGGGTTTTTGCATTAAATGTAGCCTTACAAGTGGTTTTACATGAGAAGTTAAAAAGCACCAATTAACAGACACAGTAAAAGGAGGCATATCCATATTCTTATCATATATGCCTACGGGGGAACCGTCAATATGAATATTGTAAGGCCAAATGTAACACTTACATTCCTAAACTCAAACACTTTTCATATTCAGCCTACAATTAAGAAAAATAGCATTATCTTTATATGCTATTTATTGTATGGTTAAGGAGCATGCACAAAAGGTATTCATAATCTATATTCATAATCTCTTCCTCTCTAGCCCCCAAAGCCAGAGTGGTGGCTAGTAAGCATGAATCAATTGTGTATTCAGTTACTTTGGCCTCTCCAGACTTCCATAATAAGATTCACGATGTAAGGTGAACTGTTTCTGCAGCATCAATGGAGCAGCCTTATACCTTAGGAGAGTCTCCAGGTTACCGAGCATCACTCTTTTCTGCTAGGCCACAAGGTCTGTGCTTTTGCTCTACCCTGTCCAATAGGAGAACATCAGAGCAATGCAGATGAGGGGAATGTATGATCATCTTTCCTGTGTGCTTTTTGTTATACAAGGTCACTAGGACTTCCTCAAATGCCTTTGGAATCTTGCTCTTTCATCTGGGAGAAAAACAAATCTTGGGCTGCAGGTAACATTCACAGAGAGCTCTGTCTAGCCTGTGCAGAGTCCTGGACTTACTGCCAAGAGGTAAAAAAAACATTATATACTAACAGTTATAAAAAGACCCTTAGAGGAACTGCTCACCAACTAGTCAGTGCTGGATATTGCTCAGTGTACAATGAATGCTCTATATAGATGCAATTTAAAAATCAAAGGATTTTCATAAATAATTTTTATCATATAAATAATAGAATGTCTTGTGTGTTCCTTTTCAAAATATTGACACATATAAGCATTTGTCCTAAAACATTTTATAAATAAATTGAATGCATATATATGTGATTCATATTCTTGTAACTTCATAATATTTGATTATAATGTTATGTATAAAGAAAAGTGTACATGATAGAATTAGAACCCAGAAGATGGCATAGGAAGACTGAAAAGGATTCATAAAAATTCCACTTATGCTAAGATTTGGAGGATAAATAGGAGGATCAATAAAAAAAGCAGGGGGCCAGAGAGATGGGTCAGTGTTCAAGAGCACTGTCTGTTCTTATAGAGGATTTATATTTGGTCCTACCACCCACATCATGGCTTTCAACTGTGTATAATTCCAGTTCCAATGGATCCAACTCTCGCTCCTGGCCTCCATGGGCATTGCATATATGTGGGCACATATTTACCTTAAGGGAAGCTATTCATACTCAGAACGTAAAATCATTTTTAAAGAAGAGATGTACCCATACAACAGAGGACTTGTATCCAGAATATAAAAAGAACTCAAAAAAGTAGCAAGAAAGGTGCTAGACCAGCTCAGGAGCAAGAATACAAAGGGAAGAGTGAGCTATTCCTCCCAATATATAACCAAAATTGAAAGCCTGAAATCTAGACAAGTCAACACTCCATAAATAAGGAGAAGGAATCAGGGAAAGTGATCCTTCAACACTGTGAAGAGGAAATTGAGATTCACATTGGAATACAGGCAAAAGGAAATCCACATGCCAAGAGCACAAAGAAAGAACAATATGGGAAAAGTGCAGAATAATTCCAAACTAAAGTCTACTGAACCTGTGGAGGATTCCCACAATGGGACCTCCCTGGAGGTAGCCCAGGATATAGATCATAAAACAATCACAGATATATTCAAAGAAATCAGAACTAAAGGGAGAGAATGAAAAACTCAGAAAAGACCTAGAGGGAAAGAATGACAAACTTCAGGAAGAACTCTGAAAACAGCTAGAGGGAGAAAATGACAAATCCGGAAGGAAGTGGAAACACTGAAAATATGCATGCTGAAAAAGAAAAGGAAACCAACCAGCAAAGCAAAGAGCTACAAAAAGAGATTAAGAAGCTCCAAAAGGAAGTGAAAATAGTAAACACAAGATGAAATGAAAAAGGAAATTGAACACTCATCCAATCAAGAGGAAAGAATAGGAAAAAGCCTCAGAAGCAGAATGGAGGAAGCAGAAAAAGAATATCAGACATGGAAGGTAACACAGAACAACTAAAAAGCTCAAGTAAAGACTATGAAAAATTTAAAAATACACAAAAGTGGAACAACCATGAAATGTGGGACACTATGGAAAGATCAAACCTCTGCTTTATAGGGATAGAGGAAGGAGAAGAATCCCAAGAGAATGGTATTGATCAGATCTTCAACAGATTAATAGATGAAAATTTTCCCAAACTAAAAAAGACAAACCCATACAAATACAAGAAGCACATAGAACACCAAGTAGACAAGACTAGAAAAGAAACTCCCCATGCCATATCATAGTTAAAACACTACACACCCAAAACAAAGACAAAATTCTGAAAGCCACGAGAGAAAAACAACACGTTACATATAAGGGGAAACCTATCAGAATTACAGCTGACTTCTCAGTGCAAACTTATGAAGGCAAGAAGAATGTGGGCCAAAGCATTTCCAGTGCTAAATGACTACAAATGCCAACCTAGGTTGCTATACCCAGCAAAAATGTTGATTCTAATTGAAGGAAAGAGAAAAATCTTCCATGACATAAACGAGATGACAGAATACATGTCCAGAAAACCAAACCTTCAGAGAATACTTGAAGCAATTCAAAGCACAGAGGAGAGGAGCAACTAACCCCAGGAACCTTGAAAGGAAAATTAATAAAAGCACAACTGCAGAAGTTGAAACCTAGACTAAAAATGCAAATACATAATAAGGGGAAAGAAAGCAACACACATCTCTCAATTATAATCTTAAACGTTAATGGACTAAACTCCCCAATCAAAAGGCATAGACTGGGAGAATGGATTAGGAAATAAAATCCATCTATATTTTGTCTACAAGAAACCCATCTTGCCCTCAAGGATAGGCACCAACTGAAAGTGAAAGGATGGAAAAAAATATTTCAAGCAAATGGTACCAAAAAGAAAGCAAGAGTTGCTATTTTAATATCAGACAAAATAGACTTCAAAGTAGAACCAATAAGAAGAGACAAAGAAGGCCATTACATCCTTATCAAAGGGAAAATTAACCATGAAGACTTCACGATCATGAATATATATGCACCAAACTCCAGTGCACGATCTTTATAAACACAACTCTACAGGACCTCAAGGCACAGATTAACCCCAGCACACTTATAGTAGGGGACTTTAATACCCCACTGAGCCCCTTGGACATATCAACTGGACAAAGAATAAACAGAGAAACATCTGAATTGAACAATACATTACAGCATATGGACCTCACAGACATCTACTGAATATTCCACGCAAGCACCAGAGAATACACTTTTTACTCAGCACCCCATGGAAAATTCTCCAAAATTGACCACATACTGGGACACAGAAACAACCTCAACAAATACAAAAGAAAATGAAATAATGTCATGCATTCTATCAGACCACAGTGCAATAAACTCAATATCAACCCCAAGATAAGCCCTACTATGTACATAAACACATGGAGACTAAACAACACACTCCTGAATAATGAATGGGTCAAGGAGGAAATAAAGTAAGAAATAAAAGCATTCCTGCAACTAAACAACAATGACAGTACAACACAACAAAACCTATGGGACACGTTAAAAGCAGTCCTAAGAGGGAAGTTTACAGCCCTGGATGTTTACATTAGAAAAACAGAAAGAGCACAAGTGAACTATCTAACACTGCAGCTAAAAACACTTGAGAGACAACAGCAAATGAACCCTGAACTCAACAGACAGGAATAAATAACAAAAATCAGAGAATAAATCAATGAAATAGAAACAAAGAAAACAATACAAAAAAAATCAATGAATCCAAAACTTGGTTCTTTGAAAGAATAAACAAGGTAGACAGATAGACCTCTAGCCCAGTTAACTAAAAGAAAGAGCAACTCCAAATCAATAGAATTTGTGATGAAAGGGGAAACATCACAACAGACAATGAAAATATCCAGGCAATCATACAGGAATATTTCAAAAACCTATACTCTACTAAATTTGAAAACCTAAGCGAAATGGATGAATATTTGAAATCCTGGGAATCACCAAAGCTAAATCAAAAAGATTGACAGCTTAAAAAGACCCATAATATTTGAGGAAATTGAAGATGTAATTAAAAATCTCCCAACAATAAAAATGCCCCAGTCCAGATGGTTACACAGCAGAATTCTATAAAACATTTAAAGAGGCCCTACAACCACTACTAGTTAAACTGTTCAGAAGAATACAAACAGAGGGAATTCTCCCAAACTCCTTCCATGAAGCCAGCATCACTCTAATAGCAAAACCAGGCAAAGATACAAGCAAAAAAGAAAGCTATAGACCCATCTCATTAATGAACATAGATACAAAAATTCTCAACAAAATACTTGCAAATCACATACAGATCCACATCAAAAAGATCATCAATCATGATCAAGTTGGATTCATACCATAGATACAGGGATAGTTCAACATATGTAAATCAATAAATATCATAAAACACATAAATGGAATGAAAGACAAAAACTACACGATCATCTCAATTGATGCAGAGAAGGCCTTCAACAAAATCCAACACCCCTTCATGCTTAAAGTCCTGGAGGGAATTAGATGGGAGGGATCATTCCTCAATGTAATCAAAGCCATATACAAGAAACCCACAGCTAACAGTATCCTAAATGGAGAAAAGTTAGAAGTATTCCCCTTAAAGGTAGGAAATCGGCAAGGCTGACCCTATCACCACTCCTCTTTAATATTGTGCTTGAAACACTGGCTAGAACAATAAGGCAAGAAAAGGAAATTAAAGGAGTACTAATTGGATCCTAAGGGATGCTAAAAACAAAATTAAGAGTTTCAGTAAAGTGTTCAGTAATTCAGTAAAATTGATCTAGAAAAATCAGTAGCTTTTCTTTACACCAACAACAAGCAACTGAAGAAGGAACATAAGGAGACCTTCCCAAATAAAATAGCCTCAAAAACAATAAAATACCAAGGAACAAACCTAACCAAAGACACCAAAGATCTCTACAAAAAAAATTATAAGCCTCTGAAGAAGGAGATTGAAGAAGACATCAGAATATGGAAAGATCTCCCATGCTCATTGATTGGAAAAATTAATATAGTAAAAATGTCCATTCTACCCAAATTAATATACAGATTCAATGAAATCCCAATTAAAATCACCAAGGCTTTCTTCACATGCTTGGGAAAAAAGTCCTTAAATTCATTTGGACAATAAAAAGAACTGAAATAGACACAGCAAAACTGAGTGAAAAGAGCAATACAGAGGGGATCTCTATACCAGGCTTTAAATTATACTACAGGGCAATAGTCATAAAAAACGGCCTGGTACTGGCACAAAAACAGACCTGTAGAATAATGGAACAAAACTGAAGACCCAAACTTGACCACATACAATTTCAGCCACCTCACATTTGACAAGGGGGTCAAAAAGAAGCAACGGAGGAAAGCAGCATCTTGAGCAAATGGTGTTGGAAAAACTGGATCACCACTTGTAGAACAATAAAATTAAACTCCTATCTCTCACCTTGTACAAAAATCAACTCCAAATGGATCAAAGACCTGAATGTGAAATGCAAAACTCTGAAGGTGATAGAAGAAAAAGTTGGCAGCAACCACAAGATATAGGTGTAGGAAAAGAAGTTCTAAATCAGACAGCAGATGAATAGGAAATAAGGTCGACAATTGACAAGTGGGACATTATAAAACTCAAAAGCTTCTGTACAGCAAAAGAAACAATCAGGGAAGTGAAGAGAAAACCCATGGAGTGTGAGGAAATCTTCACTGCTGATACATCTGACAGAGCATTAACTTCTAGTATATATAAACTACTAAAAAAACAAAGAAGAAAGCAAATGACTCACTCAAAAGATGGAGTATAGAGCTTAACAGAGACGTCACAAGTAAGGAAATAGAGATGGTAGAGAAACATCTTAAAAAGTGTTCAACATCACTAACAATTAAGGAAATGCAAATCAAAACCACTTTAAGATGTCATCTTACTCCAATAAGGCTGGATAGGATCAAGAAAAACAAATGATACCAAATGCTGGAGAGGTTGTGGGGAAAGGGGAACACTCACCCACTGCTGGTGGGAATGTAAATTCATACAACCATTATGGAAAGCAGTGTCAAGAACCCTTAAAAGACTCAAAATGAGGGGGTCGCAGGGGAGACGCCATAACGCGCCAGGCCAGGTAAACAGCTCCTCAGCTCTAGGCGGGGTCTGGCGGGGGGCAGCTGGGAGAGGGTCTCGCTGTGAACCCGTCTACGGGGTCCCCGGCCCAGAGGGACCGCGCTCGGGTGAGCAGGGTCGCGTTTCCCTCTGCTCTGGTCCCGGCTGGACTTGTGGGCGGGAACCGGGGTCGCAGGGGAG
>VZQC01005485.1:592563-625170 GCA_009823505.1 Rhizomys pruinosus | reverse complement strand
GGTCCTCATTCTCTTTTCTTAGTTCTTTAATTTGTTCTTTATGATTTTGTAGTTCTTTAAGTATGTTCCCAATTGTGTTTCTGATGTCTGTGTCCTGGGGCATCCCCGGGGGGATCCCACTGCAGGAGTCATCCATAGGGTTGGTAAAGCTTGGCGTGGGATTATCCTGCACCTTTCCAGTGTAGACTCTTCTTCGTGATCCTGGCATATGGGCTTCTCCTTGCCTGTATTCCAATGTGAGTCCTGAATGCCTCTTCACTGTGTTGAAGGCGTGTTTTGCTTGCCTCCTTCAGATCCTTCTCCGTAATCTCAGTTGGCGGGGGGGGGGGGGGGGGGGGCCTCTTCAGCCCGCGCCCCGGCACCTGCCGCTGGGCTCAAGAGATCTCAAATCAAGAGATTTAAATTTTATCAAAAAGTTTTATGCCAGAACAAAAAAGTAAGATTACACACACACACACACACACACACACACACACACACACACCAGTTTAGGGAATATTACTAGAATAGGAGTACTGACAATTCACTATAAATGTTTTATTCAATTTAAACATGTATAACAAGAGAAAAAGCATGTTAAAAGCATAAATAAGGAACACTGTAAGCATATTTCACATAATTTATAGAACCTTACATTTCTATAAACTTTCACTTTGTATATAGTATTTAAAATTATCCAACACTCTGTTGCTATTTTGCTTCTCCTTTAGTGTGGTAAATATATACAAAACATTCATTGTTGTATAATTCTCATCCATCTTACACTACCACATCAAGAACTCTCTATTCCATTCTCCAAGCAGTGCCTCAAACACTGTAGTTATTTTTTTCTATTAATATGATGAATGTTAGGTATCTCATAAAAATGAGGTCATAATATATCTGTCCCTTTGTATTTGTGTGATTCAAAAATTTGTCATAATATCTCCAAGAATCAGCATTGCAGTACATATCAGAATCTCACTCCAACTGCAAATGTCCAGTTTGAATATTTGTGGAGAGCGGGCGTTGGCCAAAATGGCGCTTTGGACCCTGGCCAGGTCTTATCGCCTGATTGTCACCTGACTGCCCAGCTCATTCCCCAGCCAATAAGAGAATGCCAAACCTGAACCCTCATTAGCATGTCCGCTGACTTCTGTATATTTTGCATATCACTTACAGACCAATGAGAGACTGCCACAGCGCTCGCACCCTTGCAGGAGGTGGGGTTGAGAGAGGGGATATGAGTAGGGGACACTGGAAGGAGAGAAGGAAGTTGGTGTATGAGTTGCCTGAATAAACTGCGTCTGGAAGAACAAGAGTTTGTCCTCTCCTTTTTCCTGCCGGCTGGGAACAGAGAGTGACGGGGAGAGCGACAAGTGGTGGCCCAGACGGGGAACCTCCATCGGTGTGAGCACGGTTCAGAACCAGACGCAGGCAGGTGGGCTANCCTCTATTGCACAGTATTTCCAGGCAGGGAGGGTAGCTGGTGGCTGACGGTGTATTCTTGCTTGACTCAGGGAGACCCATATTTGCTTTATTGGTATTAGTGGCCTTTGGTAAACACTCTCTGGCATTCCAGAGGCATCTGTACACTTGCATGTGTGGTCTCAAACTCCCTCCCATAGTTAACGTCAGTCTTCAGCAAGCAGGTCTCATTGCCTATCCTCCTGTAGGCTATCCCAACTTAGAGCAAGGCAAGCCTTACCTTTTTGGGGGCCTTGGATTCCCTCGGCCAACATCCACCTGGTAGAGCAATCCATTGCCTGATGTCAGAGCTCCTGCGTATTAATACATTTTGCCTGAGTGCATAGCCCTGGGACTTTAGTATTATATTTGGTTTTGAACAGAGAGTAATCCCTTCGACAGTTCCCATGTTCTATTAGTCAATTAAGAAAAGCAGTTTTACCAGTTTTTATAAGAGATCACCTCTACAATAGGTGTCTCCAATTTACAGTGGGAACGGTAACCTCATAATCATCATATTCTTCCTTGTCCTATTGGGGGGAAGGCAAGAAAGTCTCTCATATCAGAACCTTTGTGGCACACAATACCCCCCCGTGCCAAGTGGAATCTCCGAAGAATCAAGTGGCTTCCTTTTGAGAACCTTCAGAACAGAAAGAGAAGACTAACTTAGCTTCCAACATTCCCAATATATACACAAAACTGAAACCTGAACTAACCAAGTCAAACCACCATAAAAAAAAAAAAAGCACGAAAGGAGGGCAAGCAAAAACATCCGCTAATATAGTGAAAAGTCATTTGTGACTTGAAACACAAAAGGGAAAACCATATGCAGAACACGACGGAAGGGACAACATGGAAAGGCACAGGATTACTCCGCACACCAGGCCCTACCAACCTGGAGGAGATAGCCACAAAGGGATCCCCTTGGAGGAGACCCAAGTAACAAAGCTTAGACGAATAATTGCAGACATACGGCACGAGAAATTAGAGAAAATAAAGAAGAAGTCATGGAACTAAAGAGAGAGTAATTGAAAAACTCAAAAACCTAGAGGGAACAATGACAAACTTCGGGATAGAAAACTAAAGGAACAGAATGACAACTCCAGGAAAGAACTAGAGGGAGAAAAAAAACCAACCCTGAATGGAAAGTAGAAACACTGAAAAAGGAAGCAACCAAAAAGGAAATAAGGAGCACCAAGAAAAGAGTGAGAAGTTACAAAGAAGAGATGAAGAAGCTCAAAAAGGAAATGGAAGTGCTAAAGAAAACACAGGAGGAAACAAAAAAGGAATTAGAACACTCAGTCAATCAAGAGGAAAGAAAGGGAAAAAGCCTTTTCAGAAGTAGAATGAGAAAGCAGAACAAAGAATATCAGACCTGGAACTAACACGAACAATTAAAAAGTCTCAAATAAAGATAATATGAAAAATTAAAAAGACACAAAAGGAACAACCCAGGAAATATGGGACACTATGAAAGACCAAACCTCCGCATCATAGGAAAGGAGGAAGGAGTTAAGAATCCAAGAGAATGGTATTGATTCAGATCTTCAACAGAATAATAGATTGAAAATTTCACCAAACTAAAAATAGACAAAGCCATACAAATACAAAAGAAGCACATAGGACCCAAATAGACAAGATCAGAAAAAAACACCCCACGCCATATCATAGTTAAAATTGCTAGAATGCCCAAAACAAAGACAAAAAATTCTGAGGCACAAAAGAAAAACAAGTCACATACAAAGCGGAAACCCATCAGAATACAACTGACTTCTCGGCCTCAAACTATGATAGCAAGAAGAACATGGAGCAAAGCATTCCCTGGCTTAAAGGACTGTGGATGCCAAGCCAGAATACTTTTCCCAGCCAAAAAATGCCTCGACTATACTTGAAGGAGAGAGAAAAATTCTTCCATGGACATAAACAAGATGATGGAATACATGTCTGGAAAACCAACTCTTCATAAAAATACTTTGAATCAATTCAAAGGACAGAAGAGCAGGAGCAACACCTCAAACACCTAGGAAAAGAAACTAACAAAAAACATAACCATAGGAGCAAAATCAAAGGCTAGAAGTCCAATGGATATAAAGTGAAAGGAAGCAAACATCCATCTTTCAATTGTAACCCTAAATATTAATGGGCTAAAGCTCCCCAATCAAAAGGCATAGGACTGGGAGAATGGATTAGAAACAAAAACCCATTCTATATGCTGTCTACAAGAAAACCCATCTCAATTTCAAGGGATAGGCACCAACTTAAGTGTGAAGGATGGAAGAAAAGTATTCTAAGCAAATGGTTACCAAAAAGAAACGTGGGTTGTGGCTTTCTAATATCAGACAAAATAGACTTCAAAGCAAAAGAAATCCAAAAGAGACAAGGGCCATTACATCCTTATTAAAGGAACAATTGATGATTAAGATTTCACAATCATAAACTATATATGCACCAAACATCAGTGCACCATACTTTTATAAAGACAATTCGTCAGGATCCAGGCACAGATTAACCCCAGCACCCTAAAATAGTAGGGGATTCAATACCCCATTAAGTCCTCTAGACAGAATCAACAGGACAAAGCATAAACAGAGAGACATATGAAATAAATGACACCAATACACCAAATGGACCTCACAGACAATCTACCGAATATTTCACCCCAAAACACCAGAGAAACACTTTCTAACTCCGCACCCTCATGGAACATTCTCCAAAATTAGCCACATACTGGACACAGGGAAAACTCACAAATATTAAAAAGATTGAAATAATCTCATGCATTTCATCAGACCACAGTATGCAATTAAAAGCTCAGTATCAACACTGGAATAAACCCTACAACCTACAGAACAGCATTGGGAGACTAAACAACACTCTCTCTGGAATACATTTTGAGTGGGTCAAGGAAGAAATAAAAAAAAGAAATAAATAACATAAAAAAAAAAAAAAAAAAAAAAAAAAAAAAAAAAAAAAAAAAATCTATGGGACACTCTAAAAGCAATCCTAGAGGGAAGTTTATTAGCTCTAAGTGCCCACATTAAGAAAGACAGAAAGAGCACAATTGAATGGATCTAACCACTGCAGCTAAAAATATTGAGGAAAGACAGCAACAAATGAACCCTAAACGGAGCGGGACCCAAGAAGAAATAACAAAAATCAGAGCAGAGATCACATGAAATAGAAACAAAAGAAACCATTACAAAAAAAATCAATGATCCAAAAGTTGGTTCTTTGAGAGAATAAACAAGATTAACAGGACCTCTAGCCCAGGGTTTACCAAAAGAGAAAGATTGAGACAATCTCCAAATCAATACAGAGTCTGTGGATGAAAGGAAATATCATCAACAGACAGTAAAAAGATCCAGACAATCATACGGGACTACTTCAAAAACTTATATTCTTACTAAGTTGAAAACCTAGAAGAAATGGTGTGATGAATATCTGGAAAATCCTGTGGATCGACCAGAAGCTTCAACCGAAGAACTGGAGATCGGACAGGCCTTAAAGCATGGAAGACCAATAGTACAAGAAGAGAACCGAAGATGGTATATAAGTAGCCTCCCAACCAAAAAGATGCCCAGGCCCGGATGGATTCACGCAGAATTCTATAAAAAGTTTCATAAAGACTTCAACCATTACTACTCAAACATTGTTTAGAGGGATATGAACAGAGGGAATTCTTCCCAAATTCCTTCTATGCAACCAGCATTACCGCTATGACCAAAACCAGGGAAAGATAAAACCAAAAGGAGAAGTATAGGCCCATCTCCCTAATGATCACAGATGCCAAAATTCTAAACAGGATTTCGGCAAATTGCATACAGACTTCACATCAAGAAAATCATCACCATGACCAAGTTGGGATGTCATACCAGGACACTGCAGGGATGGTTCGAACATTACGAAAATCAACCTAAACATCATCAACATATTCAATGGACTGAAGAGCAAAGCGCACACGCATCATCTCAATTGATGGCGGAAGCCGAAAAGCCTTTGACAAAATCCAAGCACCCTTCATGTTAAAGTCCTGGAGGGAATTGGTCGGAGCGGATCATTCCTCAATGTAATCAAAGCCACTAGTACAGAAAGAACCCACAGCGAATATCATTCTAAATGGGGGAAATGACAGAGAGCATGTCCCCTTAAAGGTAGGAACTCGTAAAAGCTGCCCCTGTCACCACTCCTCTTCAAATTAGTGCTAGAAACCCTAGGTCTAGGGGCAATAATGGCTGAAGAAAAGAAATTATAAAGGAGGTTCTAATTAGAAAAGAGGAAGCAACCTATCCCTTTTCTGCTGATGATATGATTGCCTACCTTAAGGATGCTAAAACGTCCACCAGAAAACTCCTAGAAACAATTAAAGCTTTGGTAAAGTGGCAGGGATACAAAAATAAAACCTAGAAAAATCGTAGCCTTTCTCTACAATCCCAACAACAGGCAATTAAAGAAGACTACAAGGAACCTTCCCACTCACAATACCTCAAAAAACAATAAAAGTACCAGGAACAAACCTAACCAAAGACACCAAGGATCCTACAACAAAAATCCTTTAAACCCCTGAAAAAGGAATTGAGGAAAACATCAGAAGATGGACAAACCTTCCATGCTCATGGACTTGGAGAAAATAATATCAGTAAAAATGTCCATTCCTACCCAAACTAGTGTAAAGATTTAATGTGATTCCCAATCAGAATCCCCAAGATTTTCTTCACAGGCCTGGAAAAAAATCCTCAATTTCATTTGGAAAAACAAAAGACCCCGAATAGCCAAAGCAACGCTGAGTGAAAAGAACAACATAGGGGGGATCGGCTATACCAGACTTCAAAGTAAACTACAGGGCTATAGTCATAAACAAGCCTGGTACTGCACAAAAACAGACCAGTTGGGACCAATGGAATAAAAACCTGGAAGAGTCCAAACAAAGTTCATACAATTTCAGCCACCTCATATTTGACAGGGGGTCAAGAAGACACAATGGAAGAAAGAACAGCATCTTTCAGCAAAGTGGGTGCTGGCAAAACTGGATCACCACTTGTAGAAGAATGAAATTAAACCCCTTACCTCTCACCTTGTATAAAGGTCAACTCCAGATGGAGCCAAAGACCTCAACGTGAACCCCAAACTCGGAGGATAGAAGAGAGCTTGGCAGCAGACTACAAGACATTTTAGGTGTAGGAAAAAGACTTCTAAATCAGACAGCAGCTGCACAAGAAATAAGATCGACAATTGACAAATGGGACCTCATTAAACTCAACAAGCTTCTGTACAATCAAAGAAGTAAAGAAAGTTCGATGAGAAAACCCACAGAGTGAGGAAATCTTCACAGCAGATACATCTGACAAAGCATTAATTTCCAAGGTATACAAGCTCTTACTCAAAAAAAATCAAAGAAGAAAGAAAACAAAAGAATCTATCAAGAAATGGGCCAAAGATCTGAATAGAGACTTTTGCACAGAGGAGGAGTTAAGGTAGGCCGAGAAACATCTTAAGAAGTGTTCAAACATCTCTGATAATTAAGGAAATGCAAATTAAAACCACTCTGAGATATCACCTTACTCCAATAAGATGGCTAGGATCATAACACTCTTCTGGAGATCGGGATACCAAGTGGCTGGAGAGGTTGTGGGGAAAGGGTGGGACACTCATCCATTGCTGGTGGGAATGTAAACTGTACAGCACTGTGGAAAGCAGTGGGAGAAACCCTTTAGAAGACTCAAAATGAGCCTTCATTTGACCCAGTCATTACCACCTTCCTGGGTTATACCCACAAGACACAACTAACTGCAAAGATACATGCACAAGCTATGTTTATTGCAGCTATGTTTCATAATAGCAAAAAGCTGGACCAGCCCAGGTGCCCTTCAAACTGACGAGTGGATAGAGAAAAGTTAGCTACATGTATACAATGGAATTATATGCAACAGTAAAGATGTGACAACATCATGAAATGCAGGTAAATGGATGAGCTAGAGACATTATGTTAAGTGAAGTAGCACAGTACCCAGAAAAACAAACGACAAATGGTGTCCCTCCATATGTGGATGCTAGTACCAAACAACCCAGAATAAAATATTTCTCATGGAGAGGGATGCAAGTAAAAGAACAACACAGAAAGGACTGCATCAGAAAATGGACTGAAATGGTTAATTGGAAAGGGGGGATGGGTGGGAGAGGACACGGGTGTATATTCGATTAAGGCATATATAATTGACATGAGTCCAACAAAGTATCCAGTTTTGCCTTACACTGTCTACAGGACACCATTTGGGTTTTTAGGACTTAGTAAATGTAATTATGTGTATATTAAACACATTGGTTTACATTAATCTGATAAAAATGGTTAATGCATCTGAATTAAATGGAGATATTATTCGCTGTTGCCCACATTTGCTTTACATAAAAAATCTGATAGAGCAAGAACTTTGGGATTGACAAATACAAATATTCTCTATAATTTCTCTGTTGAACAGTATCCACCTTGTAGCATTCTTCTTTAAGATGATTTAACGTAAAAAATTAAGTTTGCTTCCAAGTTAATATATATAGTCACCCAAAAAACATGGGTGAATTTTGATGAAGATCTGGTCCTTGACTCACCCTATAGTTATGTATAATACAACTTCTTCTGGAGACTCATACGCTAAAAAAAGGGGGGATACAGAAAGACATGAAACCTTTTCATCAAACCCTGCAATTTTCAAATTCTTAAAACTAACTATGGGGAAAAAGATTTGTATGTTTCCAACAGGACAAAAACGTCACCAACTTAACGGCTGAGAAAGAAAAGATAACAGGTTTGCATTGAGTAGGATTACCAAAAAGTGGCAACTGAAAGGTGACCCGTCTCTGAACATTTCAAAGAAGAAAAGCCTCAGATTGCCATTAAAATCAAACCCATCCTGGTATCCTATTTGTAACAACTGTTATAATGAGTCCTAATGAAAACTTTACCTTCTAGGTGCAACAAAGTTCTGATTATGAGAGTGACTTTCTTGCCTTCCCCCGCCATAGAACAAGGAGAAAATATGACGATGATGAGGTCGTTCCCAACTGTAAATTGGAGACAACTATTGTAGAGGTATCTCTTATAAAACCGAGGTAAAATGCTTTCTTTAATTTGACTACTAGACATGGGAACTGTGAAGGGATACCTCTCGGTTCAGAAACCAAAGTATAATACTAAAGTCCTAGGCTATGCACTCAGGCAAAATTATAATCAATACAGGAGCTCCTGACATCAGCAATGGATTTGCTCTACCAGGTGGATGTGGCCAGGGATCCAAGGCCCCACAAAAGTAAGGGCTCCAATGCCTCTAAGTTGGGATACCTACAGGAGGAAGAGGCAAGAGAGCCCTGGTGCTGAAGACCTGACGTTAACATGCGAAAGATGCATTGAGACCACAAATGCAAGTGTACGGATGGCCTCTGGAACACCAGTGTTCCACGAGTGTTACCAAAGGCCACTAACCAATAAAGCAAATATGGGTCTCCCTGAGTCAAGCAAGACATCCACCGTTCAGCACCAGCTACACCTCACCTATGCCTGGAGAATACTGTGCAACAGTGGCAACCATATGCCTGTAATCCCAAGTCTAATTGGATATTGGCTCTCCCCTTGGAGAAATAACCATGGCTGATGCCACAAGCTTACCCTTCTACAGGTTAGGAGATGTTATAAGCCACAGTAAAACCCTTCATATTTTAACAGGGGGGAAAATTGTAATTCATGAATTAACATACCAAAACATGTGTCAGCAAGTAACCTACCATAACTATTATGCTGCTTAAATACCTATATAATCTAATTGCTTGTTCTTCATTAGTAGAAAAGTTTTAAAATCTTTGCTTTAAAAAAATCAAGAAAAAAAAAAAAGAAACAGCCAGAATTGACCAGAGTCCAAGTCAACAGTCCAGAGAGAGTGGACTGTTTTACCCTCTCATCCACCTGTGCCCCTTTTCTAAGCTAGGGAACAACCTGCGGAGAGGGCTGTAGAATGTAAGGGCTGCGATTGGGATGATTGGTGAAACTACAGCAATGTAGTCTGGACACTCATTTTGATCAACTTGATTGAACAAACAACCTGTCACCCCCCACTGGATGGTGGGGCTGTAGGTGTTTTGGGCACAACAAGCCTGCAAATTGGTTTTAAATGAAGGATGCTTGTACTCATGGATTATTCACTTATAGCTAAAAATGAAAAAAAAAACTGAGAGAAAGATGGCAGGGACAGTTATGGCAGAATGCTTGATCGGGGATTGGTGGGTGGGAGGGGAGGTAGAGGGAAAGGAAATAAGCCTGAACTGAATTGGAAAAAGTGTATGAAATGCACAAAGCATCAATTAAAAACTCTAATTTTTTGCATCATTTGGCTTTTTACCAAACGCTGTTTTGTTTTTTGTTTTTTAATATTTTGTTTACAAGACTTTTACCTAATTTTAAGGGATTATTTCAGATTTTGGCATTTTTCCATTTCATTGTTTTTTCTTTATAAGCCCAATTTTATTCAGAAATCCATTTTTGTGTCTTCTTCTGGATACAAGCCTCTGTATCTGAGATTAAGAAGGTGAGCCAACCACATCCCATTCCACCTGGCATCCAGTCAACTTTCACCTGGCTGCCTCCCCTTGAGGGAACTTTTTGACTTTTTTCCACTAATAAAAAATTTATTCACAATAAATTAGTAGGTAATATATGCAAACCATCAGACCTGCCTGCCTGCCTGCCCTGTCCGCCATCCTTTGCAGGTGTACACAAACAGCCTGTGCTGCAAAGCACAGTATGGGCATATAGGCTGTTTCCACCTAAGTAGATGTCTTAAACTCTAAATGATTCTGTGTAAATGTGACAATTGCAATTAATGGTTCCGCAGCCCTGGACAACGATGGACAACTTTAGAGTTATGTGTGCAGCAGATCAGGAAACAGAATTTTCTGTGCCTTGACATCAGGTTATTCTGGGTACCAACACCTACCTATGATATTTTAGGGAAAAAGTGATTTCTCATTGTTAAGTCATGTGTCTGTCCAACCTGTCTGTGTGTTACAACAGTGTGTCTTTGTAACTGTCATTTGTCCGTGTTCCCCTGTGTGTTTTTTGTCGAAACAAAGTGGCCACTTCAAACTTCTTTCATTCAATATTGTGCACAAAAACAAAAATTAAATTAAGTTTACTTTTGGCATGCCTCTTAAATTTGTTTCAAAAGGTTGATTTGAACCCAGGTTCCTAGGTTTCTACACTGCTTATATTTCTTATCTGTCCAACTTATTTTCTCCACAGGTATTATAACTAAAAAATGCTCCTTTCTGGTTTTTTGACCCTTACAGGTTCACTAACAGAAGTTTTTTCTTTTCTCCTACTTAACTAGGCTTCTGACAGCTGTGCCACCATCCTTCTGACCAGAGACCATTTTAAAAATCCCTGGATTCATTCATACTCTGGCACTTAGACAGTGGCACATGGCTTCCCCTGCAATCTCTTCCCTTCAATGAAACAGCCTAAATACCTTTGGTATTGTCAGTTCCTTAATTATTGTATATGTAATTCTGTTTTCCATCACTTGTTAAAGCATTTCAATAAGTTCATAGTTTTAGAACCAAAGGTGCAAGACGACAATGCCAGCATGATAAGGGAATATTAGTCATCTCAACCTTGGAGTGCAAGTAATTAGACCTCCAGGTTTTAAATAATATTTCTAAATATTTTTTCCAATGCATGGTGACTGTTCAGCACAAAGACTAGGATAAAAATCTCTTGAAGGAATGTGTGGATAAGTGTGTGTATGTGTATGATATTGTTAAACAGCATATTAAGATCTCTCTGTTGGCCAGGCGTGGTGGCGCACGCCTTTAATCCTAGCACTTGGGACACAGAGGCAGGGGGATTTTTGTGAGTTCAAGTCCAGCCTGGTCTACAGAGCGAGTTCCAGGACAGCTGGGGCTACAGGGAGACCCTGTCTCGAAAAGACAAAAGCAAACAAACAAAAAAAGAAAGCAAGATCTCTCTGTGTATGATAGCAATGCATGTGCCTCTGCTCAGTACAACCTTTTTAAACTGTCATCACCAAATTTATTTATTAGAGCCTTATTTATGAGTGTATGCATGAAGTACTGTTCACTTTTAAGAATTCTATAATGTAATTATGGCATATACAAGAAATTGTATTCCACCTAGCAGGTGCTATATACCTTGTTACAGCCTCAAGTGGAAACAGACATATATAAATATTGAGTTACATATACATACTAAAACTGTTTTATATATCTGTTATACTTTGCACATGTTACTTTTAATACTTTTAAGAAAAATTAGGTTTTACTTCCAGTGACCACATGGACAGTCCAAATATAACCAATTTGGGTGAGCCCTAAGTATTTCCTGTCTGCCCCCTCCCCCTCCTTTTCCTTCTCAAAGCTATAATTCAAAATCTGAGGACAAGTGACATGGTCTTCATTTGAGAAGGTACTGGTTTTAACCTCTTTATTATCTTGGGTTTGTTTCATGGGCTATGTTAAAACTTTTTTGCCTTTCATGGTTTAAACCCATTGTACTTTGAGTACCTAAATGACCTTTTTTTTAAAAAAAAATTTTTTTAGCTGGGCGTGGTGGTGCACGCCTTTATCCTAGCACTCGGGAGGCAGAGGCAGGCAGATCTTTGTGAGTTCAAGGCCAGCCTGGTCTACAGAGTGAGTTCCAGGACAGCTGGGGCTACAGGGAGACCCTGTCTCAAAAAAGACCAAATTTTTTTAAATTTTTATTTATTTTTTATGTATAAGAATGTACCGTCTGCATGTAGGTTGGTGCACCCGTGTTGTGCAATGCCGTGGACGTCAGAAGAGGGTGTCGGATTGCCCTGGAAGTGGAGTTAAAGACAGTTCTCAGCCACCATGTGGATGCTGGGATCGAACCTGGGTCCTCTGCAAGAGTGGTTGGTGCTCTTAACTGCTAGGTCATTTCTCCAGCCCCCCTAAATGACCTTTATAGACCTTAAGGAACAAATTATAGGCCTTAATGCATAGGTTTAATGTCCACTTGATACACCTGAAATGAGAAGCTTCAATAATTGCCTTCATTGGACTGGCCTGTGCCCGTTGTGGGCAATGCCATTCTTGGCCAGATATTTCTATATCATATACAATAGGCTGAACATGAGCCAGCAACACAAGCCAGTAAGTAGCATCCTTTCCTAGCCTGTGCTACATCTACTACCACCAGGCTCCTATTATGTGCTTTTATTATTAGAATATTTTGCCACAGCAATTAAGAATTTATTAAGAGTACTTAAGTCAATGTTCACGCTTACTTAGGAGTTACATGGTAATTAAAGTACCAAATTCATTCAAAGAATCCTCTTGGAGGTTTAGCAACCACACTTAAATCTCCAATCTGATTTGGCAAGAGGAAGTTGAAGGGACAATAGTTTGGCCCCTACCCTCTGCGGTTGACTTAAGTTGTAGGGTCCTGCATCGGCACCTTTGTACATGTCCTATGACAGTGAGTCACCAGTCATCCTGGGCCAGGGAGGTCTTGGAGTTTCACTTACAAGGACTTCATCCGGCCAGTGTCCAGTCAAGGGAAGAAAGTCCATATAGAGGGGAAACTCCTCATACTTCAAAGGAAAGCTCTGGTCAAGCAAGGCCTGACTTTGTCCTCACATAGATGGAACTGGTGAAGAGAGCCAGGTGCAAGGCCTGAGTGATGCCCTAAGAACCAGAACCTCAAGTGACCTTAACATCAAAACTAATTTCATTTATCTGAGCTAACTGTGTGGTTTTAAACACCCCAACAGGAAACTATAATTTAAAGGAGAGTAAATTAAATAACTTATCACCAGAGAGATAGGTGAGAGACCTACTGTGCCAAGTTAGGGACCTACTGTGTCATTCTAGAAAGTATCTCAGAGATAGATTTAATGTGCCATGTCAGAAAATACCACCTCATGGTTATGGCTCTCATTCTGGAGCCCTGTGTATTAAAGCTGGCCCTCATTCTAGAGCTCTGTGTACTAAAACATTTTCCCACTTCCTCAAACCAGGGTACAGGGCCTCTCTCCCTCTGCAGACCCTAGACAGGGACCCTCCAATTGCTAATGCACCCAGAAGCCTCTGCTGTTGGTACTGCGAAGTCTCTGCATTGGTATACTCATATAAGACTCAAACAGCTTGTCTTTTCAGTTGCTGAGAAAATGTCCACTAAGTACTGGCCACTATTGATCTGGACCAAAACCACCAGGCAGAGCACCCAGAGCAGCCAAAATGGGAAACCAGATTCTAACCCTCCAACCTGACAGCTGTTCCCCCATCAGCTCTGAAGCAGATACAGAAGAGAGAACAGCATCCCATTTCCTTATCATAAGCAAAAGGCTGGAATGTTAGGTCTGGGCTTCCCAGAATCCCAAGGGACACATGGGTGCACACTTCCTCCAGAGGCTGTCAATCTTCTGATCTCTTCCCCTGTACCTGAGGCCCCTCCCCCTGCCTTCCTCCTGCTCCTGTTCACCATGTCCCTGCAGGTGGCCCGCTCTGGCAGTCCCACATAGAAGTAAATCATGTTCCTGGAGTGACTTAAGCCTCATGTGCCTTTTTATCTGGGGGTTCGGGTGAGCACAAGGCTGTACCCTTAGCTGAGGAGTTATTGGAAATTGTTAGGTACCGGGAGAGGGAAAGTCAGTTTTTTTTTAAAAGAGTGTGGCCTCTGGTAGACTGACCATGCTTCAGTGGCTGGCCACCCACCCAAGAGTACGTAGGCAGCACAAATTAGACATGATGTGTTTGTTTTTTTTTTAAAGAGGACACAAAACTGATTGGCCAGGGAAGAGGGGGTGGACTTGGGAGGAATTAGGACAGGAGGGGATGAATATGATCAAAACACATTACATGGTGAACATCTAGATTTGGTTCCATTTCCCTGCCATTGTGGATAAAGTAGCAATGAACATGGATGTGCAAATATCTCTATGGTAGCATATTGAGTTTGGATAATGAAAATGTGAGACACATATACACAACGGAATATTGTTCAGCTGGAAAGAAAAATAGAATCATCAAAATTTCAGGAAAATGAATGGCTTTTGGAAAGTGCAACATTAAGCGAGGTCACCCAAACTCAGAAAGGAAAATAAGCTGCATGTTCTCCCTCATATGCAGACCCCCAATATATACATACATGGATGTAAATAGCTATAAGTTTGGGTTCAGTATAACATTTGTAATGGTGACTAGGAAAGGGTAGTAGCATTAGGTGATAAGGAAGGACAGAATGAAGGTAAAAGACACATCAGCCATGAAAGAGGATAGAAAGCTAATTGTTTCTCTAGTTCCCCTCCCCCCCAAATCATGTGAAATTATCAAAGAACTAATGAAAAAATGAGGGAAAGAGAAAACAAGACACAAAAGTGTTGTCTTCTTGGTCCCCACCCTAAATCCCTGACAAGCTTCTTTCTCCTGTTCTCAGCAAAATAACTTTAAAGTCATCTTTCCTTTTGGGGAAATGAAATTGCTCATTTTGTACTTCTAAAACATCTTTTTTTAATAAATGAAAGTACATAATTAGAAAAATATTATTTCTATTTTAATTTTTCCTAAGTAAATTTATAGTGTTTTAAAGATAGTTATAGGTTATTTTCAGGAATTTCATGACAGATTAAGTTTTTCTTCTCTTTTAGTTCTTCTGTGGTTAGAGATTCATCTATGCAGCTAAATTGAGAGCTAAGGGTCAGAGAAGTGTTTTGGGATCAGTAAAGTGTGTTGTTCAATGGAGATTCCTTTCAAGGGTATCAACAATGGGCCAGATAGCCCCTCTTAAATGTCTTAGGAAGCCCCAGCATGTAGGGGTGGGAGATTACTCGGGGGTGGAGTTTCCCACCCTTTTGAATGCCTCTTGGATATGCTGTTAGGATTTCTTCCAACCTAAAAATGAAGTATATTCTTTTATGGTTTCCTTAGGAGACCATTGCATGTAAGGGGGTCATAAGCATGTGACATTTCTGTTAAGATTCTACTCACTTAGTCACCCAGAGTGGGCCAGAGGGAGTTATTTGTCTTTTATTTTTTTGTCTAGGAGACTGTCATGCAGATAAATCTCTAATAGAACCTTTGCTTCACCCATCACAGTTTTCATCCTCCATCAAGGAAATTATGATAGACACAGAGCGAGACTAATATACCAATGACACATACAAACAATTACAGGAATTCAGAGTACATTCTTTTTTTTTTTTTTTTTTTTGTCTTTTCGAGACAGGGCTCCCTGTAATCCCAGCTGTCCTGGAGCTCACTCTGTAGACCAGGCTGGTCTTGAACTCACAAAGATCCTCCTGCCTCTGCCTCCCGAGTGCTAGGATTAAAGGCGTGTGCCACCATGCCCAGCTTCAGAGTACATTCTTTTATGACTGTTAAGAGGATTAGTGAGTGAGTTAAAGTCTCCCTAGTGGCCACCAGGCTAGCATTGATTAAACACGTTCTATGCCTATATGGGTTATGATAGAGATCTTCTGAAATCTTATTCAAATTCAAGTACAAGCTACTTTTCTGACAAGTTTATAGTCCTCTGAATTTTTCTTAATGTCATAACAGTAAGCCTCAGACAATGGGGACAGTTATATCAGCTGGTACTGCAAAGTAACTCAGTGTAAGTTCAAATTGTTGTCACACCTAAAATGTGAACATAAAGCTTAAACTAAGACCTAAACACACGAATGCCAAGTCAGGCATTCTGCCAAAGAAAATCTTAACTTTCTTGTCACATAACCATTAACCATTCATCAAATGGCTCTCCCAGGCTTTCAAGATGAGACATTTAAAGTATATTCAGTTTCTCAACAATTCTTGAAATGTTGACACCATGAGCCCCAAATAAACACAGACATGGATTATGAGTATTTACTAGGAACTTTGTAAAACATAAAACCAAAGAACTAGAGTGACCTCTTCAAATAAGACAAGGTCAAAAGTACATCCCTTTGCCTTTAGCAGGTGTGGTGGTTTGGATGAGTGTCCCTCATAGGCTCTAGGTATTCAGACATTTGTCTCCAGTTAGTGGCGCTGTTTTTGGAGGTCTTGGGGTGTGTGGCCGAGCTGGAGGAAGTGTGTCACTGGGGGCAGGGCTTAGTGAGTTTTAACAAGCCTCGTGGTCTACAGTTGTTCTCTCTCTGCTTCCTGTGCTCTTTGTGAGATGTGACCCTTGGCTTGCTGCTCCAGATCCAGCTGCCACGCCTTCCGCCACAATGGACTCTAATTCCCTGGAACTGTCAATTGTAAGCTCAAATAAACTCTTCCTTTTATAAGTTCCTTGGTCATGGTGCTTTATCACAGCAACAGAAAAGTGACTAATACAGCAGGAAGGCAGGGGAACATGTTCGCAGCAGATGTGAATTCCCCTGATTGCAACAGCAGAGATTGGTTAGCCACAGGCTTGCCTACTGGTTGCTAAGTGGAAACTTACCAGGTACTTAAGGTGAAAAATCTGATAGCCTTGGTTCTTCTGTATTTCAAAAGAAATTAGGAAACAGAAACTGGTAAAGGTTATGGATTTACTTACAGTTTGGCAGGAACTGGGGAGAGAAAAGTTCTGAGAGTCTAACTACCTTTCCTACATTACAATTGTATAGGAAAAAAAGCACCAGGAAATAGGAATACTGGCAGTGAGCTTCAAGATGAGCTCTCAGATCTGTGTGAAATATCTTCCTGACAGACAAGCTCTTCCTCTGGAGTCGGGGACTTTGATCCATTCTTTCCTACAGCATGCAATTCCCGGGAAAGTTTTGATTCTTTAGGGTCCCCAGTCCTCCCTTAATCTTAAAGACATTGAGATGCTGTGCCATCAATTGCTGAGCAGAAGCCAGGTGATAATTTCAATGCTTTGCGGTGTTAGTTCCTTTTCTGTTGCTGTGATAAAATATCATGACCAAGGCAACTTATAGAAGGAAGAGTTTGCTTTGGCTTATGGTTCTGAAGGGAGAGTCTGTAATGGCAAGAGAAGCATGGCAGCAGGTGGCTAGGGCAGAAAGCTGGACGTGTACTAAGGGCAAACACTAAGCAGAGGGAGGGTACTGGATTTGGGACCAGGCTATGAAATCGCAAAGCCCAGCAAGGTCACACCTCCTAAAGGCTCTAAGACTGCTCCCAAAGAGTGCCACCAATGGAAGACCAAGTGTTCAAATCCATGAGCCTATTGGGGGGGGAGTTCTCATTCAAACTACTATGCCTTGAAATTTCTCTAGCTAATGGAATTAATTAGGTATGTTTCCATTTTGCACACTACTGCAGAAGACAACAACTTTCTTTATTTTACAATAATGCTACATATGTAACAAATGTTTCCATGAATATGTAACTTTTTCTTTAGCTTCTGATAACAGATGCCTCACTTTCCTATAAACCTTCACCTCAACCTCCAGTTTAGTTTCATTCTTTTGCATGTAGATAGGTTTCCCAGCACTATTGTTTAAGATGCTGTCTTTCTCACGTTGTGTATTTTTGTCATCTTTGTCATAAATGAAGAGGAGGCTATAGCTCCATGGTTAAGACAGGGTCTCCCTGTAGCCCCAGCTGGCCTGGAACTCCCTATATAGACTAGGCTGACTTTGAACTCACAGAGATCCACCTGTCTGCCTCCTGAGTGCTGGAATGTCCTGGCTGTGTTAGTTTTTTATCCTGCTACTTTGTTTAATGTTTTTATCAGCTCTTTAATTTTTTTGTGGGGTCTCTTGGGTAGACTCATATCAACTACAAGTAGGGAGACTTTGACTTATTCTTTTCCTATTTGTATCTCTTGTATTTCCTTCTTTCATTTCTCTAGCAAAGACTTCATTCACTATGCTGAACAGAAGTGGAGAGAGTAAGCAGCCATGTCTTGTTCCTGATCTTAGAGGGAGTGCTTTGAGTTTTTCTCCATTTAGTATGTTTGTAGACCAGGCTGGCCTTGAACTTACAGAAATCTGCCTGGCTCTGCCTCCTGAATGCTGGGATTAAAGGGTGTGTACCACACCCGGCTTCAATTGCCTTTGTTTTTTTATTTTTTTTTGTTTTGTATTGTTTGAAGACAGGGTCTTCCCTTTAGTCCCAGCTGGTCTGGAGCTTACTCTGTAGACCAGGCTGGCCTTGAACTCAGAGATCTGACTGCCTCTGCCTCCCAAGTGCTGTGATTAAAGGCATGTGCCACCATGCCCACCACTAAAGATGGTTCTTAGCAGCCATGTGGGTGCTGGGAATCGAATCTGGGTCGTCTGCAACAGCAGTCAGTGCTCTTAACCACTGAGCCATCTCCCCAGCCCTCAATCGCCTTTTTTATATCTACTGAAATGATCATGGGTCATATGTCTCTAGAAATCTATTTCTTTTAGCTTGTCAAATTTAGCAGAATATAGCTTTTTTTTTTTTTTTTAGAATATAGCTTTTTTTAAAATCTTTTTGAGACCCTGTCTCAAAAAAAAAAGAAATATTTTATTTTAAAGTGTGTGTGTGTGTGTGTGTGTGTGTATGAGGGTGTCAGATCCTCTGGAATGAGAGTTATAGGTGACTGACTGTAAGCTACTTGACACAGAGCTGGTAACTAAATTTGGGTCTTCTCAAGAACAGTGCTACCTGCTCTTAACCAGAATATAGGCTTTTAAAGTAGATGTCATGATTTTCTGAATTTCATTGGTATCTATTGTAATGTCTCCCTTTTCATCTTTAATTTTTATTAACTTGGGATTTTTCTCTTTCTTTCTATTAATTTGCCCAATCATTTGTCAATCTTGCTAGTCTTTTCAAGAAACCAAACCTGTTTCATTGATAGTTTACCATTTTTTGTTGCTTTTCATTATTTTTTCCATGATCTTTCTACTTGGCTATTCTTTTTGTGCTTTTTTCTTATTTTTCCAAAGCCTTAAGTTTTATCATAAAGTTACTTGAGTGCTCTGTTATTTTTTGTTATAAGCACTTAACACTATAAACTTTCCTTTTAGGACTAAAAGTATGTTGTGTTTTCATTTTCATTCAATTCTGGGAATTAATTTTATTTCCTCCTTGATTTCTTCAGTGACCCATTATTTATTCAATATTGTATTGGTTAATCTCCATGAGTTTGTACATTTTCTGTAGTTTTTAATTGCTGTTTATATATAGCTTTATTCCATTGTGATCAGTTAGAATACAGAAAGTTCTTTCAATTTTCTAATATTCACTGAGATTTATTTTCTTTTTTAATTTTTATTTATTTTTTATGTGTATAAATGTACTGTATGCATGTAGGTTTGTGCACCCATGTCATGCAATGCCATGGAGGTCAGAAGAGGGTGTCAGATTCCCTTAGACCTGGAGTTAAAGACGGTTCTCAGCTGCCGCCATGTGGGTGCTGGGGATCGAACCCAGGTCCTCTGCAAAAGCAGTTGGCATTCTTAACCGCTAGGCCATCTCTCCAGCCCCTGAGATTTATTTTCTATATTAATATGTGACATATTTTGGAGAAAGATCCATGGGGTGCTAAAAATAATGTGTATTTTATTTAAATATATTTATTATTTATTTTATTTTATGTGTATGTATGTGTTGCCTGCATGTGTGTAAGTGCACCTGCATTGGGCAATGTCCAGGGAGGTCAGAAGAGGGCATCAGATTCCCCTGGAACTGAAGTTACAGATGGTTGTCAGCTGCCATGTGCATGCTAGGACTGAAACCCAGGTCCTCTGCAAGAGCAGTCAGTGTTCTTAATCGTTGAGCCATCTCTCCAGACCTGTAAATTTTTTTTCTCGATGATAGCTATTCTGACTAAGGTCATGTAGAATCTCAATACATTTTCTTTGTTCTTTTTTTTAAATTTTTTATTTATTTCTGTATGTGTATCAATCTGCATGCAGGTCTGTGCACCCGTGTCGTGCAATGCCGCGGAGGTCAGAAGAGGGTGTCGGAGTCCCCTGGAACTGGAGTTCTCCTGGAATTGGAGCTTCAGACGGTTCTCGGCCGCCATGTGGGTGCTGGGGATCGAACCCGGGTCCTCTGCAAGAGCGGTCGGCGCTCTTAACCGCTAGGCCATCTCTCCAGCCCTTCAATACGTTTTCAAACCACTTCTTTTCCAAATGTGTGTGTGTGTGTGTGTGTGTGTGTGTGTGTGTGTGTGTACTTGCCATGGTGCATATGTAGAGGACAGAGGACACCTCTTGGGAGTTGACTCTCTCCTTCCTCCTTGCTTTCAGATGGGGTCTTTTTGTTGTTTCTGCCACTGCTGGGTACCAGCCTGTGAATTTCCAGGTGATTCTCCTGTCTCTTTTCCCATTTCACTATAGGAGTACTGGAATTTTACATGTGTGTGTCACCACATGTGCTCTTTTATGTAGGTTCCAGGGAGCCAACTCAGTTCACCACATTTGTGTGAAAGGCACTTTTACCTGTTATGTCTTCTCCCTGACCCTAAACACAATTTTAATTTTTATCTCCCTGATGGCTAAGGATATGAACAACTTTTTAGGAATTTATTTTCCATTTATATTTCTTCTTTTGTGAACTATTAAGTTAATCAGCACATTTATTGATTGGATGGTTTGTTGTTTAATTTTTGTAGTTTTTGTACATCCTGAGTGTAATTTCCTATCTGATGTGCAGTTGCTAGGGATCTTTTCTCATTTTGTAGACTGTCTCCTCATGCTGATGATGGTTTCCTTTGTTGTGCAAAGGCTTTTAATTTTTTTATTTTATTTTCCTTTTTCTTTTTTTTTCTGTGGAGACTGTCAAAAATTGCCAACTATATTTCAAGTTGTCATGGTGGGGTATTGGGAAAAGTTTTCAATTAGCAATAATTGTGCCTCAGATAAACCTCATTGGCTACGATACTGCCACTGTGAAAAGCTTTGTGCAAAGGTTTTTTTTTAATTTTTTATTTTTTTTTTATGTTTTGGTCTTTTCGAGACAGGGTCTCCCTGTAGCCCCAGCTGTCCTGGAACTCACTCTGTAGACCAGGCTGGCCTTGAACACACAAAGATTCACCTGCCTCTGCCTCCCAAGTGCTAGGATTAAAGGCGTGTGCCACCACGCCCAGCTGCAAAGGCTTTTTAAATTCATGCAATCTCAATGGTCAACTCTAGGGATTATTTCCTGTTTTAGAATCCTGTTTTGAGAAGCCTTGTATATACCTATATCTTGAAGAGTTTACTTATGTTTTTCTCTAGCAAGTTCTAAGTTTTGGGTCTTGAATTCAGTCTTGAGATCAATTGTGGTTTTTTTGTGTTTGTGTATTTATTTATTTATTTATTTATTTATTTATTCATTCATTTATTTATTTATTTTAAAGGATTCACAATATAAGAGCACAGTTGTTTTCAGATCACATTAACATTGCTCAGTTTGCCATACAATTAGGTAATAGGTGCTAGCATCCACAGATGAGGGATACCATTCCTCGTTTGTTTTTCTGGGACTGTGTTACTTCACTTAGCATGATATCTTCTAGCTCCATCCATTTACCTGCAAAGTTCATGATGTTGTCCTTTTTTAATTTTTATTTTTTAATTGATGTTTTATGTATTACATACATCATTTTTCATTTTTGTTCAGGCATATTCCCCTATCCCTTCCTCCCACCGCACTCCATACCATCCTAGATCATGTATTCTGTCATAACTGTCCCACATCTTTCTCTCAGTCTTTTTGTATGCTTAGGAATTCACATTTTCCTCCGTTAATTTCATATTATTCTAAAATATGGATACATACTCTCCACCCATATACAGTAATTACAGAGTCTGAAAATAATTGGTGGGTGGATTCTAGAGCCCATTGAGGGATTCACATTATGACAACATAGTTGCTTTCAGATAAACCAAAAATATAACCACACTGTCATTCAGCTTTCCTTTCATCTGGGGGATTTGGTGTTAGCATCCACAAATGAGGGAAACCATTCTCCATTTATCTTTCTGGGACTGTGTCACCTCACTCAGCATAATGGTTTCGAGCTCCATCCATTTACCTGCAAAGTTTATAATGCCATCATTCTTTACCTCTGAATAGTACTCCATTGTGTAGATGTACCACATTTTTGTCATCCACTCATCTGTTGAGGGGCATATGGGTTGGTTCCAGCTCTTCGCTATTGTGAAGAGAGCTGCAATAAACATGGATGTGCATATATCTTTGTGGTAGGATGAGTCTTGTGGGTATAGACCCAAGAGTGGTATGAGTCAGGTGGTAGGCTCATTCCGAGTCTTTTAAGGGTTCTCCACACTGCTTTCCATAGTGGTTGTACAAGTTTACATTCCCAGCAGCAGTGGATGAATGTTCCCCTTTCCCCCAAACCCCTCCAGCATCTGTTGTCTTTTGTTTTCTTGATCTTAGCTAGCCATACTGGAGTGAGATGATATCTGAGAGTGGTTTTAATTTGCATTTCCTTAATTATTAATGATGATGAACACTTTTTAAGATGTTTCTCAGCCATCTTTAATTCCTCACTGGTGAAGACTCTGTTCAGCTCTTTACTCCATCTTTTGAATAGGTCATTTGTCTTCTTCTTTGTTTTTTGAGTAGTTTATATATTCTTGACATTAATACTGTCAGATGTGTCACTGGTAAAGATTTCTTCCCACTCTGTGGGTTTTCTCTTCACCTCCTTGATTGTTTCTTTTGCTGTACAGAAGTTTTTGAGTTTTATGAGGTCCCACTTGTCAACTGTGGACCTTACTTCCTGTGCGGCTGCTGTCTCTTTTAGAAAGTCTCCTCCTACACCTATACCTATGTCTTGTAGGTTGTTGCCAACTTTTTCTTTTATCATCTTCAGGGTTTCAGGCTTCACATTGAGGTCTTTGATCCACTTGGAGTTGATTTTTGTACAGGGTAAGAGGTAGGGGTTTAATTTTGGTCTTCTACAAATGGTGATCCAGTTTTGCCAACACCATGTGCTGAAGATGCAATCTTTCCTCCATTGAGCTTTTTTGGCCCCTTTGTCAAATATGAGGTGGCTGAAGTTATATGAGCTCAAGTTCGGATCTTCAATTTTGCTCCATTGGTCAATGGTTCTGTCTTTTTTTTGTTTTTGCCAGTACCAGGCTGTCTTTATGACTATAGCCCTATAATATAGCTTGAAGTCTGGTAATGTAATCCCCCCAGTATTGCACTTTTCACTCGGGGTTGCTTTAGCTATTCAGGGTCTTTTGTTTTTCCATATGCATTTAAGGATTTTTTTTTCTAAGTCTGTGAAAAAGCTCATGGGGATTTTGATTGGGATTGCATTGAATCTGTATATTAATTTGGGTAGAATGGAAATTTTGTGNCGAGAGGGGAAACGAGTGAGGTGAACTTCGTATTCCCTAAGCTTAGTGACTGCAGGAATTTACAAGAAGTCTGTGGAATGCTGCCCATGTCCGTCCCGTGTTGATCTGGAAGAGACAGAGGCAGCTTCAATGTTCAGGGCAGGGCACCAAAGACAAGAGATGTGTCCAGAGGAAATATGCGGAATGGCACCTTTACTGCTAAGGACTGCTGAGCCCACGTGTATGGGGAAGTGAGCCAGGACGAGGGAGGAACCAACTTAAAGACAGCGATCTCACTGGGGGAAGGGGATGGTGGGAACGGACAGACAAGTTGTGTTCCTGACCAGTCAGAGCAGGAAACCTGCTAGTGCCTCCCTTCTCCAAATTTGCCTTGCGCATTATCAAACCTCTGTTCTGGTCACACTAGGTACTCTTCTGCGTAGGGGTAATATTCTCTCTACGCTTTGTGTCCTTGTAGATCCTGTTCCTTTACCTAGAATACTTTCCCACTAGTCCGTTGTTATATTCCACTTCTTCAGTGCAAGAAGTTTGATCTCCCGAATGAATACAAACTACCTGCAAATACAATGCAAGGTGAGTGCTCTTCTGGACTCAGAGGTCTCTCTGCTCACTTGTCTCAGTCTCTTAGGAAATATTACATTGCTTAACTGAAACGAGATGAAGACACTCCACTTGTTTAAGTCAGAAATCTCCTAAGCTTGGGGCCTGGAGAGATGGCTCAGTGGTTAAGAGCACTGGCTGCTCTTGCAGAAGACTTGGGTTTGATTCCCAGCATCAAGATGGTAGCTAACGACTGTCCATCCATACCTCCAGTTCTGACCTCTGTAGCCATTGCACGACACAAGTGCACTTATATACTTTCAGGCGATACACATACCCATAAACTAAAATAAAAATAATAAAAATAAAAATTTTTTTGATATGAAGTTTTTTAAAAATTTTGTTATTATTATTTTATGTGTATGAGTGTACTGTCTGCATGTAAGTTGGTGCACCCGTGTCNCTCGTGTCATGCAATGCTGCACAGGTCAAAAGTGGGTGTTGGATTTCCCCTGGAAACGGAGTTAAAGACAGTTCTTAGCCCACCATGTGGGTGCTGTTCATCGAACCCAGGTCCTCTGCAAGAGCGTGAGTGCTCTGAAATGATAGGTCCATCCTCTCCGGCCCCCCAAATATAAACTATTTTAAAAGCAAGATCTGAAGGTGTGGTGGCAACGCCTTTAATCTAACACTTGGGAGGCAGAGGCCGGGCGGATCTCTCGTGAGTTCAAGGCCCATCCTGGTCTACAGGTTAGCTCCAGGGTCAGCGGGGGCACCGGGGAGACCCTGTCTCAAAAAGACCAAAAATTAAATAAATAAAAATAAAAAATACATTAACATTGTACTTTTTTTCTTCTTGCCACTGTGTAAATTAGGGAAGAATGAAGTTCCAACAATCTTCTTATGGCCTAAGAAGGACAATGCACAAATACTTGTATCTTCTAGAAGACAGAGATGCCCATGATGATTAAGGAAGACATACAAACATTAAAGAAACTTTCTGAGATTAAAGATGATTTCTGTAGGCCGTACCAGCAACCCTCAAAGCCCTGATGTTTCCCAAGGCCAGTACTATGATTGTTGCTGTGGTTTAGCTCTGAAATGTCCCTCGAAGTGTTTAGCTTCCTTAGAAACCTTTGGAAGTGTGGCCCTCGGGAGGAAGAGAGTTGAGAGAGAGACTTGAGGTTGACCCCTTCCTGGTTCCATTCTTCTCTTCTGGTTGTCCAGTTGACAGGCCTCCTGCCACCATGCTTTCCTTGTCACCGATGGGCTGTCTGCCCTTAAACCCAAGTCAAGACAAATCTTTCCTCCATTAAGCAATAAGAAAATTATTATAATTTGGAAACATCCTGCAAAGCCTATGTGCAGATGCCTTAGTTATCACAGTGTGCTCTTGGCATGTGATAGACTCTTTTGGAGTTGGGGCTTAGTGGAAGGAAGTTAGGTCCTTGGGAATGCGGCCTTGGGGGGAATATTGGAAAGCTTTCTGGCCTCCATGAGGTAAACCACCTTCCTCCTCTTGTCACAAGTTGGCCATACTTGGCAATTACTGTGGTGCTGAAAACATCTTTATTCGTTATTATTTATTTATTTATATACTATTTATTTATTTATGTGTGTGGGTGTTTCTATGAAATGCAAGGGCATGCGTGGAAGTCGCGGAAACCAAGGCTACCCGGCTGCCAGCAGGCACCCTTACCCACTCAGCTGTTTCACCAGCTCTGGAAATCAAGTCCTGATGGGGCCTTGGCAGTCTTGAAGCCAACCATGTTAGGTTAACCTCTTTCTAATTGACATCGGTTTGTACACACACACACACAACACTACACACACACACACACACCCACACACACACAACGCATTGATTCCTGTGTAGTTAGTGGTCATCCAGTCGGGGACTCCTCAGTTTTGTGCATTTCCTGCACGGGCAGAGTTAGCCCGTTGAAAAGCGTTTCGGTGGTCTCTGATGACGATCCACCTCCCTCTCTGTACGATAGTCTGTTCAAAGCAGCTAACAAAAGGCCTTTGTTGACTTTACAGTGGACGTTTTGGGGAAAAGGGAGTTTGGGGACTTATTGAGTTTGTATGTTTCTTGACATATCTATCTGGATAGTTAACACTGTTTTGAAAACTACACTTATAAAGCTTGTCATTCTATAAGTTGGATTGTGGGGCAGGGGGTCCATTTCCTAAACAGAGTTTAAAGATACCTTTTAGTGTCTTGTAAAAGTTTATAGTTTCTCTTTTTTGAGACACCATCTTGCTGTGATTCAGGCTAGGGGTATGGTTAAGCTTTCAATCTCTTCTTGGTTAAGCTTTGGCAAATCCCAGAATTTCAGATATTCATCCATTTCTCTTAGGTTTTCAAATTTAGTAGAGTATAGGTTTTTGAAGTATTCTCATATGATTGTCTGGATCTTTTCTTTATCTGTTCTGATGTTCCCCCTTTCATCACAAACGTTATTGATTTGGAGTTCTTTCTTTTGGTTAACTGGGCTAGAAGTCTGTCTATTTTTTTATCTTTTCAAAGAACCAGCTTTTGGATTTATTGACTTTTTGTATTGTTTTCTTTGTTTCTATTTCATTGATTTCTGCTCCGATTTTTGTTATTTCTTCCTGTGTGTTGGGTTTAGGATTCATTTGTTGGTGTCTTTCAAGAGTTTTTAGATGCAGTGTTAGATCGTTTACTTGTTCTCTTTCTGTTTTTTTTATGTGGGCACTTAGGGATATAAATTTTCCTTTTAGGACTGACTTTAATGCATCCCATAGGTTTTGTTGTGTTGTATTGTCATTTTCATTTAGTTCCAGGAATTCTTTTATTTCATTATTTATTCTCTGACCCATTCATTGTTCAGTATTGTTTTGTTTAGTCTCCATGTGTTCTTATAGTTAGTAGGGCTTACTCTGGTGTTAATATTGAGCTTTATTGCACTGTGGTCTGATAGAATGGATGGAATAATTTCAATCCCTTTGTATTTATTGAGGTTTCTTTTGTTTCCCAGTATGTGGTCAATTTTGGAGAATGTTCCATGAGGTGCTGAGTAGAAAGCATATTGTCTGGTGTTTGGATGGAATATTCTGTAGATATCTGTGAGGTCCATTTGGTGTATTGTGTTGTTCAGTTCTGATGTCTCTCTGTTTATTTTTTGTCCAGTTGACATATCCAGGTGGCTCAACGGGGTATTGAAGTCCCCCAATATTAGCATACTGGGATTATTCTGTGTCTTGAGGTCCTGAAGGATTGTGTTTATAAAGTTCGGTGCACCAGATTTTGGTGTGTAAATATTTAAAATTGTGAGATCTTCTTGGTTAATTGTTCCATTGATAAGGATAAAATGGCCCTCTTTGTCTTTTCTGATTAATTTTACTCTGAGGTCTATTTTGTCTGATATTAGAATAGCCACTCCTGCTTGCTTTTTTGTGCCATTTGCTTGGAATATTTTTTCCATCCTTTCACTCCAAGGTGCTGTCTGTCCTTGAGGGTGAGATGGGTTTCTTGGAGGCAGCATATAGATGGATTCTGTTTCCTAATCCATTCTCCCATTCTATGTCTTTTGATTGGGGAATTTAGACCATTTATGTTTAAGGCTATTATTGAGAGATGTGTGTTGTTTCCTTTTAACTTATTTTTTGTTTGCATTCTTGCTCTAGGTATTTATTTACACTGGTATGCTTTTGGTAATTTCTCTCTTGGGTTGCTTAAGGATAGCTGCTCCTTTCCTCTGTTCATTGAATTGTTTTGAGTATTTTCTGAAGTGTTGGGTTTTTTGACATGTGTTCTTTCATTTTGTTTATGTCCTGAAAGATTTTTATTTCTCCTCCAACTATGATTGATATTTTTGCTGGGTATAGTAATCTGGGTTGGCATCTAAAGTCATTTAGTACTGAGAATACTTTGGTCCATGTTCTTCTGGCTTTCATAGTTTGCACTGAGAAGTCAGGTGTGAGTCTGATAGGTTTCCCCTTATATGTAACTTGTTTTTCTCTTGTGGATTTCAGTGTTTTGTCCTTGTTTTGAGCATCTAGTGTTTTAAGTATGATATGACATGGGGAATTTCTTTTCTGTTCTTGTCTATTTGCTGTTCTATGTGCTTCTTGTATTTCTATGGGTTTGTCTTTTTTCAGTTTGGGGAAGTTTTATTCTATTATTCTTTTGAAGATCTGATCAATACCATTCTCTTGGGATTCTTCTCTTTCCTCTATCCCTATGATGTGGAGGTTTGGTCTTTTCATGGTGTCCCACATTTCCTGGTTGCTCCACTCTTTCTTAAATTTTTCATAATCTTTATTTAAGGTTTCTAGCTGTGCTATGTTATCCTGTAGGTCTGATATTCTTTTTTCTGCTTCTTCCATTCAGCTTCTAAGGCTTTTTCTCATCCTTTCCTGCTGATTTGATGAATGTTCAATTTCCTTTTTTATTTCATCCTGAGATTTATTCGTATGGAGTTTGTCATTCTTTCCCACTAATTCTTTTCAGAGTTTGTATTTTTCTTCCTCTAGTTCTTTTCAGAGTTTGTATTCCTCTTCCTCTGGTTCTTTTCTGAGTTTATCAACCTTTCCTTTTAGTTCTTTCCAGAGTTTATCATTTTTTCCTTCTAGTTCCTTCATGAATTTTTCATTCTCTTCCTTTAGTTCTCTGATTTGTGCTTTATAGTCTTTGAATATGTCTACAATTGTTCTTCTAAGGTCGGTATCTTGGTTCCCTTCCAGAGAGATCTCATTGTTGGGATCTTCTGCAGGAGCGGTTGGGTTCGGTGAGGATTTATTATTTTTTTATTTATTTTTTTTAACTTTTAATATCTGTATTTTTATTTCATTATATAGCTGTTCAGTGGTAGTAGAGAACAATAGATCATATTAATCTGCTCACTCACTGAAAAAATAATCACCTAAAATCCAATGAGAAAAGAGCCTGATTAAAAGGTAAACAAGTAATTTATATAGGCTTTTGCTTCTGAAAAGAAAATATTCAAATGTCCAATAAGCCCAGAAAAAATGCTGAGAATTACTAATCCAACAGAAATCAAATCAAAGCTGAATATTTTGAGCTTTTCCCAGACTATTTTTGACATGCATATTTTTGTTGTTGTTGTTGTTTCCCCCATTGTTTATTTGTTTGCCTTCTGTTGCTAATCTCAAATGTTGCAATGGGGGATTGGTTGGTCACTCAGTTTGCTTCCTGTTGGTTTCTTCCTCAGTTTTGGCTATGCAGCTTCCAATCACCGACACTTCTGTATCCTCTCAACAGCGGTAAACCACAGCACCAGCAGTTTACACTTTCCACCTCAGTATCAGCAGTAGCTTGAGTGGTGGTGGGGGGGGGCGGTTGAATCCTTTGGCTGGTGCACCGGTCCCCACCTACGTGGTTGGGCACAGAGTGTGCACGAGACTGGCTGACCTTCTATCCACGCATGCAGTTCCTCTCTATAGTCCTAGCATTGGATGGCGCCTGAGGAGTTTGGCTACCAGCCAACCGCCTGCACAACACAAACGCGCCTTAGCGGCTGGGCACAGGTAGTGTGCACTGCTGGCTGACCTTCTATCCACCACAAGTCATTTTTAAAATGATAAATATTGTGCCTTTTCAAGTGGTTTACCAGAAAGCTCCCTCGCACTAACAGAAAAAGGAAAATCCAGTGACAGCAGCATCACGGTGACCCCAAGTCTCTATAAATGCTGCTATTTTCCATTTTTATCTTATTTGAGTGGAAGGGCATTTTTCAAACTATATATTTAGGCAACAGTTTATAACACATTTATAGAAACTGTTTAAACACTTGTGAAGTGTATCCTCGTAAGGCAATATTTTCCTTAACTCCATAACAAGGAATCTATTTAACAGGCAGCTGTTGAATATTTGTCTTGGCAGTGCTTGCATATCTGTTTCCTAATGTACTCAATGTTTTCTTTTCTTTATTTCCTTTTTTTTAAGCCTACAGCACCCGGTATTTCCAGATGGTCTCCCACCCAAGTATTAACCAGGCCCAACCCTGCTTAGCTTCCGAGATCAGACTAGATCGGGCGTGTTCAGGGTGGTATGGCTGTAGACGTTTATTTACTTTTTATGTCATATACTGTTTCACTCATGACTGTTGACCACAAAAGCCCACTACCAAAAATAAATATTGAATTCCTGACTCTTTCCAAACTGAACTTCATAAAAGTTAAATAAGAACCATCTGAATACCACCAATTTTAATAACTGAAATCATTTTTAAATTTAAGATAATATTTATACAAATCTGTTGATCCATTTTAAATGATTTTACAACTTGTGACCACATTCATTTGTACATATATGCTTGGCCCTACACAGAAATATTCAAAAGGATGAAAGTAACCCACTATGCCTGTTAGAAAGATATTACTTTGAAATACTTTTGAGTTTTAAGTAATTTCACACTGTTCATTTTATTAGAAAAATCACTTTTGTAAGTTTGCTTTAAATTCCAAATAGATCTTACCTGTACTGAAGCAGACATTAAAACTCAATATACTAATAAAGATTACCAGTAGGGTGCATCTCCTTGAAGGACCATTGTAGATTGAGCTGGAGAACAAGAAACAATCCCAGGCAGGTGAGGTTAAATGCTGCCCTTGGGAACACTTCTCCTCCCTAGGAAATGGTGTAGCTAGAGCTTGACCCCCAGCTTTTTACCAAGGGAAGGCTGAAGTCTTCCCTTGAGAACTCCCCTTCCCAGTCACTCAGCCTCTAGTAGATTTTTCTATAGGTAAACCCTTCTAAAAGCAGAAATTCTGGATTGTTTCAAATTATTCTTTTCCTCCCTTTATTGTCAGAATCAAGAAAGGATCTACTTCCAGTCCTCTTGGTGAAAATTTGGAGGTGTTGTAAATAAACCACACCTCTCTCAAGCCCTACACCCTGGGGTTTTCATGCTTGAATACATATAACCTGAACGTCCACCCAGCCTTAAGGAGAGGCAGGCTTTCTGCTCCAACCCTGGTCCACATAGATTTCTACTCTGATAGGTTCGTGTTCTCTGTTTATATCTGTTTGTGCTGCCTACACTGGAGTCAGTACTGTGCTTGGTGACCTCAGTTCCCTGGATGTCTGAAATAAGTGACTAATTCACAATCTGGACAGTGATTTCCTTGTATAAGACACAAGCTACTAGAAACTTTACATAAGATGAAAATGAGACATGCTTACCTCCTATGTCAGAGTCCCTCCACATTCCCTTTCCATAAATGGATTCCTTTTATCCTCAGTGTTTTTGTTTGGGTCAAATGACGGCATATGGTTCAAGTGGATCATAATTCATATAACTCTGTCCCTAAAGACAGTTGTGGGAAACAATTTTTTTTTCCTACTCTTTTCCTTTTTATGAAGTTTATAGTCACAAGCTGGTTATTCTTTACATATTCTGTTTTTGGTATAATACAGTTCCCACTATTATTATCTTTTATTTTTTTCTTCTTTATTTTTTTCATTTTTTAACTATAAGTAATAAATTATGAGTACAAGCATCCTTCTTGTAAAACCAATTTGCAAGAAGTTGTGCCCAAACCCACACAGCCCAAGGGTCCCACCATCAGCTGGGGGGGGGGCTTGTATGTACAATTAAGTTGATCAAATAAGTGTCCAGTCTATATTGCTGTAGTTTCACCATTCACCCCAATCACAGCCCTTACATTCTACCATGCCCCTTCTTCCCCAGATTGTTCCCTGGGCTTAGAAAAGGGGCACAGGTGGACGAGAAGCAAAAGAGTCTACTTTTTCTGGAGCTGTCTTTTTGGACTCTGGTCAATTCTGGCTATTTCCTTTCATGGACTGACAGTTTGTCCAGGAATAACCTTTCAATCCTACTAATGAGCACAAGCAATTAGATATATAGGTATTTAAACAATACTAATTATTATGGTAGGTTACTTTAGTATAGACACAGATGTTTGGATGTTATGTTAATCCATGAATTACGTTTTTTCTGTAAAATATGACAGGGTCTTACTGTGGCTTATATCATCACCTAACCACTAGAGGATGTAAGCTTGTGGCATCAGCCATGGGTTATTCCTCCAAGGGGAGAGCTAATAGCCAATTAGATTTGGGATATACAAACATATGGCTGCCATTGCTGCACAGTATTTCCAGGCAGGTGAGGTGTAGCTGGTGCTGATGGAGGAGTCTTGCTTGACTCAAGGAGACGTATATTTGCTTTATTGGTTTAGTGACCTTTGGTAACATTCTCTGGTCTTCCAGAGACCAACTGTACACTTGCAAGTGTGGTGTCAATACATTTTTCCCATGCTTACATCAGTTCTTCAACAGCAGGGCCTTATCACCTCTCTTCTTGCATGAATCCAAGTTTACAGGCAAGAAGCCTTTACCTTTTGAGGGGGCGTGGATCCCCTGGCTAAC
>VZQC01005485.1:568878-585155 GCA_009823505.1 Rhizomys pruinosus | reverse complement strand
CAACTTTCACATGGAGAATATTGAGAAAGACTGAGAAAGAGATGAAAAGCATGTTTGGCAGAATGCTTCAGCTCTGGTGGGGTGGGGGGATAGGGCAGGGACAGGGGTCTAGATTTGATTATATATATATATTAATATTTAATATTATTATATTAAATATTATTATTTATATTATTTAATATTATATATTAATATACATTAATATATAATGTTATTTATATCATTTATATAAATATTATTAAATAAATATTATTATATTAAATAATATTTAATATAAATATATATATATATATAAAAGATTAATTTAAAAAAGTATTCTGGGTTGGCATCCATATTCCTTTAACACTGGGAATGCTTTGCTTCATGTTCTTGCTTTCATGGTTTGCGCAGAGAAGTCACTTGTAATTCTTATGGGTTTCCCTTTGTTTGTGAATTCTTTTTCTTTTGTAGCCTTCAGAATTTTGTCTTTGTCCAAATAGACAAGATCAGAAAAGAAACTCCCCATGCCATATCATAGTTAAAATGCTAGATGCTCCATCTGTTGAGTGGGTCATTTGTTTTCTTTTTTTTGTTTGTTTGTTTTTTGTTTTTTGAGTGGTTTATATATTCTGGAAATGCTTTGTCAGATGTATCTGTGGTGAAGGTTTCCTCCCACCCTGTGGGATTTGTGGCACAGCCTCAGGCATGCTGGTCTGCTGGGCAAAGCATGTGTGCAGACTAGCTTACAGTCAAAGAGGAATTAGACATACCTTTCATCACACCCGAAAGCAAGTCAGGGGTGAAGAATTGACGCTGCTCATTTGTATACTCTCTGACACAGTTATACTGGCATCTTTAACTCTAACAGGAAGTAGCAGCTTCCCAGGATGGATATGGAGATTAAGGCCAATGGGCATTTTTACACAACTAGAGGATTATCTAGGTCATTGGTTGGGTGAAATGCACCTTAATTGCTTTTATGCTTATTGTGACCATTAATTTTATAATACTAGCATTCTCATTATTTTCTTTTAATCCAGACAAATGACCATGTAGTAAGTATAAAAACCTTGTAAAAATTATAGTAAAGATGTAATAGTTATAATTCCATATCCACAGAGAACTTTTTTTTAAAAATCAGAGGAAATTTTATTAAACACAGAAATCAAAACCTAAACCATCCATTACTGCTGGGGAGGAAAATATCCCTAGGCAGGCAGCAAGGGCTACCTGAGAAGTGGAGACCAAAGCTCTGACAAAGGGTCAGTGCTCTGTTCTTAGAATATCCATTCTCTCAGAAGGCTTACACAGGGAAGAAATTAAAAGATGAAAAACAATCAGAAATGCATCTAACATCAACTGAATTGTGTGGAGGAAATCAGAAGTCTACCTAGGAAGTAATCCTCCTGTAGAAGGGACAGTAAGTCTTCAGTGCAGGACCACAGCTCTTTGCCTGCATTCTAGCAGAATCCCTCCTTCGGCAGCTTTGTTTCTATCATGTCATGGTCTGTGTGGCTGGGAATCACTCGTGACCAGGTGCTTGAAGATGATAACTTGAAAGAGCAGAACTCTAATAACACCAACTGTTTGAATATAAAAGAGGAGACAATGTAATTGGTGTCTTTCAAACACTAGACCTCAATGTGAAACCTGAAACTCTGAAAATTATAGAAGAAAATGTTGGCAGTAACCTACAAGATGTAGGCATAAGAAAATACTTTCTTAACCAGACAGCAGCTGTGGAGGAAATGAAGTCAACAATCAACAAGTGGAACTTTATCAAACTCAAAAGCTTCTGTACAGTGAAAGAAACAATCGAAGAAGTGAAGAAAAAACTCAGCAGAGTGGGGGGAAACATTCACCAGTGATACATCTGACAGAGGATTAACATCCAGAATATATAAGTTACTCAAAAGACAAAGGAGCATGCCCAAGGAACTTGCACTGTGGCTTTACCTCATCAATTTCGTCAGGCCTGGTGGCTCACACCTTTAATTCCAGCACTGCAGGAGACAGAGGCAGGTGGATCTCTGTGAAATTAAGGCCTGCCAGTTCTCCATAGAGGGTTCCAGGTATGCTGGGGTTACAGAACATCCCTGTCTTAACAAAACAAAACAACACAACACAAAACAAAAACCAACAAAAATATGTTCAACTTAATTCCACTAATGAAATGCTGCTGGGAAACAATATAGCCATCCTACTAAGTTTCTTGGAAGTTCTACGTTTTGTGTTGCTCGGCATCAAATCCCAGGTCTCCTACATGCTAATCACAAGCACTGTCACTCACAAGCTCTGAGCTTCATGCCCAGCCTACGCTTATGAATACAGGGTTTCCTTTACTGCCCAGGTTGGCACGGGATTAGAAATACTCTTGCTTCAGGGTTTCCTTTACTGCCCAGGTTGGCACGGGATTAGAAATACTCTTGTTTCAGCCTCCTGGCACATGCACTATCCTGAAGCCTTCTTATTTCCTATGAGCAGAAGATATTTGTCTTCAGAGCAAGTGGGCATTGAGGTAAGTGATGAATTTACTTGTGTCCAAAAAGACAAGCATGTGTATGCAGCACTGTCAGAAAGTACTACTCTCTTTTTGTAGAGACATGGCATACAAACAAAGTGCTTTTTCATCATTTACACAGCCTCCCCAAGGAGGTACTGCTGTTTTCCCAATAGCAACAGAACAGATGGTTAAACTCTCCACCCCATACTTGAGTTCCCTATTAACACCAAGTACATGTTTTCACCTATTCATTCTGTAAACATTTATTGGAAAGATAATCAAAGTCCTTAGCTTCTATGAACTTTCTAGCTACTGAATTACCACATGGTGGTAAAGCATGTAACATCTGAAGTTACATGAAAGTAAAAGCTAGAGATGAACTCTATGGAATTGGTAATGCAGTTGCTTGTTTAAACTCAGATGTCTGAAGGCATGAGTTAGCTGAAGAGGAACTCAGAAGCTGCCTCTGGAGAGTACAGGATATATTTTAGGGGATTTTGTTAATTTATGTAAGCTTCTTACTGTGAATGACAATTTGAAACCAGAAAGCAATTATAATGTCATTTGCTTGAAAGACTGGGTCATAAAGTGAAAATTCAATTTGACCATTTTTCTTCTTACCTGCCAAAGGAAGCCGTAGTGGGTAGCAATGGCTCAGTAAACACTGATTAATGTACATTAGCCAGTATTTTCCTTCATTTGAGGCAGAGAACATACTTTGATAGACTCACCATAGGTAAATCTTGGTTCAGAAATACAGAATAGTGCCATGTCACTTTCAGCGCACAAACATAGAAAAGACCTTATCTTAGTTCATTAACGATTAAGTCAAAGATGAAACAGTATATACAACAGATTATTATTGGATCTTTAACAAATGCTGAGATACCACTTTGTCAATGAATTACAATTACAAAAAAGAAAAAAAACAGTAAAAGTTAGAACACAGTAGGAGTTGCATTCATATTTTCTGTGAAACTGGTATCTTTCTTTAAAAGAGTTTGCAGACAAGTCTGGTGCTTTGGTGATAAGTGGGGCGTGGTGGCGCATGGTCTACAGAGTGAGTTCCAGGATAAATGAACTTTGTTTATCTTCATACAAAAGTGTTCTTTGGGAATTTAGCTATGTTAGATTTTTAAAATATGCAACTTATTTCTATATTGGGATATGTATTCCACATCATACAAGATGAAAAGAACTGAAGCTCAGTAGAGGTACAAACCAAGAGCGGGAACCTGGGCTGAAACTGTCACTCACTGAACATCTAGATCATACAAGATGTGTGACCTCACAAATCAAGCTCAAGTGCTGATGGCATCTGAGTATAGTCTTATTCAAAATGCAAACCACTTAGCTCAAAAGAAGGCAAATAATTTAAATAGACATTTAAGGATAAGTCTATTCATTGTTCATCAAATCCTTTACCATGTGCTTCAACCAATGATTTCCATTGTACAGTTGTCCCTGTCCAATTAATCTGCTTTAAGCTGATCTAATTTAGTAGTAAGAACCACAGGCATAAGAAAAGAAGGCCTCAGTCACACATCTAAGCTCATTCACTTCCTATTTTAAAGGGCCCATTAAAAGCAAGACCAGGGGTTGGAGTGGTGGCTTAGGGGTTAAGATCACTGACTATTATTATAGAGGACCCAGGTTCAATTCCCAAATCCCACATATGGTGCTGGGAATTGAACTTATGACCATCCATAACTCCAGTTCCACGGGAATATACTGCTTTCTTCTGACCTTCACAGGCATTGGGCATTTCATGACATGGGTATCTTACATTTATGCAGGCCAGTCACTCATAAACAGAAAATAAAAATATAAAAAAATAAAATATTTTTTCAAACTAAGAAAAAAGGAAAAGCAAGACCAATTTTGGTCACTAGTCAGAAAATTATAACTAGCATAGCCATGTTAAAGTGTTAATAAAATTATGTTCAGAAGACTTGAACATTGAATTAGAACTGGAAACAAATGAAATAACAGTAAACATTAGAAATCAGTATTACAGCTTTCCATTCTATTTACTTTTAAATAATAATAAACTAATTTCATTTGCATGGTATAATCTTTAGCATGGATTAAGTAGTATATTATTTCATAAGCTTTTAGACATTTTATTGAATTTTTGTGCATTTTATATAATACATCTCTATAATATTTCGATCATCTACACTATCTGCCCCCATAGCCTCACTGCCACCAAATTTCATGTATTCTGTATATATGCCAAGCCCTATGTAGTCAAACTTGTGCCCACAGTAGTCTCTTGGTTTGAGTCCATCCCCTGAAGCCTGGTCAACCTATTTAATGTCACTCCCTTAAAGAAGACCAACTCTCCCTCACCCATCAGTAATCAACTGTCATATGTGGCTAAGTTTGGGGCCTAATGCCTCTTTCCCATCTCCTATACTGGGTTATTGTCTACTTTGAGTTGGCATGGTTCTTATGTGTGATGTCACCATTGTTGTAAGTTCATATGAACAAGTCCCCAGACACCTGGAAAACTTTGTTTCCTTATTGTTTTCCACCAGTTCTTGCCCTTACAGTCTTTCTGTCACATTCAATCTCTACTACCTCAGCCTTCAGTAGTAGACATTGAATACAAGAGTCCTATCCAGGGACATGCATTCTGTATTATCTTATTCTCTACATTTTAACCAGTTTTGGCTTTGTGTGTTAATCACCATTCGTTGCTTGATTAATCTCACTTCACAGTGAGAACTGAGTGAAGAACTGACATCATCTCTGCCCCCTGTTCTGCTGTGTTCCCTGAGACTTAAGTACAGAGGTTGCATTACAGGTGTTACATGGGGTTGGGTAACTCTCAGACACTCTGCAATCAACCAGTTGTAGAACTCTGTAATAGTCTCCATCTGTTGCAAACAGAAGTTTCTTTACATGGCTGTAAATAGAAGGGTCCATATTTAACATAAAGTAAGGAATTAAATTTGCCAAGGGATGTTAAATAGATTTTTCTCTAGGGTCTCTGGCCTCTCCAGCCATTATACCACACATGAGTTCACTCTCTTTGAGTATGTCTTAATTCCAATTAGAGAGCTGTTGATTTCTCCCAGGATAAATGTACCACTACTGCAACAACATAGATGGTTTGATTAGAGTGTTATTGTTGTGTTAATTAAGCTTTATGTCTCAGTTGGACATTGATTGGCTTTCTCCCTTAGCAGCTTGCCTAGTTAGTATCTTCTGGTACCATGAGAGCTAGTCTTCCAGAAGAAGGCTTGCTGATCATTTCACCTTAATTGCTCCATGTCCTGTGTCCAAAGCAAGGCCTGTCTTGAAATTCAGGGTCCTTCAAGCTCTGGAAGGTAAGTAAGGGCTGGGCAATAGTGTGTGCTACACTGGGAGTCTTTTGAACTACCCTGTTTGTTCATATGAAACCTTCCTCATCAGAGATTCTGGTCAGTCATAATAGCCTTTTTTGCCCTTAAGGTTTCCACTGGGATGCTTCCTCCTCCACGGAAACAGCTCCATGAATAGTCCAAGCCCAGCATTTTTTCTTCCTATTTTTATACTCAACAAATGACTGAGAAAGGAAAATAGTGACTGATTTTTTTCTGCTTAATTGAAGTTTCCATTCTATACAATTTAGATTCATTAGCTAGTTTTTGAGTCCATGTATCTCTGACATCTTCAAAAATGCATGTGTGCACAATTTTAAAAGTTGCTTTTTCTAGCTATGAAGTCAGAGTGTAACTGGAGCTATTGTCTTTTGAATCTCCATTAGACACAGCGTCAGTGCTTTGCCATTTCATGTTGATGAATGAACTAGCTTCTTCAATCATCACATGGCATTCACCTTTCATTCTTATTTCTTTTTTTAAAAATGTATTTTTTCAAATTTTCGTGTATGTATGTAAGTGCCATCATGTTATGCAATTCCTGGGGTGGGGGGAGGGTCAGAAGAGAGCATTGGATCACACACACAGCATGAAAATAGGAGGGAAATTCATAGCAAAGAAAAAAAGATTAAAAAAAAAGAAAAAAGATTCATGGAAGTATGAGAGGAATAAGAAGAGACTGGGTGCTAAATATGATAAACACATATCCATGTGTGAAATTGCAAAAGACTAAAAAATATCATACACACTATAATATATGTGCTGGATACTTAACCTCAGCTTTGTAATTTTATAAAAGTGGAGTGACTGTCTATAGAAGAATGACCGTGTTAGTTCTTTTACATAAATTGGCATATATAGGGAGATTGCTAACAGGAAATAAGCTATAAGTACGGAATGCCTGGGGAGGTGCTGAGGGGAAAAGAAAGGAGTGGGAAAAAAAGAAACCACAAAGAAGGGACTGAAGGTGGGACAGAGGTCCTGGGACCTCAAAATAAAGCAGCATCTCACAGGCTGGGATTCAACTGATAGGCAGAATGGGCAAATGGAAAAGGTTAAAGTTGAGGTAGAAGAATTTAAATTATTCATTTTAAATGCAAAGTAGTTATCTAAGTATCAAATTATTTAATATCCATTTAATTCTCAATGACAAGTACTGCTCCTTTTGTTGATAATAAAATTTAATGAATTTCAATCCATTTCCTCCGTTCCATTTTGTTTACTTTTATTCCATGCCATGCCTCACTGATTCTCTTGACTTAACACATTCAGGGCAATAACCATTGTAATGTTTTTATATGCCAGTTATGTTCTCATTACAGAAATCATAACTATTCTCTCACTTTCCTTGGTAAATATATTTTTATCACTTACAGCGTGACAGGCATTATGTTTACTGAACCGAAGGTGTACTCTTTCCTTCCCCTGTGGGACCAATGGCAAAAGAGACAAACATGAACAAAGAGTATCTTAGAAAAGAGCAAGGTTATGCTCATAAATATACCAGGAATGAGAATGCAAGGTACGCTATACTGCGAAAACTCCATTAGAGTTGAGCTGTTCTGTGATCTCATGGTGATGCGATGAGATGGCTGATTACACAGGCCCTATTTTTCTATATCCTAACATAATTTTGCTTTTTGCATTCTAACTATATTATATACTTATTAGTGCAAATAGTGTTGTGCCGGATAGCTTCAGTTGGCTATTTGACACATCTAGGAATAAGGAACATCAGTTTTGGCACTGACTCCATTGGACTGTCCTGTGGGCATATTTGTGGGCCATTTTCTTCATTGCTGGGGAGTGTGGGAAGGCCTGGCACATTATGGATAGTGTCCTGCCTGGGCAGGTAGTCCCTAGTTGTGTGAGAAAGCAGGCTGACCACAGGCTAGAAAAGCAGGCCGGTAAGTAGCATTCCTTTGTAGCCTGTTCTTCAGTTCCTGCCATGAGCTCCTGCCCTGGCTTCTCTCAGTGATGAGCCATAAGCTGTAAGATGAAATAACCCTTTTTCTCCTCAACTTGCTTTTAGTCAGCGTTTTGTCACAGCATTGGAAGCCAACCAGAACAAATACATTCTCAACCAAGGTAAAATATACTAAAATTATAACTTTATTATATAAATCAGTATTATAGCTCTCTTAAACAGAGGTTGGTGAATTGTGGGTGAAGACAAAATCTAACTTGCCTTTTGTTTTAAGACTATTTAGAGGGGCTGGAGAGATGGCCTAGTGGTTAAGAGCGCCGACTGCTCTTACAGAGAACCTGGGTTCGATTCCCAGCACCCACATGGCGGCTGAGAACCGTCTTTGACTCCAGTTGCAGGGGAATCTGACGCCCTCTTCTGACCTCCGTGGCATTGCACGACATGAGTGCACAGACCTGCATGCAGACAGTACATTCATACATATAAAAGAAATAAATAAAATTAAAAAAAGACTATTTAGAGATCATATCTCTGATTGTTTTTATTATGTCAACTTGATATGGTGTAGAATAATTTGAGAGACCAATCTCTGAGTAAGTACTAGATAGAGTTTCGAGATTAGGTTAATTAAGGTGGAAGATATACCATAACTCTGGAATTAATAAAAAAATCACACAGCCAGCTGACCACTAGCATTCATTCTTCTGCCTACCAATGCAAAGTGACTACTGGTTTATGTCCCTGCCAGCATGCCTTCCCTGCCAAGATGAATTTAATCCCCTCCACCTATAAGATTAAAACAAAAATTTTCCTTCTTTAAATGCTTCTTAACACATATTTTGTCCCACTCATGAGAAAAATAACTAATAAAACATCCAGATCCCTCATTATATACTATGTCACTATTTTCATGCTTCATGGTAGAGTTAAATTAAAACAAAGACACTATATATCTGGCATAAAATATATTCACTATACTCACTAATGAAATAGATAAAAGCCATTATTCTATTGATCTACAAATGTAAGTATTTACTATAGCAAATAATTGACTACCCTTGCTTAAAGTGACTGCATTTCTATCCAACGAGCTGTCACAAATACAGTGTCATTTGGTCTTCTTATTGTATTTCCAATAGTTTTTAATTGTCAAAAATGTATCATGATAAGAGATACTATTTTTCCCAATCCCAGCACTCAGGAGGCAGAACCAGGTATGTATCTCTGAAATGGAGGCTAGTCTGCTGTACATAGTGAGTTCCAGGCTACCTGGCTATAGTGGTAGACCTCGTCTTTTTTTTTTTTTTTTTTTTTTTTTTTGGTCTTTTTGAGCAGGGTCTCCCTGTAGCCCCATGTCCTGGAACTCACCCTGTAAACCAAGGCTGGCTTTGACGTCACAGAGATCCGCCTGCATAAATTTAAAAAAAAAAAAAAAAAAAAAGGCGTGCGCCACCACGCCCAGCAGACGTCGTCTTAAAACAATAACAACAAACAACAAACACAACAAAAAGAGATGCTATTTTTGTATCTTCTTTTGAATTCAATGATCTTAATGAAAAGTGTCCTTCTGTTCTTCACCAGAATGACAATATAATAAGAAAAAAAGATGCCACAATTAATAGGAAAGTCATAAATTCAAAGCAATAGACCCCTGCACTTTAACTGAAAATGGTGGTGGAGAATGTAAAAACAAAGTGAAATTCACAAATTTCACAGTAGCTTCCCATTGCTTAAGGAGAAAAGACTGATTTCGTTTCATAGCTCCAGAGAGTCAGGTCCTTTTCAGTAGGCTCCATTGTGTCTGCACGTGAGGTGAGGCTGAAAGCTATCAATGAGCATATCAGCTCACCTCAAGCAGTCAGGAAACAAAGAGAGGGGAAGTGAATGTCTTCAAACTCTCAAGACTTCTAAATGGATATTGTATGTCTAAGTAAAAGAGCAAAAGGAAAAATATTCTTACCAATTCTATAGGAATGGATTAGCATGGCATATTTCATGACAAAAATCTTACCATTATCATTTCTCATTTGGTTCAAAAAGTATTTTTGAGTATTTTCTAACCTTTGTTAGGTAAAATATGTGTCAAAATTTACCTGGAGCTCTTTGAAAGTTGAAAAATGAAAAACTGATGCATATAAAAATCATAAGATTAGATAGATCCCTTTAAATTGCATTTATAAATAAAAACTAGTAGATGTGAAAATATATAGCAAACAAGATGAAAATATATAGCAAACCATCTTGTCCTCTGTCCAAGATAATTATGAGCAAAGAATTATTTCAAAATTATGCACATATTATACTTTGGACATGCAAATGCCAGAAGAATCAGAAAAAAAAATGATGAGCTGAAACTTGTTGAAATATGTGAGTTCTAAGATTAAGATTTGCAAAGTGGATTCTTTCCAGATATATACCTGAAAACTGATTAGTAGGTACTTCTATTCAAGGGGCATTGCAAATTTTGCAAAGAAACAATGAATACTGGAGAATAATGAATATTATGAATTAGTATGGTGAAATTTTTGTGGCTAATTCTAATAAAACTAATTTTTATTATATTTATTTAATCCTTATATAAGTGGAATAAAATAGCTTAAAGCTAAAAACTTTAAGCTTAAAAATACTCTAAAGCTAAAATGAATCCACTAGATTTAAAGAGCCAATGTTGATGCCATATTTCTTTAGTGTTTTAAGGGTTAACTTCTAATCCCTGAGGTTTTCATAACACATAAAATTTTGCCTTATACTTTTATACAATTATCATAGAAAATCATATTTTAACGTGTTCATTAAAAGAAGCATAAAGGGCCAGCAAAATGCCTCAGAGGAGAAAGGCACTTGGTTCCAAGCCCTGTGAACTGACCTCAATCCCAGGCACCATCAATATAGAAAGAAAGAGCTGACAAACAAAAATTTTCCTCTGACCAACATTTGTGTTGATCTCCTGCCCCATACCCAAATAAATAAATAAATAAATAAATAAATAAATAAATAAATAGTAAATTAATACATAAATTCAGTAATTGTAATTTTTTAAAAGATGAATCTAGAAGATATTATGTTGAGTGAAGTATCACAGTCCCAGAAAAACAAACTACGAATGGTATCCCTCATCTGTGGATGCTAGCAACAAGTACCTAGTTGTGACACAAACTAAGCAAAGTTAATGTTATGTTCCTTGTGATCTGAAAACAACAGTGTTCTTTTATTGTGAATCCCTTAACAGGTTCTAGAATTAAGCTACCATTTATTTTCAGACTTAGGCAGTTTTGGTATATTGGTGGAGTGTATGTATGCACAAAATCAAAAGAAGGAGGGGAAAAAACTAGTTTGTCATGACATTGTGACTAACCACAGTATTTATGTTATGGAAGTGCTTCTTAGTATTTCTTATACAAGGCTGCTTGACCTTTTGTCCAAGCTTTTTCCAAAATATGTATTAGTTAAAAGTATAAGACTGGTGTAATTTAGCATTTCTGGATGCTTACAACCATGCTTAAAGCCCATACCAATTTGGCCGAGGGTCTTAAGGTATAACTTTGTTCCTTGCCCTCAGAGGTCAACTAAGTCCCAGGGGCCTATGCATTTTGGCATCTCTTGAAATGTCCTGAAAATGTGAGTTACAAGCCTTCCTATGCAGAGAGGTCTTGGAGATCCACTAATGGGACTTCAGTCAGTGTCCAGTCTATAAAGAGGAAAGCCTGCTCATGCTTCAAAAAGGGAAGCCTGGTCTAGCAGGACCTGACTTTCTCCTCAAGTGGATGGAACTGGTAAATGAAAAGCCACAAGGAGTCAGGGGCTCCATCCTCAAGCCCCCAAAACCAGAGGACCAGATCCTCAACTGACCTTGAGAAAACAACCTTGGTTATTCTGGGCTAACAGTGTGGCCTTAAGCAACCAAAAGGAAAGTACAACCAGAAATAAATAATTAGAAAGGCCTGAGAAATTGTACTTCAGGTATAAAATGTGAGATCCTAGTAAAAAGACAAAAAAAAAAAAAAAAAAAAAAGAGCACAGTTGTATTGCCTGGCTTACTGGCAAGTGCAGCTACCCTATGGCTGCCACTGCTTTTTCCATCCTTCAAAGACATGAGACACAGCTTTTCAACCTTCCAATATGGAATGAATACTCATGTTTCTCCAACAATCCTCCAAACCTTCAGTCCCAGATTGGGACTGCTGAGACATCCAACTTGTGGACTGAGCTACTACTGGGGTTTCAGCCTCTTCAGAGTATTGAATGTCATTATTGGACTACCCAGGCTGTATTACAGAGACCAACCAGTACAGGAAGATGTGGTGCTTACTGGACCTCATTTGGTGACCATAGGGAGGGAAAACCCCAGAGTGGAGCAAAAGGGCAAGACTGATGGTTGTTTGGGCTTGCCAAGGAGGAGCCTTCAAATGTGACATCTTTCAGCCTAATTGAAAAAAAGTAAACCATAAGCGGAAGATGCTAAAAGATACAGGTGGCATGCATATGTGCATATTCTGGGGTGATGCAGATTGGAAGGAACAGCAGCAGCAGCAACCGCAACAAAGACTGGATCAAAGAACTGACTGAAAGTGAACTTCTGCTCAAAACAGCAAACTTCTGCATCGAAAATTTTAAGAGACTGAGAAAAAGATGAAAAACATGTTCGGCAGAATGCATGAGCTCTGGTGGGGTGGAGGGGAAGGAAGGGAAACTAGGTCTAGACTTAATGGAAATTTTGTATGAAATGCACAAAGCTTCAATAAAAATTGACTTTGAAAAAAATTAGATGCATCTAAACTTAAAAGTCTTAAATTTTTTCTACCAAGGAGATGTTGGTCAGGGGATCCAAGCCCCCACAAATGGTAAAGGCTCCTTGCCTCCAAACTGGGATATCTGCAGGAAGAGAGGTGATAAGGCCCTGCTGTTGAAGACCTGATATAAACATGGGAATGATGTATGGAGACCACACCTGCAAGTATACAGATGGTCTCTGGGATTCCAGAGAGTGTTACCAAAGACCACTAAACCAATAAAGCAAATATAGGTCTCCTTGAGTCAAGCAAGACTCCTCCGTCAGCACCAGCTACACCTCATCTGCCTGGAAATACTGTGCAGCAGGGGCAGCCATACGTCTGTATATCCAAAATCTAATTGGCTATTAGCTCTCTCCTTGGAGTAATAACCCATGGCTGATGCCACAAGCTTACATGCTCTAATGGTTAGGGGGTGTTATAAACCACACAAAGACCCTGCCATACTTAACAGAAGAAAATGTAAATCATGAATTAACATACCATCCAAACATCTATGTCTATACCAAAGTAACCTACCATAACAATTAGTACTGTTTAAATACCTATATATCTAATTGTGTGTACTTCATTAGTAGGATTGAAAGGCTATATATTATACTGTTTAAATACCTAAATATCTAATTGCATGTGCTTCATTAGTAGGATCGAAAGGTTATGCCTGTACAAGCTGGCAGCCCATGAAAGAAAACAGCAGAACTGACTAGAGACCAAGACATCAGCTCCAGAGAAAGTAGAGTTTTTTGCTTCTCATCCACCTGTGCCCCTTTTCTAAGCCTAGGGAACAATCTGTGGAAGAGGGGGCATGGTTGAATGTAAGGGCTGCTATTGGGGTTAATGGTGAAACTACAACAATATAGACTTGGCACTTATTTGATCAACTTGATTGAACATAAAGCCCCCCTGCTGAGATGGTGGGACCCATGGCTGATGTGGATTGGCAACAACTGCTTGCAAATTGGTTTTACATGGAAGGGATGCTTGCTCACTCACAAATTATCACTTATGTTAAAGAAAATGAAAGAAAAACAAAACAAAAAAAGCAGAGAACGATGCAGAAAAAGCGTTTGGCGCAGAATGCATTGATCTGGACTGGGATTAGGGTAGAGTGAGTAGCTAGAGTGGTTGAGGTGTCTCTGAGCGGACCAAGCCAGGATGAAGGCCAACAAACGGCAACCAAAAGGCGGGAAAACGTTACATCCTGAATCTGAATTGGAAACCATGATGCTATGAAATACACAAAGCATGCCGATTAAAAAGAAACAAGTCTTAGATGATGACACTTAATATTTGTCAGAATTTATTAACTGTTTCAGTTATAAAACTATTGTAGTAGTGAGAAAATACTTAAAGAAATAAAAAAAAATTCTCAACGCGCCAGCATGGTGGTGGCATGCTTTAATCCTAGCACTTGGGCAAGCATGAGGCAGGCGATCTTTTGTTAGGCCAAGCCTGGTCTAACGAGTGTATCTAGGCAGTTCCAGTACAGCTGGGCTACAAGGAGACTCTACATATAAAGAACCAAAAAAAAAAAAAAAAAAAAAAAAAAAAAAAAAAGAAAATAAAAAAATCTCTTGGAAATAAATAATAAGCTAAAGTCTGATGATAAAAATTTTCATATGAAAAACAATGTGTTCCCTAAATAACAGCAATGAAAACTTGAAATTATTATTTTAAAATGAAATTTACATTAACACTATCAATATGAAACATTGTGATAGGATAATTCCAGCAGAGGAGAACACTCAGAAATAAAATGATGTTAATAGAAAGTCCTCAGTAAGTTGATGACTACACAGCACACATTCAGTCTCAGCTGTGTAGACAAGTACTGCATTTGGGAGGTGTTTTATAGTGCAAAACCACATCCACGGGTGGAAACTTCCTCTAGCAATTTCTGTTCTCTAAAAGCAAGCCAGGCATAAAATGCAAAAGCCATAAGTCTGAGTTAGCAGAATAAGTTTCCAAGCAATCAGGTAGAAGCTGACCTATTCTCAACTTCTGCCTGGGCTCAGTTGTCTGTTCCCATGGTTTGAATTAAAGTTTTAACTGCTTGACTCAGCTGGGGTTCATAATATGGTGTCACTGTGGACGATTTTGAGGTGCTTACACCACAATATATTATACATAACTATGAAGTATATACAGGACATAAGTTTTGGAAACTATAACATAGTTATCATGCTTCAGTTTTATTCCCAACTTGACACAGTTGTGAAGAGGGAAGCTCAAATGGGGAACTTCTTCTAACAGATTGACTTGCACTCATATCTGTGAGGCATTTTCTTGACTACTGAATGACGTGGGAATTGTGGACAGTATCACCCCTGGACAGGTGGTCTGGGATTATACAAGAAATCAGGCTGAGCACAGGTCAGAGGATCCAGCCATACTGATAAGCAGTGATTCTCTGTGGTTTGTGCTTCACTTCTTGCCTTCAGATTCCTGCCAAATTTGTGCCTCATTTTCCCAAACATGCACTGTCATTTGGAAGTTTAAGATACAATAAACACTTTCTTTCTCAAGTGTTTTTCAGATCAGACTTTTTGTCACAGAAATAATCAAAGTAGAACAGGAGTGTTAAAAATCAAAAGTATTCTACTTGTATCTGACTATTTGACATGCTATTTATTTTCCCAGCTGGGATAATGCAAGTAGAAGGGAGAGTGGCCTTTTAGTGAGACTTGCTAGAGTTACCTTTCTGTTCTCCTTTCCAAAAGGAGGTGGTGCTATTACTTCCCCCTGACATTTTTTCCACCTATCCTCTTATGTCATTTCTCTCCATTATAACCAAAATGCTATTGTACTATCACGGCCATGAAGGGGAGATAATATTTTTGTATGATGCCATCTTTATTACTAATATATTCAGTTTATTTTCTTTGTTTTGAAAAACAAGGCCATATTTTTAAATGCCTCTGGAACATGCACCAAAACATCTCTGTAAATTCTGGAATTATGTTTCCTTGTACTTTCTTTCTTTCTTTCATTTCTTTTTTTGTATGTTATTTCCAAATCATATTTCAGGATTCACGTTTTTCCATTTTGATTTTATGTTACTCTAAAATATGCACATATAATGCAATTCCAATTAAAATCCCCAAGAGTTTCTTCACAGGCTTGGAAAAAAAACATTCCTTAATTTCATTTGGAAAAACAAAAGACCCCAAATACCCACAACAACCTTGAGTGAAAAGAGCAATACAGGGGAGATCTCTATACCAGACTTCAAACTATACTACAGGGCTATAGTCATAAAGATAGTCTTGTACTGGCAGAAAAAGAGACGTGTAGACCAATGAAACAAAACTGAAGATCCAAACTTGAGCACATACAATTTCAGCTATCTCATATTTGACAAGGGGGCCAAGAAGACACAATGGAGAAAAGACAGCATCTTCAGCAAGTGGTGTTGGCAAAACCGGATCACCACTTGTAGAAGAATGAAATTAAACCCCTACCTCTTGCCCTGTACAAAAGTCAACTCCAGATGGATTAAACACCTCAACGTGAAACCCCAAACTCTGAAGGCAATAGAAGAAAAAGTTGGCAGCAGACTACAAGACATAGGCATAGGAAAAGACTTCCTAAATCAGACTACAGAGGGACACTCATTTGATCAACTTGATTGAACAAACAACCTGTCACCCCCCACTGGATGGTGGGGCTGTAGGTGTTTGGGCACAACAGCCTGCAGATAGGTTTTGCAT
>VZQC01005485.1:473755-558680 GCA_009823505.1 Rhizomys pruinosus | reverse complement strand
TGGTTTATAACATCTCCTAACCATTAGAGGATGTAAGCTTGTGGCATCAGCCGTGGGTTATTCCTCCAAGGAGAGAGCTAATAGCCAATTAGATTTGGGATATACAGACATATGGCTGCCACTGCTGCACAGTATTTCCAGGCAGATGAGGTGTAGCTGGTGCTGACGGAGGAGTCTTGCTTGACTCAAGGAGACCTATATTTGCTTTATTGGTTTAGTGGCCTTTGGTAACACTCTCTGGCATTCCAGAGACCATCTGTATACTTGCAAGTGTGGTCTCCATACATCTTTCCCATGTTTATATCAGGTCTTCAACAGCAGGGCCTTATCGCCTCTCTTCCTGCAGATATCCCAGTTTGGAGGCAAGGAGCCTTTACCTTTTGTGGGGGCTTGGATTCCCTGGCCAACATCTCCTTGGTAGACCAACAACCTCAAGATAAGACCCAATACCCTGAACTCAATAAAGAATAAAATATAGACTCCATTGAAACTTATAGGTACTGGAAATGACTTTCTGAACAGCAGTTCAACAATACAAGCATGAAGACCAACAATTGACATAAAAAGGGACCTCATGAAACTAACTCTATGCAGCAAAGGACACCATCAATTGAGTGAAGAAGAAGTCTGCAGAACAGGAAAAGATCCTTACCAGCTATATCCCAGAGGGAGGGCTAGTTACTAGAATATACAAAGAATGCTAAAAAAGGTACACCAAAAAATAAGTAGATAAAAATCAGGGCAAAGAGGTCAACAAGGGACTTATCTAGAAATGAAACACAAATGGCTGAGAAATGCTTTTAAAGTGTATGACATCTTTAGTCATTAGGGAAATGCAACTTAAAACTACTTAAGAGATTTCTTTTCTTACTCCACTCAGAATGACAAAGATATAAAAATAAATAATCACAAATTCTGATGATGACGTGGGGAAAAGGAGAATAATTATCTATTGGTGATCAGAGTCCAAACTATTGTAGTAATTATGGAAATTTGTGGAAATTTTTCCCAAAACCTATAACCCAATTTACCATATGATCCAGTCATACCACTCTTGGGCAGATACCCAAAATGCTTTACATCCTGCTACAGAGATACCTGTCAATTCATGTTCATTGCTATCCTTTTTATAATAGCCAGGAAATGGAAGTAACGTAGATGCCCATTGAATAATGAATGTGTAAAGAAAATGGGGCACATTTACACAGTGGATTAGTATTCAGCTGTTAAAAATATGAAAGTAGGAACTTCATAGAAAAATGGATGGAGGTGGGTGTGGGGAGGTGGATAAGAAAAGCCAAACCTGCCTAAGGAACTATTGGGAATTGATGGCTACTGGGAGTGGGAGAATTACCTTACATAAGGATGAGAATCTTGCTAAGTTGGCCAGGATCCAATGGATGAACCCACATGTAAGGTCATTTGGGGACACAGATTTGACTCTATAGGATGATGATAGATATATAGATAGATAGATAGATGATAGATAGATAGATAGATAGATAGATAGATAGATTATAGATAGTAGAGACCTAAATAGCCACATAGTTTAACAAACACAGAATATTGTAGAAATAGGACATAATTCAACACAGAATGGCTGTTTCAGCTCAGTTTTGCCTTCTACAGTTAAGATTTGGTTCATAACACTCTTGGAAGTAGTGGAAATGGGCCTAGTGGGAAGCCTTATAACATTAAGTAAACAATCTTAAAGGAGAATGGGGGTCCATGGTGTCTTCCCAGGACCAGTTTCCCCAAGCTGCTGTTAGGTAAGTGGATTCCTCTACCAAATGATCCTGCCACAATGTGCTGCTTCACCACAAGCATGGGTCCCAAAGCAAAGGCCAAATGAACACAGAGTGAAATCTTCAAAACTGTGACCCTAAATACATGTTTCTCTTTTAAAGCTAATTTGTCACAATATGACAAGGGTATCTGAATGACGTCCTTGTGATTCAAAAATTGTGAATAAAGGCGACTAGACTAAGAAGGCATATTATATGCATTATTTGATTTCATAAAAATAAAACAGGCAATCTCAGAGATAAGCAGTCAATACAACACAAGTTTAAATCCTTTGAATGTAGAGGTGTATCCATTCTATGGACGCATGTAGGTTAGTCATCTCATTGACTCAATATTGTAGACCTGCATTCAGAACACCAAATAAACAGAGTACCATATAAAGAAAACACTAAGAGCATCCATGGAAGGAAGACAGATTGCCTTCAATGCAGCCAAATTTTCAACAGTAGTATTAAAAGTTAAAGGTGTATTAGAATGCTATTTTAAAATGCTCTTAGAAAAATAGCTCTGTTTGATATTCCCTGGGTAGCTGATTATTATTCAGGAAGGCAACACAGAACAGGACAAGAAAGGTAACTACAAGCAAGAATGGTTTTCCTCTCTCACTCTTACTGTGTCTTTGTTTCTTCAGCCTTTGGCCTTTCTTAGCCTTTGACCCCCCACCCCCAGATCTGGTCATCTTGGTAAGAACATATATACTTCATTCTTATTGCACCAGCAAAAAGGTGGATTCCAATGCTCAGCAGCATTGTCCCATCAACCCTCTGACATCAGCTTATTGGATTTGTGCATTGAACAGGCCAGAGATAGTTACTGTGGGCTTTTGTTAGTAATGGCACACTTTATTAAATGCACTTCCAACATTAGGTTACCAGAATCAAGAAATTTAAAAATATTGTTCTTAAAGAAGATGTAGATATTGTCTGGTTTGGACACTTTCCAGAAAATCGCATTAGACAATGGGGTTATTTCAGAACAGGATGATGTGATTAGGGGATGAAAACAAAGAAGAATATACAATAGAAATTAGTAAGGATAAAGAGCCAATATGAAAGATCAACATGTTGTATGGAAAGCATAAATTATAAAGAAGGAAAATACCCAAGTACAACATGTAGCTGATCTTAATCTATGTTAACTAAACACTATTTTTTCCTTTATTTGTTTATTTTTTAAGGGATTCTAAAATGTAAGAGCACAGTTGTTTTCAGATCATATTGACGTTGCTCAGTTTGCAATACAATTAAGTAATTGGGGCTAGCATCCGCAGATGAGAGATACCATCCCACATTTGTTTCACTTGGACTGTGTTGCTTCACTCAGCATGATATCTTCTAGCTCCAACCATTGACCTGCAAAGTTCATGGTGTCATCTTTCTTTACTGCTGCATAGAACTCCATTGTGTAGATGGACCACATTTTCTCTATCCACTCATCAGTTGGACATTTAGGTTGGTTCCAGATCCTTGCTATTGTGAAGAGATCTGCAATAAACATGGCTGTGGATGTATCTCTGAAATAAGATGAGTCTTGTGGGTACATACCCAGGAGAGGTATGGCTGGGTCAGGTGGCAAGTTCAATCCAAGTCTTCCAAGGGCTCTCCACACTGCTTTCCATAGTGGCTGTATGAGTTTACATTCCCATGAGCAATGGATGAGTGTTCCCCTTTCCCCACCACCTCTCCAGCACTTGGTATCATTTGTTTTCTTGATCCTAGCCAGTCTTATTGGAGTAAGATGATATCTTAAAGTGGTTTTGATTTGCATTTCGTTATTAATGATGTTGAACACTTCTTAAGATGTTGCTCACCCATCTCTAATTCCTGGCTTGTGAAGTCTCTGTTCAGCTCTTTGCTCCATTTATTGAGTGGGTCATTTGCTTACTTTCTTTGTTTTTTGAGTAGTTTATATATTCTGGAAATCAATGCTTTGTCAGATGTATCTGTGGTGAAGGTTTCCTCCCACTCTGTGGGACTTCACTTCCTTGATTGTTTCTTTTGATGTACAGAAGCTTTTGAGTTTAATGAGGTCCCATTTGTTAAGTGTTGATCTTAATTCTTGCACACCCACTGTCTTATTTAGGAAGTCTTTTCCTACACCTATGTCTTGTAGTCTCTGCCAACTTTGTCTTCTATTGCCTTCAAAGTTTGGGGTTTCACATTGAGGTCTTTGATCCATCTGAAGTTGACTTTTGTACAGAGGAAGAGGTGGGGGTTTTAATTTCATTTTTGTACAAGTGGTGATCCAGTTTTGCTGACACCACTTGCTGAAGATGCTGTCTTTCCTCCATTGTGTCTTCTTGGCCCCCTCGTCAAATATGAGGTGGCTGAAATTGTATGTGCTCAAGTTTGGATCTTTGGTTTTGTTCCATTGGTCAACAGGTCTGTTTTTGTGCCGATACCAAGCTGTTTTATGACTATAGCCATGTAGTATAGTTTGAAGTCAGGTGTAGAGTTCCCCCCGTATTGCTCTTTTCACTCAGGGTTCTTTTGGCTATTTTGGGGTCTTTTATTTTTCCCAAATGAAATTAAGGACTTTTTGTTTCCAAGCCTGTGAAGAAACTCTTGGGAATTTTAATTGGAATTGCGTTCAATCTATACAAGAGTTTGGGTAGAATGGACATTTTTAATATATTAATTTTCCCAATCCATGAGCATGGGAGGTTTTTCCATCTTCTGATGTCTTCTTTAATTTCCTTCTTCAGGGGTTTAAAACTTTTTTTGTAGAGATCGTTGGTGTCTTTAGTTAGGTTTGTTCTTAGGTATTTTATTGTTTTTGAGGCTATTGTGAGAGGGAAGGTCTCCTTGAATTCCTTCTTCAGTTGCTTGTTTTTGGTGTAAAGAAAGGCAACTGATTTTTCTAGGTTAATTTTGTATCCTGCCACTATACGACAGCTTTTAATCATTTCTAGGAGTTTTCTGGTGGAGTTCTTAGCATCCCTTAAGTAAACAATCATATCATCAGCAAAAAGGGATAGCTTGACTTCCTCTTTTCCAATTAGTACTCCTTTAATTTTCTTTTCATGCCTTATTGCCCTAGCAAGTGTTTCAAGCACTATAGTGAAGAGAGTGGTGACAGGGCCTAGCCTAGCTGAGTTTCTACCTTTAAAGGGAATGCTTCTGTAGTTCCCCATTTAGGATGATATTGGCTGTGCGTTTCTTGTATATGGCTTTGATTACATTGAGGAATGATCCCTCCAATCCAATTCCCTCTAGAACTTTAAGCATGAAGGGATGCTAGATCTTGTCAAAGGCTTTTTCCGCATCAATTGAGATGATAGTATGGTTTTGTCTTTCAGTCCATTTATATGCTTGATGCTATTTATTGATTTTCATATGTTGAAACATCCCTGCATCTCTGGTATGAATCCAACTCGGTCATGATGAATGATCTTCTTGATGTGGGTCTGCATGCGATTTGCCAGTATCCTGTTTAGAATTTTGGCATCTGTGTTCATTAGGAAGATGGGTCTATAGTTCTCCTTTGGGTTGTATCTTTGCCTGGTTTTGGTAATAGAGTGATGCTGGCTTCATAGAAGGAATTTGGGAGAATTCCCTCTGATTGTATCCCTTTTTTTTTTTTAATTTTTGGTCTTTTCAAAACAGGGTGCCCTGTAGCCCCTAGCTGTCCTGGAACTCACCTCTGTAGACCAGGCGGTGTACCTTGAATCACAAAGATCTGCCTGCCTCTCGCCTCCCAGTGCTAGGAGTTAAAGGGCAATACACACACATGACCCACTGAGTTCAAAAACCATTTTCAGTAAATAATGGTTATAAGTCTTTTTCAAAAATGTTTATAGAATTCTGGCCAGAACATTCTGGGCCTGGATGTTTTTTTCAATTGGGAAATTTGCTTATACAAATCTTTCAATTTTCTTCCTATATTATGGTCTGTTTAAGCTGTCGATCTCTATACTTGGTTGGTTTTGTGCATTGCATATATCATTATCTGCACTACTGCCTCATTTTCTCTTCGAGGTTTCTTCAATTCTAGTAGCAGTAACGATTTTTGACGTACTGTCACATATTGCACTTCTGGCTCTTTTCATTGTCTCCTGTGTGCTATTCCCTTTTCACTGCACCCTTTTTGGCCCATTGTTTGAATTATGGAGCGCTCGTTCCTTCTATCTCTTTGGTAACCTGGCTACGACGGTCTTCCTATCTTCCTTATTCTTTCAACCCGACCAACCCCTTTGAGATTCATTCTGATTTTTTTTTTTTTGTATTAGTCTTTCTTTGTTTCTATTTCATTGTTGTCTATCTGATTTTTTGTTTTTTTCCTGTCTGTTTGCTTTAGGGTTCACCTGATTTGATCCATCTCTCCCTCATTTTTTAGCTGCGTGTCAATTAGACTGCGTTGCCTTGGCTATTGTCTTTTCTATCTGTATGGTCACCCAGGGCCTATAAATACATTCTCCTCTTAGCGGAGATTCGCTATAGTTCCCTAGGTTTGTGAGTTGGGCTTTTCTCTGTTCATTCCGTCAAGGACATGGCTTTAATTTATTTCTTCATCACTTCCTTGACCCATTCATTATTTCAGGATGTGTGTTGTGTTAGATCTACATGTGTTCTTGTAGATGAGTAGGGGCTTATTCCGGTGTTGATAATGAGCTCTTTATTGGCAAATTGTGTAGTCTGATCAGAAATGCAAGAATCGATTTCAATGTTTTTGTAATTTGTGGAGAGTTTTGCTTCTCTCGTGTCCTCAGTTCCGTAGGGTGGGCCATTTTGGAGACGTGCTTGGGGTGCTGAAAGTGTATTCCTGGTGTCTTAGTGAGTGAAATATTGCAGTAGAATGTCTGTGAGGTCCGTTTGTTGTATCATTTCACATTCAGTTCAGATTCTCCTGTTATTCATTGTCTTCGTTTACCCTGTCCAAAGGAACTCAAGTGGGGTATTGAAGTCCTCCTACTATGAGTAACTACTGGCGGTGGATCGGCCTTGTGGCCTGGAGAATTCTTTATAAAAAGTTTTCAGTGACATCAGAGTTTGGGCATAATATATTCATAAGATTGTGAATCTTCAAGGTAATGTGAATTGTTCCTTTGATCAAAATGTAATGGCTTACTTTGTCTCTCTGATTTCTTTCCTTTTGATCTATGTCTATTTTGTCTGATATTAAGTTAGCAAACAGCTGCTTTTTTTAGCTACCATTTGCTAGGAGAATATGTTTTCCATGCCTTTCACTTTAGGTGTACCTATCCTGGAAGGTAAGATGGTGTTTTCCTTGTGGAACAGCATACTACTGGGTTTCTATCCTAACCAATCTCCCTAGTCCCATTCTTTGGATTGGAGAGTTTGTCCACTTAATCTTAACGGTTATAACTGATCGATGTGTGGTTGCGAGTTCCTTGATCACCTTATTATCTCAATTGCATTTTGGTCTGAGTTTCTACTTCTGCAGTTATGCTTTTGAGTTCCCTCTGTTCTTTTTTTTTTTTGTTAAAAGGAAGCATTTAGCAGTTTCAGGCTTCTTTTTTTTTATTATTTAGTGTATTGCTGGTATGGTGTACGAATGTAACTGGTCTGCATACAAGTCTGTGCCCCTGTGTGTCGTGCACATGCGTGGAGGTCAGAAGTGGGCATCTCGATTCCCACTGAGCTGGGTGCTGACTGAGTTTGGACTTTTCAGACGGTTCTCTCAGTCGCGCCATGGTGGTGCTGGGGAACGAACCAGGTCCTCTGCAAGAGCGGTCCGCTCTTACCGCTAGAAGCCATCTCTCAGCTCAGCCTATTATATACCTCTGTTCTAGGGTAGCCAGAGGATAATGAAATTGGCTCTCTTTCTTCTGTCTTCTGTCTGAATATGGCTTGCAAGTATTCTCTGAAGGGTTGGTTTTCTGGACATGTTTTTTTTTTGATTCTTTCTATCTTGTTTTATTATGTGCATAGGAAGGTTTTTTTTTTTTTTTTCTCCTCCAACTAATAATCAACATTTTTGCTTGGTATAGTAACCCGGGTTGGCAATAAGTCCTTTAACACTGGAATGCTTTGCTACCACATTCCTTCTTGCTTTCATAGACTGCACTAAGAAGTCAGTTGTATCTGAATAAGTTTCCCTTATATTAACTCGTTTTTCTTCTCTGTGGGCTATTCAGAATTTTTGTCTTTCTTTGGGGCGGTCCGTGCAAATTTTTACTATGATATGGTGTGAGAGCTTTCTGTTTCTGATCTTGTCTGGTTTGAATCCTATGTTGCTTCTATGTATTGTATTGCGTTTGTCTCTTTTTAGTTTGGGGAAAATTTTTCCTATTTTGGTGTGAAATTTTAGTCTTGTATATCATTCTCCTTGGATCCTCTATTCTCCTTCCTCTATTCCAATGGTGCAGAGGTTTGATCTTTTCGATAGTGTCCACAGTTTTCCTGGTTTTTCCACTTTTGTGTATTTTTAAATTTTCTAATTTGTACTTGACGGTTTAAGTTGTTTCTTTGTTATCTCCAGGTCTGATATTCTCTTTGTCTCCTTCGATCCATTCTGCTTCAGAGGCCTTTTTCACCTTCTTCTTTTTGATGTGTTGAGGGTTGATGTTCCTTTTCAATTTTGTCTTCTGATGGTCTTTAGGAATTTCCACTTCCTTTTTGGACCTCTTCTAAAGCTCCCTCCTGTAGCCTCTTGCTTCTCTGGTTGGTTTCCTTATCTTTTTCAACATGAAGATGCTTTTCATGTGTTTTCCACTTCACAGAGATTTTCTTCTCTCTCTCTAAGGTCCTACTTGAGTATTTCATTCTCTAAAGCTCTCTAAAGATCTCCTGCTCTCTGTTCTTTCTGTTTTGTTTTTTTCCTTTTTTTTATGTCCACTATGATGTACTTCTTTTAAGTCTGTGTCCTGGGCTCCTCCCGGGGATTTTCACTGTAGGAGACTTCCATGGGTTGGTAGATTTGGTGTGAGATTATATCTCTGCTCTTTCCCATTTTGTCTCTTCATCGTGTCCCTGGAATGTGGGTTTCTCTTTAGCTTGTATTCCATCAAATCCCAAATGCCCCTCACTGTGTGAAGGCTTGCTCTCTGCTTGCTTTCCTTCAGACCTTTTCATTTGTTGACCTTGAAAAAAAAATTGTTTTTTCTTCTTTTTTTCTCTTTTGTTGGAGTGTTTGTTGTATTTTTAGTTTTTTATTTTTTTGGTTTTTTTTTTTTTTTCTGTCTTCTCTTTCCCTTTCTGTTCTGATGTTCTCCACAGAATCCACTTTGACACAACTTTTGAGCAATATCAGTATGGGGGAGGGGGTGGTGAGTGGCATGGACTTCCTGTTTAGCCTAAGCCCTGGTACCTTTGCTTCTTTATTGTGTCTTGGGAAATCTGTTGATCTCAAGTTTCCACAGGACTCAACCGTTATCACCAGCTAGGTAGGACAACTCTGCCCCCACAGACCAGCACAAAAACAAGCAAACAATACCAACACACAAGGTTGATAGAAATCCAAACATCCACCTGCTGAAAGGCACCCCAGCCTACCTTTGCGCTTCAGGTTGGAACTTGAAAAGCCCAGATCTGCAGCAACACTTTTTTGAAAAGAGAAGGGTTTCTCCTATAGCCCTACACAGCTTTTGTGGTTACTATTGCATAGCGAAAGTAAAAAACACTATGAAAGCTAAGTCAGTAGAGATGTTTCTTGAGGTAGTACCCTGCTTGATTTCTCTTGTTTGTTTTAGGACTTAAGTGTTTTTCAGCAACAGGGTCTTACTATGAAATTCTGTTTGGAAAACCAAATAGGAGGTGCAGTGGCCTCCACATGTTTAAAAGGAAATTATGAGGACCCCCATCAACATCTCAAAAGAAGGGCAGCCATTACCAGAGCATTCAGTCAATCTTAATTACAAACCTAAATATATTACAGGGGCAATATGCCCCTGTTTAAGTAGCCCTTTTACACGACACACACAGACACACAGGAACACACACACCACATCCCAACATATTATATATACACATAATATATATACACTCTTGTATATATATATATATTATATATATACAGATACACACACAGACACACAGATTAATATATATATATATGTATATTATATTATGTTCTGTGGACATATATATATATATATATATATATATATATATATGTGTGTGTGTGTGTGTTCCTGTGTGTCTGTGTGTGTATCTGTGTTTATATAGTGGTAGGTTCCATATGGCTCTTTCTAATGATTTTAGTGTTAGTTATCTCTCTATATATCCATGCCTCTGTCCTACCATCCCATTACCTACACCCTTTAAACTACTCTTCTGTTATTCTCCTTACCTTTTTATATTATTGAATTCTACCACCTTTCCACAGAAAGCTATCTCTTATGATACATTTCATTTGTTCCTTGTCATCAGGATTTTCTAATTGAAAAATACATATCTATAATTTCAAAGCAAGTATCTGGCTCTCACGTAACCTGCAATGTTTGTCTATCAGGGTCTTAGCTACTACTGAGGATTATTGGATCCAGTTCCATCCAGTTGCCTGCAAACTTTGTAAGACCATTTTTAACAGCTGAATAATGTTCCAATGTGTTAATATACCACACCTCCATTATCCAATCATTAGTTGATGAACACCTAAGTTGTTTCTAATTCCTGCCTATTATGAAAAGGGCAGCAATAAACATGGATGAACAGGTATTTTTGAAGTAGGCTATAGAGTCCTTGGGGTACATGTCAAAAAGTAGTATGCTTGGACAGTATGGTAGAGTGATTTATAACTTTTTGAAGGATCTCCATACTTATTTCCATAATTGCTACACCAGTTCTTACTCCTACCAGCAGTAGGCAAGAGTTTCCTTTTCCCCATCTTGCCTACATTTGTCTTTTGTTGTTTTGATCTTAGCCATTCTGACTGGAGTAAGAAAGAAATTCCCGAAGTGGTTTTAATTTATATTTTCCTGCTGACTAAAGATGTTAAACAATTTAAAATATTTCTCAGCCTTTTGCACTTCATCTTTAAATCCCCAGGTAAGTTAGTTGCCTCAAATTTAATTGAGTTTCTTTTTGTATTTTTCTTTACAGGGTCTTCTTTTCCCTTTCTGTAGGTTGTCTCTTCACTAGAATGATAATGTTCTTTGCTATACAGAAAGTTTTAGTACTATGAGTCTCATTTGTAAATTGTTAGGTTAAGGTTTGTGCTGTAGGAGTTCTGTTAAGAAATGTTGTCCCTTTGCCTAAAAGTTCCAATGTACTCCTTACTTTCTCCTCTCTCTGATTCACAATATTTGCTCTTATGTTGTGGTCTTTGATCCAATTGGGGTTGAGTTTTGTGTATTGTGGGAGATAGGGATTTAGTGTTATTCTTTAATATGCCTTTATCCAGTTTGATCAGCACCAATTGTTGAACAAGTTATCTTTTTCCCAATGTGCATTTGATATTTCTTTGTCAAAACTCAGGTCACTGTAAATGCATGGATTAAATCTGAGTTCTAAATTCTATCTACTGATCAATGTCTGTTTTTATGCCAGTACCATGTTATTTTGGGGTCTTGTATATTTGTAGTACAATTTCACATCAGGAATGGCAATATTTCTAGTAGGTTTTTTTGTTATTGCTTGGGATTATTTTAGCTATCTCAGGTCATTTTTATATGCTCTGTATGAAATCTGAGATTGTTTTTCAATTTCTGTGACAAAATGTGTTAAACTTTTAACGCACATTGATTGCATTGAATTTGAAGATTGCTTTTGGTAAGATGGACATTCATCACGATATTAATCCTACCAACCCATGAGCATGGAGGTGTTTCCATCTTCTGGTATTTGCATTAACTTCTTTCTTCAGTGTATTAAAGGTTTTATGATATAAATCCTTCTTTTTCTTGGTTAGATTTATTTCAAGATATTTTGTTCTTTTTGATGCTATCTTGAATGAGCTCTTCTCCCTGATCTCTTTCTTGGTGATTTTTCTGTTGGTATAATGAAGACTATTGATTTGGGGATGATAATTTAATATCCTGCTACTTTGGTGAATGTATTTATCATCTCTAGGAGTATACTGGCAGAATCTTAATGGGATTTTATGTATGGAATCATATAATCTACAACTAAGGATAATTTTACTTCTTCCTTTCCAAGTTGTATCCTCCTTATCTCCTTTGTCTGCACTAGTTAAGGCTTCAAGTAAAATACTGAATAGAAATGGAGAAGGCGCTGGGCGTGTTGGCGCACACCTTTAATCCTAGCACTTGGGAGGCAGAGGCAGGCGGATCTTTGTGAGTTCAAGGCCAGCCTGGTCTACAGACTGAGTTCCAGGACAGCTGGGGCTACAGGGAGACCCTGTCTTGAAAAAAAAAAAAGAAGGCTCAGGGGTGGAAGGCTGGGAAGGAGTTGACTGAAAAACCAATGGGCGCTGGGAGGAAACTGGTTTTAGCTTGCAGGAGGTGCTGGGAGCCAGGAAGGAAGGTGATGAAGACCACTTGGAGGTTGGCCTGAAGGAGGGCCGTCCTCTGGCGGGAATGCAGTGCTAACTCTGAACACTGATGTTCCACAATGCCTGATCAAGAAAAAATGGTGAAAACCACAGAGAAAGCCACTGATAAAAAGCAGCAAGGATCCACTACCAGAGACTATTCAGATCTTAAAAGACTTTGGTGCCTTTTGAACGTTCAGTCAAGCAAACAACAGCTTCCAGCCATTAACTTTGATAGTGCCCAAAACAACATGACGAAGTCTGAGTCTGCCCTCAAGGCAGGGGGTCACAGAGCTCGTGGTCAGTGGCATGAGTCCACGGAAGCAGTTGAACTTGAAAATTTTAGTATAAATTACAAGAATGAAAGGAATTTCAGCAAGCATCCCCAGCATCAGTTATTTCAGGAAATCTTTACAGTACTTGTGAGAAACAGTCTCATATGCAGAGAGTGGGTTAATCGAGAATGGAAGAGGAGCAGCACTGCGTGGACAAGCTGGTCAACATGACATATATTTTTCAAAAACTCACTGCTGTGAAAGACCAAAGAGAATGGGTCACCACGTGTGGAGCCCACAAGACATCAGTAAATTTACCTGGTGCCTGAGACACCAGCGTCCCGTTGGGCACTCTCCTGGCACTGGCTAGCCTAGCAGAAAGTCCAGAATGTAGGGAGAAGATCAGTGAACTGAACATTGTAGAAAATCTGTTGATGATTTTACGTGAATATTATTTGCTTTCCAAAAGACTTACTGCAGAGCTCCTGTGCCTGCTTTGTGCTGCGCCCCAGGTGAAGGAGCAGGTGAAGCTTTTTGAAGGTATCCCCGTCCTGCTCAGTCTGCTCCACTCTGACCACCTGAAGCTACTCTGGAGTGTCATCTGGATTCTGGTCCAGGTGTGTGAAGACCCTGAGACCAGTGTGGACATCCGAATATGGAGTGGCATCAAGCAGCTCCTTCACCTATTACAAGGAGACAGAAATTTTGTTTCTGATCGTTCCTCAATTGGAAGCCTATCCAGTGCAAATGTTGCAGGTCGAATCCAGCAGTTTCATTTGTCGGAAAATTTAAGCCCTGGTCAAATACAAGAAAATACTGTCTCTCTCCAAGCAGCATGCTTTTATGCCCTCACTGAGCTGGCACTCAGTGATACCAATGCCCACCAGGTGGTTCAGGAAAATGGCATATATACAATAGCAAAATTAATTTTACCAAATGAGCAAAAGAATGCAGCAAAAACAAATCTACTACAGAGTTATGCTTTCAGAGCCCTGAGGTTTCTCTTCAGCATGGAAAGGAACAAGCCATGCTTTAAAAGACTCTTCCCCACCGACTTGAGATCTTCATTGACATAGGACATTATGTTTGTGATATCAGTGCTTATGAAGAATTGGTATCACAGTTGAATTTACTACTGGAGGATGAACTGAAGCAAATTGCTGAGAATATTGAAAACATTAATCAGAAGAAAGCACCTTTGAAATATATAGGCGACTATGCAGTTTTGGACCATCTTGGAAGTGGAGTTTTTGGCTGTGTTTATAAGGTTACAAAGTGTAGTGGTCAAACTCTTTTAGCAATGAAAGAGGTCAATTTACATAACCCAGCATTTGGAAAGGATAAAAAAGATTGAGACAGCAGTGTAAAGAATATTGTTTCTGAATTAACAATAATTAAGGAGCAGGTAAATATTTGTCTTTTTTTCTGAGTTGTCTTAAATAAATGTCTATAAAATTAAAAAAAAAAAGAAATGGAGAAAATGGACACCCTTGACTTGGTGTTAATTTTAATGGGAACACTTTGAATTTTTCCTTATTATTGTGTTGTCTGTGGGGTGTAGTATATTGACTTTATTCTGTTGAAATATGTCCCCTTCATCCCTAGATTCTCCATGACTTTTAATATGAATGAATGCTGAATTTTGTCAAAGGTCTTTTCAGCATCTAATGAAATGGTGGTTTCTTCTCTTGAGTCTGTTTTTGTGGTGGATTACATTTACTGATACATAAGTTGAATCATCTGTGGGATGAAGCCAAGTTGATCATATTGGATAATCTTTTTGTGTTCATGCATTCAGTTTCTTAATCGTTCTTTGAGAATTCCATGTATATTCATCAGAAACTTTCACATATTGTTTTTTGGTTTGTCATTTATTTGGGGGTTTAAATAATACTAGTTCCGTAGAAAGAATATAGGAGTGTTTATTTTCTATTTACTGGGTTATTTGAGGTATATTGGTATTAGTTCTTTTATGAACTATGGAAGAATTTGGCACTGTATTTCTCTTATCATAGGCTCTTTTTAGTTAGATTTTAATTACTGCATCTATCTCATTGATTGTTATTATGATTTTAAAATTATTGATATTATTTTGATTTAACTTTGATAGGCCATACATATCTAGAAATTTATCCATTTCTTTCATATATTCTAGTTTGGTAGAATATAGATTTTTTTATAAAGTGTGTCGTTATGGATTTCTGAATTTCCTGAAGGTATATTGTAATGTCTCCCTTTTCATTTCTTGAGTATCTTTATTTAGGTATGCTCTCTCTTTCTTTAGAATAAACTGCATAAAGGTTTGTCAATCTCAAAATGTTTTTTTAAGTAATCAACTTTTCATTTTATTGATTCTTTGTATTGTTTCTGCTCCTAGTTCATTAATTTCAGCATTGATTAGTATATATATATAAATATATATATATATAGATTTATATATAGATATCTTCCATGTTAACTCTCTCTTTTTATTTTAGCTGTTATTTGGTCTTGTTTTCCCAAGGCCTTCAGGTGCACCAGTAATTGGTTGCTATGTGATGTCTCTAATTTTCTGTTGTAGACACTTAATGCTGTACATTTCCACTTAAGACTGCTTTCTTTGTGTCATATGGATTTTGGTGTGTTCTGTTTTCACTTACATTCAATTCTAGGAGATTTTAGTTTCTTTATTTCTTCCATTATTCAAATTTCCTTCATTAGTATGTTATTCAATTCCATGAGTTTGTGTATTTTCCCCATTTATATTGTTGTTGATGTCTAGCTTTCTTTCTTTGTAGTCAGATAAAATAAATGATGATAATTCAACCTTCTTAAATTTGTGGAAGTTTTCTTTCTGTCCTAATATTTGTTCAATTTAGAAGAAAGTTCCATGGACTGCTGAGAGGAAAGAGTATTCTTTGGTGTTTTGGTGGAATATTCTGCAGACATCTGTTAGGCCCATTTAATTTATGGTGTTATTTAAGTCCATTCTCTATTTAGTTTTTGTATGATTACTTCTCTATTGGTCACCGTGGACTAATGAAGTTGCCCATTATCATTGTGTTGGAGTCAATGTGTGATTTTTAGATAAAATAATTTTTCTTTTATGAGATTGGTTGCCTCTGTGTGTGTGGTACATAGAGTTAGGATTGTAATATTTCCCCAGTATATTTTCCTTTAATGCGTAGTAAGTGACCTTTCCTGTCTCTTCTGACTAGTTTTATTTGAAATGTATGTTGCTATTTTGCAGAATACCTATACCTGCTTGTTTCTTAATTCCATTTGCTTTTAATATTTTTCCATCCTTTCATCACAAAGTGGTATCAATCATTGATATTCAGGTATTTCTTGGGGGCAGTAAATCAATGGTTCCAGCTTGTCTGTGTCTTTTTCCAGGGGAGATGAGGTCATTAATGCTGAAAGTCATATTGACCAATGTTTAACAATCCCTACTATGTTGGTGCTGTAATGCTGTTTTCTTAGATTTCTTTCGGTTGAGTGTTCTGGGACAATTTATTCTTTGTGTACTCTTATGGGTGTTTAAACTTCTCTTCAAACTGAATTATTTCATTGAAGAATCTATAGAGCTGACCATAATGAACATATGACATCGCATCTTTTATCCCAGAATTCCAGGAGCAGATGTTGCAGAAACAGGAGTTCCATGTCAGCTTGGGCTGCATCAGGACCCCCACCATTTTAACTTTAATGAAAGGAGTGCTAACCCTAAAGTCCCTGGTACTTGAAGGAGTGCATACTCAGGAATGAGCAGAACAGGCAGTACTTGCTGGGGTATCCAGAGACTGCATTACTTTGTTCTATTTGGGGAACAAATTTTATTTTCTGGTCTTTGACCAAAATTCTGAAAATTCTGTGTATTTCGTTCACATGTCTTCCAACACTCACTATTTCCATGTACAGTTTCATATTCAAAGTCATCTACAAAAGACCAGATCATTACATTTAAGACACTCATTTGAAAAAGAGAACAGTGCATTTCATGGAAATTGCTTCATAAATGAAAGACTAATATTTTAAGACAGAACAATGTACACCTCACTTCAGGTCTCTGGGTGTTTTATGAAAGGAATGTGGAATCTGATAATAAAGTGAGATATTCAGAATGTTGAGGAGTTAGGAGTTAGTAAACTGAGAAAATACCAAGCATGGACTGGGTTTCACCTATGTATAAGTTAGCACTTACATCCTGTGATCTCCTAATCCTCCCAGGGAGGGAGGATTATAATTCAAATTTAGAATAAGGAATTCGAAGCTAAGAAAGACCATGTCCATTACCATGATTTATGAAAACCAGAACAGAATGCCAGAATTTAAGGCTCTGTATCTGAAAATTTAGAAAGAAAACTTTCAACTTGGCCATAACAGTGACCTCTCTGATGGGATGGCATCAGGTTCTGGGATATTGATCAAGTCCTTTCCATTATATTCAATGCCAGAAGAGACATAGGGAGAGGAAGGCAGAGAGGAGAGACAGGGCTCTCTGGAGTTTTTGGCAACAAAAATAAGGAACTAGGGAGCTGAAAAGAGACAAAGTGATAAAGAGGAAAAGAGACTCTCAGTGCCTCAGGGTTTTATATTAGTTTTCCTTCAGTGAGTGTCCTGTGGTTGGAATTGTGTCACGTGGGGGAAGATGGCTGAGGGGGTTAAGGAAATCAAGACGATATCCTCAAAGTATTGTACTTTGATCATTTTGAAGTTCATTAGAAAGTTGGAAACTTGATGTAAAGCTATTGAAGTGATAGAGCACTTGCCCAGGATGGTCAAGCGCTATTCCATCCCCAGCATTGTACATATATAAACAAGTAAACTCCATTTTCTCTTTACTCAAAATAAAAGGAGTGCTGCATCTCAGAACTCAAATATCAACTCTAAGTTAAAAAAAAATTGAGTGTCTATAGTGTATTAGTTGGATTCTTTTTATTTATTTACCTTTATGTGTATGAGTATTATGCATGAATGTATATAACTGTTCCCACTTCATTCAGGTCCTGCAAAGAAACAAAGAGGGCATTGGATCCCCTGGAACTAGAGTAACAAATGGTTGCTACTTGCCATATGGATGCTGGGATTTGAACCCAGGTCTTCTGCAAGACCTGCCAGTGCTCTTAACTGCTGAACCATCTCTCTAGCCCCCAAATATTTTATTTATTATTTTATTTTATGTGTATGAGTATTTTCCCTGCATGTATGTGTATGAACTACATGCTTGCAATGCCCATTGCATTGCATTGGATCCCCTGGAAGTGGAGTTACAGATAGTTGTTAGCTGTCATGAGGGTGATAGAAATTGAACCCAGGTCCTCTGAAAAAACAGTAATTGTTCTTAAATGCTGAGCATCTCTCTAGTCAGAGTGGTAGGTTTCTTAACACTTCCAAGCTCAGTGATGTCAAATGGATTTCTGAGACTCTATTTGAATTTATTGCATTTAAGTGGGCTCTGGCTGCTATAGAGAACACTCGGTATTTAGAATGTAAAAATATGGGGCTGGAGAAACGGCCTAGTGGTTAAGAGTGCTGACTGCTCTTGCAGAGGACCTGGGTTCAATCCCCAGGACCCACATGGTGGCTGAGAACCGTCAACTCCAGTTCCAGGGGAATCCAACACCCTCTTCTGACCTCCACAGCATTGCATGACATGGGTGCACAAACCTACATGCAGACAGTACATTCATACACACAAATTAACTAACTAACTAACTAAATAAATAAAATTTTAAAAAATTAAAAAGAATGTAAAAATATATTCAATACAGTTAGCTCAGTACATGGCATAGTAAGGCATTCCATAGATGATAATTTTGTATTGTTTTATCTTCAAATTTAAGCCAGTTAATTCATACCTTCTTGTAGTGGAACATTAATGGAAAAGTCCATGGCAGAGAAAAATGTATGAATTATCATTCTCAGTAGCCGTCCAAGTACTGTAAAAATTATTATTCTCCTTGATATATTTTTTCAGAGGGGATGAGAGACAGATTATTCTGGAGACAAGTAAAAGTGTCCATGGCCCAGGAACACAGATTTAGGTTACTCCCATTCTTTTCTCTAACATGCTAACAGTTCCCTGAAGTTTTTATTGTAACAGAAAAAAAAACAGCTATACATTAAGACATTTCCAAGTAGACTGGTGCAGACATCAGAGACATGGATTATAGGAGAGTGGGAAGAATCCTACCATAGACATTAAACTTATACTCAGAAAAAGGAAGGCCTTAGATGTCATGTAAAGAGCCCTTTGGATGGGGGAAGCTCACCTCAAAAGTTAATCCATACCAAAGGCTTTTTATCTGCTAGTCACTGGAATGTAAGTCATAAACTACTGTGGTTTAGGAGTGGGGCCTAACGATGGCCCAGGAAAGACTAGAATTAGGATCTGGACCAGCAACATTCCAAACTGTCCACAAAGTTCAAGTCAGTTGCTCAGAGTTGGAACAGTTTCTGTCTGAAGATTCAAGGTTACTCTGTGATGTTTAATTTATAGGTAACTCTTATTTCTTCCTATCCTCTCAGAAATATATTTTAAGCCTTTTTTCTGAATTCCTCATTCTCTTTTTTATATCTTACTATTTTTATTGAAGTTTTGTGTGCTTCATACAACATTTCTTAATTAAGTTTAGATCCAATTCCCTTTCCTTGTCCCCTCCCTGCCAAAGCTCATGCATTCTGCCATACATGTCTTTCATCTTTTTCTCAGTCTTTTTAAAATTTTTTGATGCTGAAGTTTACTGTTTTGGGCATAAGTTTACTGTTTCAGTCAGTTCTCTATATCCATCTTTTGTTGTCGTTGTTGTTTCTTCCTATTTATTTCAGTCCAAAATATGCCTATATGGATGCAGCAGACATACCAAAATTATGACCTCTGAAAATAAACTCTAGGTTAATTCCAAAACATGTTTAGGGTTTTACATTTTGGTAGTAGGATTGTATGCAGGTAAAGTAACAATGTTACTTTACTTTTCTATATTATATAACAAGTTAATGAGTAACAACAACAACAACAAAGAAAATAAAGAAATATAAAGGAATTATTCAGTTTGCCTTCTAAAGAGAGAATTGGTGCTAGCATCCACAAATGAGGGGCACCATACCTTGTTTGTTTTTCTGGGACTGTGCTACTTTGCTTAGCATAATATCTTTTAGTTCCATCCATTTGCCTGCAAAGTGCATGATGTCATCTTTCTTTACCCCTGCATAGAATTCCGTTGTGTAGATGTCCTACATTTTCTCTATCTACTCTGCAGCTGAGGGACACTTGGGTTACTTCCAGCTCTTTGCTATTGTGAAGAGAGTTGCAATAAACATGGATGTGCATGCATCTCTGAAACAGGATGAGTCTTGTGGGTATATACCCAGGAGTGGTATGACTGGGTCAGGTGGTAGGCTGATTTTGAGTCTTTTAAGAGTTCTCCACTCTGCTTTCCATAGGGGTTGCAGGAGTTTGCATTCCCACCAGCAGTGGATGAGTGTTCCTCTTTCTCTACAACCTCTCTAGCATTTGATATCCTTTGTTTTCTTGATCATAGTTAGTCTTTCCAGAGTAAGCTGAAATCTTAAGGTGGTTTTAATTTGCATTTCCTTAATTATTAGCGACATTGAATACTTAAGTTATTTCTCAGCCATCTTTACTTCTTCATTTGTGAAGTCTCTGTTCAGCTCTTTACTCCATCTTTTGAGTGGGCCATTTGTTTTCTTTCTCCTTTGTTTATTGAGTAGTTTATATACTCATGATGTTAATACTCTATCAGATGTATCACTGGTGAAGGTTTCTTCCCACTCTTAAAATGACCACCCTGCCCAAAGTAATATACAGATTCAATGCAATCTCAATTAAAATTCCCATGAGCTTCTTCACAGACCTAGAAAAAAAAACTTTCTAAAGTTCATATGGAGAAACAAAAGGCCCTAGATAGCCAAAGCAACCCTGACCAAAAAGAACAATACAGGGGTGATTACCATACCAGTTTTCAAACTATTTTACAGGGCTACAGTAAAAAAAAAAAATGGACCTTTAGAATAATGGAACAAAATTGAAGATCCAAACATGGACACATGCAATTTCAGCCACCTCATATTTGACAAAGGAGCCAAGAATACTTAATGGAGGAAAGACAGCATCCTCAGCAAATGGTGTTGGCATAACTGGATCACCACTTGTAGAAGAATAAAACTAAACTGCTACCACTCACCATGTATAAAAATCAACTCCAAATGGATCAAAGATCTCAATGTGAAACTCAAAACTCTGAAAATGATAGAAGAAAACATTGATAGTAACCAATAGATTACTAAGAATAGGTGTAGGAAAAGAATTTCTAAATCAGATATTAGCTGCACAAAAAATAAGATCAACAATTGACAAATGGGACCTTATTAAACTCAAGAACTGCTGTACAGCAAAAGAAACAGTCAAAGAAGTGAAGAGAAATTTCCTTGATATTTTAACTTTAAACGATTAGGGTTTAGTTCAGGTGCTAATTATCACAATGTTGTTTATAGAAAAATCCAGTTAAGTAGATGGATACAATTTCATAACTTAATACGTGAAATGACATTTTTTAAACATTTAAAATTGATGTCTATTTACAGATTATAAATACATTTTAAACTTCCTCAATATTTCTAATGTTATAAATTATGACAAAACATAAAAATTACTAATCAAATTTCTAGTCTACTCGGAGCATCAGGAATCCTGGAATATGCTCTCACATTTCCAAGTGTCCTTGAGAACATATTACCATAAGCAAGGGCATTGAGGTGATGTGGCAGACAAAATGAAGGAATGTTTAGCATCAGGGTTATGGATACCTTACCTAAAACCATTACGACCAATAGGAGGACTGGGGCATGGAAATAGACATGGATGTAGGTGGACTGGTTGTTCACATCTTGGGGATAGAAGAGTGGAAATTTCTATGCAAGTGGAAGTACAGTCAAAAGTCTGTGAGACCAGCATGTAAGAATGCTGTGAACTAGCAGCAAGGTCACTGTGTCTGGGAAACACTGAACTTCCTGAACTGGATACTGTTGCCCAGGGGACATTAGGTTTCTGGGATAAAAATCACTGAAATAACAACTGAAAAAAGCTTTAGAGAATCTCTTGTAGAGTGTCTTTGTAAAACCACAATGAAAACTTCATGAAAGTGCTTGAATGTACAGGCATGATTAGTTGTTAAAACATCAAGATTTATAATGATGATTTAATTTGTTTCTCTCTGGATACAAAAGCTCACTAAAATTTTTAAAAATAAATAATTTTTAAAGTTTTTGTAAAAATATTAAAACAAGCTACTTTTTATGGAAAAAATTCTATCAACATTAACTTTATCCTCTTTGGTTATATAAAGAAGTAGAACTGGTTTGATAAATACATTTCGTGAAGATTTTAATTATTAACCAAGAATAAAGGAGGTTTTCATGTGTTCAGCAATTTCATAATCCTGCTGGATAACTGTGGACTGAATTTTTGTATGCTACAAGTAAATATATCCTTTCCCAGTAGCACATTTGTGCAGAGAACACTGAGTCAACAGTGAGTCATAAGGTTTCTTGGATTGTTTGAAAAGACCATGAGAACCCAACTTCCTGAAGCCCCAATTGCCACCCACAGGCCAGATGCTGCTGCTGAGGAGGGACAGCCTGACTCCTGCTTAGAGCTGCACCCGTGTTGACCTAGAAAGTGTCTTTTTGCCGAGTGGATGATAGGGAGGAAACTCTAAGAGAAAGCAAATGAGTGCGTGCAGAGTTTTAGCATTAGTCTACACCTGTGCTGGGTAGTGGAACACTCAAGGTACCTGTAATAGCTCTTGGATTGTTGAACAGCAGAAAATTTCTTGATGACTTGAGGCAGCTCTTGCCCAGAAGTCACCACTCTCCTGTGCTGATCTAGTCACATGACTGTTTGTGTCCAATCTACACTCAGCTACAGCAGTGCCACAACCCAGTGCCAGCTACCATCTACTTACACCTCAAGGACAGCTCCCTGAGCGTGGTGAGGTAGAGGTATAGAATTGTGGCCCCACAACCCAACATCTTACTTTTTTTTTCAGCCAATATAAATTTTACTTTTACTTTTAAACAACTTAAAATCACTGAAAATTCTAAACTCTATCTAGACTGAGTAAAGTACCTACTGAGTCCTTGAATTTACAAGGTTATTTAGGCTTATCACAAATGAGAGAGCATATGAATTCTAGTGTGTGTGTGGGGGGGTTGCTGTAGGAGGTTGCCAGTGAAGGGGTATAAGGTGATTAAGACTGATTGAGATGGTAAGTATGAAATACACACAAATTCAATCAAATTTATGCAAAAGAACAAGGTTGTTAATCAATAGAAGTTGAAACATGGCTATAGAGGTGTGCTTTCTTAAATGGCAGAAGAGAAGATCTCAATAATCCACCACCCATGTGGCTTTCTGTGTCCAGTCTCTACCATCAAGACCCTCCACCACTTATTTCCTGGCATCTTATTTTGCTCGGCCCAATGGACTCCTTTGTATTATTGAGCCACCACTTACAGCCAACCAGAACATAGTAATCCAAGCTCTGAAGATGTCCTGCTGTCACTGAGACAGACCTGATGACAGAGAGGAGGAGATCACAGGCCAAACGAAGGACTACATGTCTTCATAACAATTCTTGTATAGTGTCATGTGTTGTTCCACATGTACTGCACACCAGACTGACTGCCATTCTAGAACATACAGGCAGGGGAGAAATAAGATCTAGACCTAGATTGTTTTGATCAGTGTGTCTTTCTGTTATCGTGGCCTTCTTTATATCTCACCCAGCCAGCTTATTCATGATCCATCCACTGGATGAACAGTCTATCTCAGCAAGGAGCAGAAACACTGCTGTAGTTTAGAACCTAAATGCTCCCTTTAGGCAGTCATATTTAGCACAAGGAAGTTAGATCTTGGGAAGAATGACTGAAGGTATAGTGGGAACTGCTCTCTCTCTCTCTCTCTCTCTCTCTCTCTCTCTCTCTCTCTCTCTCTCTGTGTATGCTTCTTTTTGCATATGTTCATGCACACATGTTTGGACAATAGCACTAGGTGAAATATCTCTGTCCTTTTTGCAAATTGTGTATCTTAGGTGTTTTGCTACAGTAGCAAAAACGTGACTGAGGTGCCAAGAGAACCTATTCCTGTATCTTGATACCTGTTTTTATTTAAATTCACACCACTGAATTCCCTAAAATATAATCTTTGACATTTGTTGTAATTGATATCTTGAGATGCCAAGAAATCAAATCTGACTCTCATCCCTGCCTACTTCAAGTCAAACATGACCTAATTTCAGGTACTTCACAAGACACCTGAATAATTTGGAGTTTGCCCATCTTTTTCTTTGATGAGCAAAAATGAAGCATGATAACTTTGCACAGTCACTGCTAATATAGCAATAATGTCTCTTGAGGAAGCCTTTCCTATCACATGTCACTCCTGAAAACCATGTTTTTCTTCTTTGTCAAGGTTTTAAATTTTTCTTTTAATTTGTATGTTCATATGGCTCTGCAGATGTGGGTTCCAGTGGAAGCCAGAAGAGGGTGTTCGATTCCCTGAACCTTGAGGTACATGCACCACTAGATATGGGTCCCTTTGAACCAAACTCTGGTCCACTGCAAAAACAGGACTCATTCTTAATTGCTGGGTCATCTCTCCCTCCCTTCTCATAGGTTTTTAAGTAACATTAAGACCATAATAAAGAGAATACTTGTCTCAAATCATGATGATTAATTCAGGCAGAGAATGTTACTCTAAGCAAATATCGAATCCGACACCCTCTTCTGACCTCTGCGGCATTGCACGACACAAGTGCACAAACCTGCATGCAGACAATACATTCATACACATACAGAAATAAAAAAAAAATTTAAAGGTCAAGTTAGCAATCAAGAAAAGATTGAGCAAACCTACTTTTTCAGTAATGGATTGTATCTCTCAATCAAGTGAAGCAAAGGAACGGTGGAGTAGCAATGAGATTTTTTGTATGTGTATGAGTGTACTGTCTGCATGTAGGTTTGTGCACCCATGTCATGCAATGCCGTGGAGGTCAGAAGAGGGCGTCGGATTCCCCTGGAATTGGAGTTAAAGACAGGTCTTAGCCACCATGTGGGTGCTGGGGATCGAACACGGGTCCTCTGCAAGAGCAGTCGGTGCTCTTATCTGCTAGGCTATCTCTCCAGCCCCCAGCAATGAGATTATTATTATTATTATTATTATTATTATTATTAAAGGGATTCACAATATAAGAGCACAGTTGTTTTCAGATCACATTGATGTTGCTCAGTTTGCCGTACAATTAAGTAATTGTCGCTAGCATCCACAAATGAGTGACATTATTTGTCCTTTGTTTTTCTGGGACTGTGTTACTTCACTCAGCATGATATCTTCTAGCTCCAGCCATTTACCTGCAAAGCTCATGATGTTATCTTTTCTTACCGCTGCATAGAACTCCATTGTGTAGATGTACCACATTTTCTCTATCCACTCATCAGTTGAGGGGCACTTGGATTGGTTCCAGCTCCTTGCTATTGTGAAGAGAGCTGCAATAAACATGGCTGTGTATGTATCTTTGTGGTAAGATGAGTCTTGTGGGGACATGCACAGGAGTGGTATGGTTGGGTCAGGTGGCAAGTTCATTCCAAGTCTTCCAAGGGTCCTACACACTGTTTTCCATAGTGGCTGTACAAGTTTACATTCCCACCATCAGTGGATGAGTGTTTCTCTTTTCCAACAACCTCTCCAGCACTTGGTATCCTTTGTTTTCTTGATCCTAGCCAGTCTTATTGGAGTAAGATGATATCTTAAAGTAATTTTTATTTGCATTTCCTTAATTATTAATGATGTTGAACACTTCTTAAGATGTTTCTCCACCATCCATTCCTGGCATGTGAAGTCTCTGTTCAGCTCTTTGCTCCATCTATTGAGTGGGTCATTTGATTTCTTTCTTTTTTGTTTTTTGAGTAGTTTATATATTCTGGTCTCTGGGTGTTACTCCAGAAAGTCTGCCTGATTACCTCACTCATGCCCATAAGCACCCCACCTCTGTAAGTAAGGATTACCTACTTTCTGATCACACTCCTGTAATTCTTCGTACAGTAGCAAATAATTTGATTTCAAATTGAGAAAGAGGAAAACACTTTTATATCCTGGAATAATAATCCACTGCACTTGTCTTCATGGGAAGGATTCAGGAGAGAATGCCAAGTTTAGTGAAATAGTATTGGGGCACTACTTTTTCTGTGGGGAAAAAGTCCAACCATACACTCAGTTAAAGTGACCATGCCATTTTAGTGTTGTTAGTTTCTGAAGCATTGAAGCCATTTTTTCCATTGGATTTACTTGGTTTCATTATTTGTAACATGTTTTTTTATTATTTTTATTTTATCTAGCTGTGTATGCAATGCCTCTGGAAGTCAGAAGAGGGCATCAAATCCTCTGCAACAGTAGTTAGTCCTATATGGGTACAAGAGCAGCCAGTGCTCTTAATCCCTGCGCCATCTCTCCAGTCCCCTGACTTCCCATTCTTAGAGATCTCAAATACATAACAAAATATTACTTTTACAGAAAACAAAATATCAAAGGAAGCTCTGACATTGCTGCACTGAGCTCGATTTCCACCTCTGCCTCATGTGCTCTCAGCATCTCAGCAGCATGTCCCCTGAGCGTGTTGGAAACACTCAGGGGCTGGTGGTATGAGATGATGCCTAGGTATAGATCTCTCCCATCATGCCTACCACTACTATAACAAACTCTTCAGACTTCTACATCATTCCCCATTTTTTAAATAATTTAAATTTTTACTTTAAAATCAAAGTTCAGAGGCAATATGTTTACAACATGTGCAATCAAAGTCTCAATCTATTTTCAAACCAATAACTCTGCACTCACTCCATTGTAAGATCCTCCCTAATCTCCCAGTCATCTAATTGTGAGAGCCAGCTGTCACATTCTGTTCATGTTTTTTATATACTCTGTTTTTCCTTATAAATAGAATCACAAAATATGTAGGATCTTTTATTAGTATTCTCAAGAAATCTCACATAAGGGCTGGAAAGATGGCCTAGAGGTTAAGAGCGCCTACTGCTCTTGCAGAGGACCCAGGTTCGATTCCCCAGCATCCACATGGTGGCTGAGAACCAACCGTCTGACTCCATGTATTAGTCAGGGTTCTCTAAAGAAACAGAAGCAACAGGACGAATATATAACTATATACAATTTATTGATTTGCTCACGTGACTGAGCTCAACAGTAGCGCCGAACTGGAGAGGCCGGGAATCCAGGGAACTGCTCAGTCAGCAAGGCTGGATGTCTCAGTAGTCCCAGTCTAGCGCTGAAGGCCCAACTGGATTCCAAGAGATCTGCCAGTCTCAGTACACGCTGGGATCCAAAAGATTGATCACAGCAGCAAGACAAACTCACCAGATGAGAGAAGCAAGCTGCAGGAGAAAAAAGAGACCAGCTCCCGCTGCTGTGGCCTTAAATACTGCCTGCCGTCAGAAGGTAATGCCCACATTTGGGGTGGGCCATCCGGGTTGAGGTGATCCAATCAGAAGACCCTTTTTCTCTTATTTGTTCCTTAGTCCAGTCAAGTTGACACCCAGGATTAACCATCACACTCCAATTCCAGGAGAACTCCAGTTCCAGGGGAATCTGACGCCCTCTTCTAACCTCCGCGGCATTGCACAACATGGGTGCACAAACTTACATGCAGACAATACATTCAAATAAATAAATAAATAAATAAATATTAAAAATATATTAAAAAAAGTAATCTCACATAAATATTACTTCTTTCTAGGGTCAAATAATAGGCCACAATATACCCATGCTATATTTTATCTTCCCCATCATCAGCTGATAGACATTTGGGCTATTTCTGCATTTTGTCTACTTTCGCAAGTCCTATCTTTATTAATGTATTTCTAGTAGTCAGAATATTATTTTTATGTCTTTTGGTTACATAATTAAAAGATAAATTACAAGATCATGTAGTAGTTCTATGTTTAACTATGCCAAACTATCTTCTTCATAAGCAGAGACACTGTATATGTAAAAATATCCCTCCATACCTACTTTCCCTTAACTCAAATCTTCCACATTTACCCACTTTTTAAAGTTTCCCAGTAGGTATGAACTGGCATCTTGTGGTTGGTCTACATTTATGTAAGGTATAAAGACATTGAGAATTGTCCTTTGTGTATGCTAGCCATTTGTAGATTTTCATGAAACATCTACTTAAGTCCTTTGTACAGTGGGTTTAAATTAAACTGCAATGAAATAAGCAGAGTACATGAAGGGAATAGATAAATTTTATTTAATTAAAATTATTTTTTTAATAACTAAATACAAATGTAACATCAGAAATGGCACCCTAGACCTTAACATGAAGCAACAGAAAAGTATAAGATCCAAGATTTTCTTAGATGAAACAATTCCATTATTTCTGGAAGAAAGTTTAAGGGAAGGAAATATAAAAACATATTTAGACAAAACAACTTATTATAAATACATTAATATTTTATCATAATATAGTTTATTTGGCAAGAAAACATGTTATGTCAATTTTATAAGCATCCTTTTAACTCATAGGAGATTTTAGAAACCACTTGGGATGAATGTAGATGAGGAAAATGACAGAAGAGGCTGTTGCCAGCTTCTTATCCTCAAGGGACCTATCACAAACAAGTAGAACTCATGTGTTGCTGAGTGACAGAGCGGCTACCAAGCATGCGCAATTTTCCTGTGTTTGCACACCAGGCCCATACAGTAACTAAGTGTAGTTCATGATCAATTTCTCTCTCTCTAAATTGGAATTTGCTTCGCTTTTAGATATTGCTATGGCTTGAATGTGTTTTGCCCCATCCCCAATTCCTAATCTCTACCATGACATTAAAAAACTAAGTGTAGTTCATGATCAATTTCTCTCTCTCTAAATTGGAATTTGCTTCGCTTTTAGATATTGCTATGGCTTGAATGTGTTTTGCCCCATCCCCAATTCCTAATCTCTACCATGACATTAAAAAACTAAGTGTAGTTCATGATCAATTTCTCTCTCTCTAAATTGGAATTTGCTTCGCTTTTAGATATTGCTATGGCTTGAATGTGTTTTGCCCCATCCCCAATTCCTAATNCTTCAATAGGAGATTTTAGAAACCACTTGGGATGAATGTAGATGAGGAAAATGACAGAAGAGGCTGTTGCCAGCTTCTTATCCTCAAGGGACCTATCACAAACAAGTAGAACTCATGTGTTGCTGAGTGACAGAGCGGCTACCAAGCATGCGCAATTTTCCTGTGTTTGCACACCAGGCCCATACAGTAACTAAGTGTAGTTCATGATCAATTTCTCTCTCTCTAAATTGGAATTTGCTTCGCTTTTAGATATTGCTATGGCTTGAATGTGTTTTGCCCCATCCCCAATTCCTAATCTCTACCATGACATTAAAAAACTAAGTGTAGTTCATGATCAATTTCTCTCTCTCTAAATTGGAATTTGCTTCGCTTTTAGATATTGCTATGGCTTGAATGTGTTTTGCCCCATCCCCAATTCCTAATCTCTACCATGACATATAAATAAATCTGGCTCGGGGGCTGGAGAGATGGCCTAGCGGTTAAGAGCGCCGACCGGCGTCTTGCAAAGAGGACCCGGTTCGATCCCCAGCACCCACATGGCGGGCCGAACCGTCTGAAACTCAGTTCCATGAGAACGTCCAGTTCCAGGGGAATCCTAACCCTCTTCTTCTGCTGACCGCCGAGGGCATTGCACGACAGGGGGCACAAACCTGCTGGCAGACAGTAACATTGAGACACATACGCGAAATAAAAAAAATTTTTTAAAAAAAAAAAAAAAGGGGCCAGCACAGACAGGGCCATGAGATGCGTGTGCTGCCTGGAAAGGGGTGTTCAGAGCGGGCAAGTGCTGTCTACGTTTGACACTTTCCCCTTCATGAGTACATAGACACAAGGAACCATTCTGCATGTAGAAATTAAGATCTGGCAGACGTATAAACTGCCAGAACTTTCATGCTGGACTTAAAGCCTCTACAACTATGAAAAATTAATTGCTACAGTTCACAAATTATCAAGTCTATTGTATTTTTCTACAGTGACACATGAATCTGAGACAGGTTCCATATTATTCTTGGGTAAACTGGAACATAGTAGAGATTGAAGCAACTAGACCTTTGGGTCAGTAATTATGCTAATTTAACAAGGAGTTGCTTCTATTTACTCTATGAGGCCAAGGTCTGACTTTAACTTTCTCTAATGTTCTTGTTTTTGTCTTTTCTCTCAACTGTGGCACTCCATATTGCTTTAGCCAAGTTTTCCAAAGAAATAGCCAAAAATACAAGCTTAGATAGAACAAAGAGATTTGTTTTAAGAAAGGAGCTCAGATAATTATGGAAGCTGGAAGCTAAAAGCCCATAGAATGGTTAGCGGGCTGAAAATTCAGAAAGAACTGCTGTAAATCTTTGACTATATCCAGAGCTCTGACACAATTGGTTTTCATACTTTTACTTGTTTTGTCATCTGTTTTGTGTTTAGTTTCTTTGTGGTCCTGTGTTTCAAAGCCAAATCCAAAGATTATCTGTTTCCATAATTCTCATTTCCTTAGTAAGTCAGTCAACCTCCTTGGACGATGCTTGCACAAGTGCGCATGCCAGTCTACCTTGCTGATAGTTGTGTTCAGAGTATAAATCTCAGAGTTAGAAATGTAGAGCACTTAACAAGCAAATGTGATGTTGAAAGTTAAAATCCAAAGAGAGAGAGAGAGAGAAGAGAGAGAGAGAAGAAGAGAGAGAGAGAGAGAGAGAGAGACGAAATATTTATTTTTTGGTTGACACAATAGAAAAATTTACACTGGCGCCTGGCATGGTGGGGCCACACCTTAATCCTAGCACTTGGGAGGCAAGAGGAAGGCAGATCTTGTTTGATATTCAAGGACCAGCCTTGGGCTACAAGTTGAGTTCCAGGCAGCTTGGGCTACAGGGAGACCCCTGACTCAAAAAGACCACAAAAAAAAAAAAAAAAAAGAAGAGGAAGAAATTTTACTGCATGTTGGTAACTGTGGCTCAGCCAGGTTGGCAAAGTCATCTCATACTTTCATACTGACAAAGCCTCCCTGACCATCTGTGCTTTCACTTATCAGTACCCTGGAGTCCTCTTGGTGTGGTGGGAAGATTGTAGAAAAGAGTGTATCTGCAATGTTTCAATTAAATCGCCATATTTTAGCCTATATCTTGAGTATCTGGTCTTTATTAGTGTTTCTGCAAGAGAAAAGTTTCTATCTTCCCCACACCAAAGCTTTTCTCTTCACTGGAGCAGGCCAAGGACATTTCCTTGAGTTATTACTTCCAGAAGCTATGGGTTCCCTTCCTCCCAAATGATACATGAGGCAGGAGAGGGAATGAGGGTAATTGACTGGACTACTTTCTTTCTCCAAAGCCTCAGATGTATACTTGGGCATTCTTTTCTCTACAGTATTGGCCTTTGTCCAGAAGAAAAATTTTAATGCACCTATAGTGTTGTTTTGGCCCAGGAGGACTTCATCAGAGTTAGAACTTGGTGCAGTTTCAGCAGACAAAGCCCACAATAATACTCCCCTACCAAGACATGGACCCCAGAAGCTTCTTACAATCATAGCAGCTCACATTCAGTTTCCAACTAATCCTCAAAATCACCGGTCAAGCATAGCCATCAGCTTCTTTACTGTGGCTTCCGCTCCAGTGGAACAGACCCTTATGTCTCTGCTCATGACTGGAGTAGTGGTATGCCTGGTTCATTTAAGGTATTGGATGCTTAGCTGGAACAGAGGTTGGAGTGCTTTCTGAAACCTCTGACAACATTGCTTGCAATGAGAGACCACTTAGCAGAGGTGAAACACATTTGCTGCATTTAGCTGTTCTCCACAATGGAAAATCGTTCATCTATGAAGGACACAAATCTATTCACTTGAAGAATTTCTGCCCCACATATTGTGGAAGCACATTGTGCAAACAAATTACATAATTTGGAACATTAGCCTTATTAAAATCATCCAGCTCTAGTTTATACAGCATCATTATTTCCTTCTTCAAATTGCTTCCCCTGTCACTTCTGTGAGCAATTTGCACATACTTTTTTCTACCATGTGGATAGTGTTATTAGAAATTCATTAGTTTGCATCAGGTTTCTCAGTTCCAGCTCTGTATTTTCAGTCTATCTCCTCATATTTGAAATGTAAACACATTGTTTTCCCAAATATTTGCTAATTTCTTGGCAGACCGCCTCAGAAATCCTGTTCTCCGAAGTTTCAAAGTTTTCTTTCAATAAAAACAGCAGCGGATGAGGTGTAAACTATTTAATTAGCAGCCATATTGAAAATAACAGGAAGATTAACATTTTCACACGTTTTAAATTTGAGATAATTCTTATTCAACTGTTGAGATTGTGCACCAGATGAAATTGATCTAGCAGCCATCATCAGGGGAAGGTGAGAGAGCTTCTCTATGTTCACCACCTGTCTTATAACAAAATGCAAAATGCCACTTGGCCCTATAGCTAAAACAGGACAGCCAGATATGTCACTCAATATCTTCTCAGCCTGTGGGCTGAGATCAACCTTATAAATTATTTTATTTCAGTAGGTTGACTATTCCAGTGTAATAGTGAGGTGCTAAGTGAAACTATTTTCATTCTGTTTCATTTTATTCCAACAACCAAAAAAGAACCAAACTTTGAAAGAAAATATATTTAATTTCTGAATTCAATTTAGGATTTTCCTTAGAATATAGACTTAATAAAGTTCAAAAACAATGCTATATATCAAACAATTTCAGACCTTAAATGCTGCAGAACATCAAAAGAAAATTTCAATTCCTTTTCAAAATGCACATTGTTATTATAACCATAGCTTTTAAAAATCTAGATTGTTCTATACTGTACTTACTTTAAATATAAATATACAAGTCTTAAGTAAGGAAGAAACAAACCTAATAAATGTGTGCATTAAAACATTACTGTATATCTCCTCTCCAGCCCTGTGCATTTGGCTGAGTTTACAGTAGCTCTTATGGATTCACTCCCATTGAGATGTTTCCAAGCCTTATTAGATTGTTGTTCGCCATCCTCCAGACAACAGTGCCTCTACTACACCAATAGAGGTGTTTGCTGGGCAGCTCATCATGGTTGTTAGGCTTTGGGGCTGGGTTGTGCCATTGATTGATTTTCTCCCTTAGCAGTGTGCACAGAGCCTAGAAAAAAGTCTATCAGTGTCATATCTCTAGACAAATGAAATTTCTTACCATACACTATGTAACTTCATACAAGCATATTGTACCCCACTCATCAGAGATGCTACTCTGTAATGGATGGAGGCCACTCTCCAGTGGTCCCATAACTTGTCAGACACAGAACATATACATCTGAAAAATTCCCATTCCTAGGACACACATCTACATGCATATATATATATATATTTATATATATATATATATATAAATAAATAACTCCTTTAATTTTAATCACACAGACAGGCAGACACACACACACACCACAACCACCTATTACCTCTTGTTGAAAGAACTGAGTATTTCATTAAATCAATGCCTCTCTTTTTTCCTTGGTTCTCCTGGGATGACCGCCACTAGAGCTGATAGCAAATGACATTTGTTTAAAAAATAGTGATCTTACCACATCATAAATGCAGAACTTTTAGGATAGTTTACAAATTCAGTACGAGAGTAATAATAGGATATACTAGGCCTGAGGAGATAGCTCAGAGGCAGACCACCTATTTACCATTCATGAGGATCTGAGTATACAATCTCTTGCACTAAAATTGTGTGTGATAAAAGTTTGCAACTATATTACTGTTTATTTGGAAAACATATATCTTTATTTATTNCCCTCCGCGGCAGTGCACGACAGGGGTGCACAAACCATGCAGGCAGACAGTAACATTGGAGACACATACGAAATAAAAAAAATTTTTTAAAAAAAAAAAAAAGCGGGCCGAAGAGACAGGGCCAGTAGAGCGTGTCGTCCTGAAAGGGGTTTCAGAGCGGTGTCAAGGCTCTAACTACTTTGACACTTTCCCCTTCATGAGTACATAGACACAAGGAACCATTCTGCATGTAGAAATTAAGATCTGGCAGACGTATAAACTGCCAGAACTTTCAGCTGGACTTAAAGCCTCTACAACTATGAAAAATTAATTGCTACAGTTCACAAATTATCAAGTCTATTGTATTTTTCTACAGTGACACATGAATCTGAGACAGGTTCCATATTATTCTTGGGTAAACTGGAACATAGTAGAGATTGAAGCAACTAGACCTTTGGGTCAGTAATTATGCTAATTTAACAAGGAGTTGCTTCTATTTACTCTATGAGGCCAAGGTCTGACTTTAACTTTCTCTAATGTTCTTGTTTTTGTCTTTTCTCTCAACTGTGGCACTCCAGATTGCTTTAACAAGTTTTCCAAAGAAATGCCAAAAATACAAGCTTAGAGTAGAACAAAGAGATTTGTTTTAAGAAAGGAGCTCAGATAATTATGGAAGCTGGAAGCTAAAAGCCCATAGAATGGTTAGCGGGCTGAAAATTCAGAAAGAACTGCTGTAAATCTTTGACTATCTCCAGAGCTCGACACAAATTGTTTTTCATATTTTCATTAGTTTTGTTATCTGTTTTGGGTTTGTTGTCTTTGTGGTCCCTGTGTTCAAAGCCAAGTCCAAAGATTATTCTGTTTCCATAATTCTCATTTCCTTAGTAAGTCAGTCAACCTCCTTGGACGATGCTTGCACAAGTGCGCATGCCAGTCTACCTTGCTGATAGTTGTGTTCAGAGTATAAATCTCAGAGTTAGAAATGTAGAGCACTTAACAAGCAAATGTGATGTTGAAAGTTAAATCCAAGAGAAGAGAGAGAGAAGAGAGAGAGAGAAGAGAGAGAGAGAGAGAGAGAGAGAGAATACATTTTTTTCCAGTTACACAGATAGAAAAATTCTCTAACTGTGCGCCTGGCATGGTGGGGCCACACCATTAATCCTAGCACTTGGGAGGCAAGAGGAGGCAGATCTTGTTTGAATTCAGGCCAGCCTGTGTCTACAAGTTGAGTTCCAGGCAGTTGGGGGAAAAGGAAAAAAAAAAAAATACTCAAAAAGACAAACACAAAAAAAAAAAAAAAGAAGAGGAAGAAAATTTTTACTGCAATGTGTGGTAACTGTGGCTCAGCCAGGTTGGCAAAGTCATCTCATACTTTCATACTGACAAAGCCTCCCTGACCATCTGTGCTTTCACTTATCAGTACCCTGGAGTCCTCTTGGTGTGGTGGGAAGATTGTAGAAAAGAGTGTATCTGCAATGTTTCAATTAAATCGCCATATTTTAGCCTATATCTTGAGTATCTGGTCTTTATTAGTGTTTCTGCAAGAGAAAAGTTTCTTATCGTATTTCCCCACACCAAAGTTTCTCTTCACTAGCAGGCCAAGACATTTCCTGAGTTATTAGGCTTCCAGAAGCTATGGGTTCCCCCTTCCGCCCAAATGATACATGAGGAAGGAGAGGGAATGAGGGTAAGTGACTGGACTACTTTCTTTCTTCCTCAAAGCCTCAGATGTATACTTGGGCATTCTTTTCTCTACAGTATTGGCCTTTGTCCAGAAGAAAAATTTTAATGCACCTATAGTGTTGTTTTGGCCCAGGAGGACTTCATCAGAGTTAGAACTTGGTGCAGTTTTTCAAGCAGACAAACCCACAATAATACAAAAAAAATACGCCCTACCAAGACCTGGACCCCAGAAGCTTCTTACAATCATAGCAGCTCACATTCAGTTTCCAACTAATCCTCAAAATCACCGGTCAAGCATAGCCATCAGCTTCTTTACTGTGGCTTCCGCTCCAGTGGAACAGACCCTTATGTCTCTGCTCATGACTGGAGTAGTGGTATGCCTGGTTCATTTAAGGTATTGGATGCTTAGCTGGAACAGAGGTTGGAGTGCTGTATCTGAAACCTCTGACAACATTGCTTTGCAATGAGAGACCATTAGCAGAGGGAAACACATTTGCGTGCATTTAGGCTGTTTCTCCACAATGGAAAATAATCGTGTCACGATGAAGGAGCACAAATACATTCACTTGAGATTTCTGCTTCTTCGCCCCCCATATTGGGGAAGCAATAGGTGCAAAACAATTAACATAATGTTGGAACATTAGCCTACTTAAAAATCATCCGCCTAGTTATACAGCATCATTATGTCTCCTTCTTCAAATTGCGTTTCCCCTGTCACTTCTGTGAGCAATTTGCACATACTTTTTTCTACCATGTGGATAGTGTTATTAGAAATTCATTAGTTTGCATCAGGTTTCTCAGTTCCAGCTCTGTATTTTCAGTCTATCTCCTCATATTTGAAATGTAAACACATTGTTTTCCCAAATATTTGCTAATTTCTTGGCAGACCGCCTCAGAAATCCTGTTCTCCGAAGTTTCAAAGTTTTCTTTCAATAAAAACAGCAGCGGGGGGAGAATGGCCCTAACCAGCGGGTAGAGCGCATTAAAGACCTTGATCCGCCGCCATGCATCTGAACTCTTCCAGACGCGCATCGATGGACCGCTCTGATTCCCAGCTTGAAAAGTCAAACAGCAGAAGTACATTCATACACAAAATTTTAAAAAATTTAAAAAAAAAAAAAAAAAACACAGCGGATAGGTGTACTAAATTATTTGAAAGGAAGATTAATTCCTTTTAATTATCTATTCAACTGTTGAGATTGTGCACCAGATGAAATTGATCTAGCAGCCATCATCAGGGGAAGGTGAAAGAGCTTCTCTATATTCACCACCTGTCTTATAACAAAATGCAAAATGCCACTTGGCCCTATAGCTAAAACAGGACAGCCAGATATGTCACTCAATATCTTCTCAGCCTGTGGGCTGAGATCAACCTCATAAATTATTTTATATTTCAGTAGGTTGACTATTCCAGTGTAATAGTGAGGTGCTAAGTGAAACATTTCCATTCCTGTTTCATTTTATTATGATCCAACAACCAAAAAAGAACCAAGCTTGTTGAAAGAAAATATATTTAATTTCTGAATCATTTAGGATTTTCCTTGAAGAATATAGACTTGAATAAAGGTATTCAAAACAATGCTATATATCAAACAATTTCAGACCTTAAATGCTGCAGAACATCAAAAGAAAATTTCAATTCCTTTTCAAAATGCACATTGTTATTATAACCATAGCTTTTAAAAATCTAGATTGTTCTATACTGTACTTACTTTAAATATAAATATACAAGTCTTAAGTAAGGAAGAAACAAACCTAATAAATGTGGGTGCATTAAAACATTACTGTTATGCTCCTCTCCAGCCCTGGGCATTTGGCTGAGTTTACAGTACTTTGTATGGATTCACTCCCATTGAGATGGTTTCCAAGCCTTATTAGATGTGTTCGCCATCCTCCAGACAACATGCCGTCTACTACAACCAATAGAGGTATTTTGCTGGGCAGCTCATCATGGTGTGTTAGGCTTTGGGGCTGGGTTTGTGCCCATTGATTGATTTTCTCCGATCCCTTAGAGCAGTGTGCACAGAGCCTAGAAAAAAGTCTATCAGTGTCATATCTCTAACAAATGAAATTCCTTATCTTACAACCTTTTAAAATGTAACTTCAGCAAGCAGTATTGTACCGCCACTCATCAGAGATGCTACTCTGTAATGGATGGAGGCCACTCTCCAGTGGTCCCATAACTTGTCAGACAGCAGAAAGTATACATCTGAAAAATCCCAGTCCTAGGACCACATCGACATGCATAGATATATATATATTATATATTATATATATAAATAATATATAAATATAATATATATGTGTGTAATGATAATCAAAGAAAGGACAAGGAATTGAAAGATACTGTGGGAAAGATAGGGAGGATTGGAGAGGAAGTGTGGAGGGTAGAAAATAATGACAAATATTATACCTATATATGAAATTCTAAGAAAAGAAATAAAAAGAATATCCACTGATTATCATCGCAGGTGTTTACCCCACCCATCCACAGAAGGGTTGTAAGAAACTAACCTTCAAGCATCAAAATGGAAAAATTATGAAAAAACGTTTCATATGTTCATCTCAATGTATTATAAAAACACAATTCAATAAATAGTGAATAGGTACTTTGATCATTCTACTGTTCTAACTAATAATAATGGTGTAGGCAGTGAAATTATCTTTCCAATTTCATTTGTGATTTTCCTCTAGAATGATAATACCTTCATTTATTTCAGGCGAGAAAACCCATCGGAAAACAGATTCTTGTTCATATTTATAGTAGCAGGCTTTGATTTGGGTCAGATTCCGTACATGCTGTAAAAAAAAGACATATGGGGCTGGAGGGATGGCCTAGCGGTTAAGAGCGACGACCGCTCTTGCAGAGGACCCGGGTTCGATCCCCAGCACCCACATGGCGGCTGAGAACCGTCTGTGACTCCGGTTCCAGGAGAACTCCAGTTCCAGGGGAATCCGAGACCGTCTTCTGACCTCCGCGGCATCGCACGACACGGGTGCGCAGACCTGCATGCAGACAATACATTCATACACATAAAAAAAAAAAAAAAAAAAAAGACATAACATCACTAGAATGAAAAGAAAATGTCCATAAGAGCAATATTTGTTTACTAAGATTAAAATGTAGTTAACTAATAAAAATAACTTCCCTGTGAAGGCTTGGCGCCTCTTAACTGATTGAATTGTTCCACAGGGCAGACGTGTAACGTCAAGGAGAACATCCTCAGGAGCAACACTTAAGTTTTTCTATCTGCAAATAATTTCACGTTACTTCATAGCCTTCTGAAGCCTGGCTTAGGTAGGCCCCTAGGCCCACTGATCTAAAAAAGGCTATTTGCCTGCTCAGTCCAGAACCTAAATTGCGTGCTTTCATAAAAAAATGTGAAAACATTGATATGTTCTGCTTTCACCCTAGCCAATAATATTCTGGGCAGCAAGTAGGCAAAGGATGAACATAAAAGGTTGCATTCTTTCCTGAGAAGAAGGATGTTTGTGTAAGGAGGCTTGAAGCAAGACTGGTTGGATAAATTGGGATCCTTCTAGTCATGGTAGGCTTGAAAGCTCCTGTGTGATTTTCCTGGCTGTGGCCTGAGACAAGGAAGGCCTCAGATCCAGAACACCTGAATGCAAATCCACACATAATGAAAAGTGAATGGGAGGGGCACTCAACAAATCCCCAGGGGAGTTCACTTTGAAGAGGGAAATAGTAAAAGGATGAGGGTAACCAGGTCTATGAGCTTCAGTTATAAACTATTTCTTGCATTAGAGTCTCATGGAAAACATTCACACAGTGTAACAGATGGTGCTTCAAATGACTTTGTTAGTTTTGAAGTCTTTGAATCTTTTCAGCTTTTATTCATTAATGCAAAAATGTCAATGATCATGGAGAAATGAGATACTATATCCAAGGACTCTAGACATTTTCACATTTTTCATATTTTTTAAGTAATCCTGGGCATAACAAGAATGATGACAATGCTGCCTGGGACAGTTTGCTGCTTCTTAATTAACACCTACATCTGCTAACTAGACAGGAAACCTGCCTCTGGGGGAGGAGTCTGATAGGAGAAGACAGGCAAATTTATCATCCAAGGTAAGAAATGTATTAAGATGCATCTCACTTTTAGGGTCCTATGTGATAACACTTTTTCCAAAGGTAAGGCATCACTGAAAGTCCTGAGAACAGTGGGAAGCCACTCTCTAGACTCAGAACTCTCCTCTGCAGGTTTCACAGTGAGAAAGTTGAGCCATGTCCCAGCGCTGATGATTTCAAACTGGACCTAAAGATTTATGTGTGCAGAGAATGAAGTGGAAAACAAGCAGTTTTATTCTGATGGCCTTATCGCCTCTACTTTGATGTCCCCCTGTAGGATAAAAACTGACCTTATACATCTCAATGGCTTTCTCTGAGTCCCACTAGAGCTGTGATCACAGCCTCCAACACTGCCTGTTTCCAGGCTGGATTTGATTTCAGTGTGGTTGTTGTTAAAGACAAGAGAAAGAATGTAGCCTCAAGGAGATGATGCCAGAATGCCAGATACTGTAGTCCAGGATGTGATATTCAGGCTTGCAGCTCTGCCTAAGACAGGGACATGAGCATCTGAAAAAGAGCTCCTTTACACCCCTGTTCTCTGGAATGACAGGTGGGTGCTCTGCTGGCCCTAGAATTCCTTTGATCCCTGGATTAAGCATCCTGGGAGAAGACAGGTTAATATATATATATATATATATATTATATATATATATAATATATATATAAGTTATTAAGCCTGTACAAAGAAATAACAGGACCAGCCATCAGGATACATCAGAGACTGCCATAGTAAGTTTTTTCTGTTTCTTCTCCTCTCTCTATCCTTTGAACACCCTCACCCTTTTAATAAAGAAGCTTTACTAAGCGAACCTGCATGATGCATGCCTGAAGAAATCTTTTATAGTGAACAGAGATTCAGTGGCCTGAGCCTTTCCAGAGAATGTTGCCTGAGGAAGTTCCTCCAAAGCTACCATCCCTAGCAGGTTTTGGCTGCAGCTCACCACCCAGGGCGGGGGGGAGTGGTCCCAGGGACCCCCGCAGCCACATAGATCCAAAGGGGGCCATTGTGTACAAAGTTGACAAAGTCAAGATGAGGATGCATTCAGTAATAAATGAACACGTTTGAATTTCACACGTTTTGGACATGGGAGGGCCTGTGGTAGGAATTCTTCAGGTCCACAAAATCCTAGAAAGAACCTTTTATCCAAAGGGGGGATCGTGTATGACTGAGGTAAACTGGCTACAGTGATAGTCTGGGGAATGAAGTTTAGGGTGTTGCCAGTAGTGGCGTTCACTATTTTTATCTGTCACCAGGTCCCTTGGCATATGCTGTGAACCATAACTTCAGTGGCACGTGTGTATGTGTCTATCAGAATGTGTCACTTCCATGAATCTGGGAGAAACATACTCAGCAGGAGAGGAGACCAGAAATACCACAGCTGGGTTATGTGGGGCTTCGTCCCATCCCACAGATGCATATGGCATCTGACCTCAGCCCCAGTGACAGTACAGAGGGCAGCATTGTGGTACTCACAGTCTAGAATGTTAACCACAACAATTCTAACTTATTAAAATTTGTCATTGCTGCGATTTGAATTTGCTTTTCTCTGAAACCAAAGCTCACATTGAAGTTGAAATTTTTATCTCACCAGCCCTGAGAAGCAGGGTTGGTGTTAGGTATTTCAGTAATGGTGCCTGAATATCCTGAATACATGGCTGGTGTTAGGGATTGAGTTTTCTTCTTTTCTATTTACTTTCTTCTGTTTTTTATCTGATTCATTTATCTTATTATTTATTTTCTTACTTTATTTACTTCTTTTAACTTCCTCTTTTTTGATCTCTTCTCTGTTGTGCTTTCTCTGTCTTCTCTTCTTCTTATTTCATTCCCTCCTTCTCTTCATTTCCTATCTTCTCTCATGGTTTCTTCTCTCTTCTTCTTCGATTCTCATCATTTCTTTTTTCTCCATCTCTTTAGCTTCTTTTTCATCTCTCTTTCTTTTTGTCCATGGCTTCTTGTGGCAAATTTCATTTCAGTTTCTAGAATTTTTCTTTGATGCTTCTTGTTTTCTTCTGTTGCTTGTCTTTTTCTTTTGTTTCTCATTCTTAAATGCGCTTTTTTTTTTACTTCCTTCATCTTTTTCTCCACTTTCTTCCTTTTCTCGTCTTCTATCTTTTTGTTTTCTCCTTCTTGTTTGCTCTATGTTTTTTTTTTCTTTTTATTTTAGCTCTAGGGACCCAGTCCGTAGCCCCCACCAAAACTCACGGATGCATAGCAAATGCACCTTCTGCCAAATGAGACTATACTCTTATCTTCATCGTTTGTCATATGTTGCCATGGGGACGTGATGTTTACGTAATTCACATTTCAGTAGATGTCTTCTGATGCTCGCTATTTTCTGTGGTGTCCAATGCATTAGCCAAGCTTCGAACTAGGGCTAAATAATGGTAAGGGCTAGCCACGGGTCTTCTTCATCTTTTTCTGGACGTGTCTTCCTAGCAGGTTTCAGCCCAATTTTCTTTCCGCAATTCGTGTTGCTACTTGTCATAGAATGCCATGTAGAGTACCACATTCCTCTACTCCTCGTCAGTTGAGGGGCAATTTAGGTTGGTTCCGAGCTCTTGAGCTATTGTGAGAGAGGCTGAAAAAACAGTGGCCATGCATGTATCTCTGTGGTGGTGTAATATCTTAGTGGTACAAAAATCCCAGGAGTGGTTGGCTGATGGCGGGTGGCCAAAGTTTCATTCCAAACGTCTTCCAAGGGTTCTCCCACACTGCTTTCCTTCCATAGTGACTGTAATAGGGTTTACATTCCCCCCACATGGATGAGTGTTCCCCTTTCCTCCCCCACACCCTCTCCAGCACTTGGAATCATTTGTTTTTCTTGATCCTAAGCCAGTCTGTACTGGAGTAAGATTGATTTAAGTGGTTTTGATTTGCTTTTCCTTAAATGAGTTAAGGGGATGTTGAGCAGTTCTTTGTTTTCTCTCTTTTTTCCTTTCCTCAACTCTCTATCCTCGCTTGTGAAGTCTTGTTCAGTTCTTTGCTCACATCTATTGAGGCGGTCAGTTTGTTTCTTTTTTCTTTGTGTTTGAGTAGTTTATATATATCAAAATCAATGCCTTTGTCAGATGTATCTGCCAGTGAAGGATTTCTCCCAACTCTGTGGAGTTTCTCTTCGTTTTTTTGATTGTTTTTTTTTTTCTTTGTGTACAGAAGCTTTTGAGTTTTGAATTGAGGTCCCATTTGGTCCAATTGTCGACCTTAAGTCTTAGTGCAGCTGCCTGTCTGATTTAGGAAGCTTTTCTACGCCTATGTCTTGTAAGTCTGCTGCCAACTTTTTCTTCTAATCCCTCTTCATGAGTTTGGGTTTCACTTTGAGGTCGTTAATCCATCTGGCTTATTGGACTTTTGGTACAGGTATGAGAGGTAGGGGTTTAAATTTCATTCTTCTACAAGTTGGGATCCAGTTTTGCCAACAACACCCACTGCTGGAAGATGCTGTCCTTTCTCCTTTGTGGTTTTCTTGCCCCCTTGGTCTCAAATAAACGAGTGGCTGAAAATTATGTGCTCAGATTTGGATCTTCGGTTTTGTTTTCCTTGGTCAACAGGTCTGTTTTTTGTGCCAGACCAGCGGTTTTATTGACTAAGCCCTGTAGTATAGTTGTAAAATCTTGGTATAGAGATCCCTCCTGTGTTAGACTTTTCACTCAGGAGGATCTGCTTTGGGTTATTTGTGGGTCTTTGTTTCTCAAATGAATTTAAGAACTTTGTTTTCCCAGCCTGTGGAAGAAACTTTGGGGATTTTTGTTATTGGATTGCATTAAATTATATAAGAGTTTTGGTAAAATGACCATTTTTCAATGTTTGGTTCCCTTCCATGAGCTGGGAGGTTTTTCCATCTTCTGAGGTCTTCGTTCCTCAATTTCTTCTTTAAAGGGTTTAAAAAACAATTTTGTTGTAGAGGTCGTTGTGTGCCTTTGGTTAGGTTTCGTTCCTAAGTATCTTTATGTTTTTGACGGCTCTTGTGAGTGGGACAGGATCTCTTTGAGATTCTTTCATCCACCGTTGCATGTTCTTGGTGAGCGCGCCATTGATTTTCTCAGGTAGATTTTGATATCCTCGCCAACTTTGCTGAAGCTGTTTTAATCGTTTTCTCGGAGGTTTCGGTGGTAGAGTTTTTTTTTGCATCCCTTAGTATAAACTATCATATCACAGCAGCCAAAAGGGTAGTTTGACCTTTGCCTCTTTTTCCAGTTAGTAACTCCTTTTGAATATCCTTTTCTTCTTGCCTTATTGCGTGAGCAGTGTTTCAAGCACGATATGAAGAGGAGTGTTTGATAAGGGGCAGCCTTGTCGATTCCTACACTTAAAGGGAATGTTTCTGTCATTCTCCGTTCCCATTTAGGATGGAATATTGGCTGTGGGTTTCCTGTATATATGGCTTTGATTACATTGAGGATGATCCCCCAATCCAATCCTTCCTTTAGGAATTTAAGCATGAGGATGCTGGAGTTTTGTCAAGGCTTTCCACATTCAGCATCAAGTGAGATGATGGTGTGGTTTTTTCTTTGATGTTCTGTTTATGTGGTTGATGATGTTATTGATGTGGATTTTTCGGATGTTGAACCATCCCTGCATCTCTGGTATGAATCCAACGTGGTCATGATGGGTAATCTTTTTCTGATGTGGGTCCTGTAAGCGTTTGCCAGTATTCTGTTTTAGAATTTTGGCATCTGTGTTTGCTGAGGGAGATGGGTCTATAATTGCTCTTTTTAATCTGCGCTTTGCCTGGTTTTGGTAATAGAGGATGGTTTGCTTCATAGAAGGAATTTGGGAGAATTCCCTCTGAATTGGTTACTTCTAAATTTTCAGAAATAATGGTTGAGGTCTTTTTAAATGTTTTATAGAATTCTGCTGTGAACCATGCTGGGCTGGGCTTTTTTTAGTTTGGGAGGCTTCTTACACATACCCTCTCTTTCTGTCCTTCATGTGTTATGGTCTGTTTAAGCTGCTGGTCTCTCGTGGCAAGCGTTGGTGATTCCTCCAGGTTTCAGATATTCCATCCATTCTTCTTTATTTCAAACTTGGTAAATATAGTTTTCTTTAATATTCCCATATAATTTTCTTGGATCTTTTCCTTCCGTTGTGATATTTCCCTTTTCATCACACAGATTGTATTGATTTGGAGTTGTTCCTTCTTTCTTTTTTGTTAACTGGCTAGAGGTCTGTCTATCTGGTTATATCTTGTCAAAAGAACCAACTTTGGCTTCAATTGAATTTTGTGTATTGTTTCTTTCTTTGTTTGTTTAATTGTTTCTTTCTCTGGGATTTTGTTATTTCTTCCCTGTCTGTTGCGTTTAGGGTTCATCCTGTGTGGTGCCTCTCAAGGTGCTTTTAGTCTGTAGTGTTAGATCATTCACTTGTGACTCTTTCAGGTTGTCTAATGTAGGCACCCAGGGCTATAAATTTCCCTTTAGCCTGCTTTTAAGGTATCCCATAGGTTTTGTTGTGTTGGGTGATTGTCATTGTCATTCAGTTTTCCAGAATTTTTTATGTTCTTTCTTTTCTTCTATCCTTACTTTTGACCCATTCATTATTCAAGAGTGTGTTTTTAAGTCTCACATGTGTTCCTTGTGAGGCAAGGAGGGCTTTGTCCGTGGGTTGATGTTGAGCTTCATTGCACTTGGTCTGACAGGATGCAATGAAATGATTTCAATCTTTTTGTATTGTATGAGGTTGTTTCTTCTGTGTCCCAGGTATGGTGTCAATTTTGGAGAATGTTCCCGTGGGGTGGGCTGGTAGAAAGGTGTAATCTCTGGTATTAGGATGGAAAATGTTCGAGTAGAGGTCTATGAGGTCCATTTGGTTGTAGCATATCGTTCAGTTCAAGATGTCTCTCTCTGTGTTTATTTTGTGCCTGTTACCGTATCCAAAGGACTCAGTGGGGGTATTGAAGCTCCCACTATGAGTGTGCTGGTGCGTTTAGTCCTGGTGACTGTGGTCCTGAGAATTTTGTCTTTATAAAGTTTGGTGGCACCAGAAAATTTGGGGCATATATATTCATAATTTGTGAAATTCTTCTTGCTTGTGGATTCTGTGTCCTTTGATGAAAATGTAATGGCTTCCTTTTGTCTCTTCTGATTGCTTTTTTTTTTTTATTTAGTCTTTTTATCGTATTAATGTACACAGCACACTACCTGCCTCTTGTCTTTTTGGTACCATTTTCTTGGAATGAATGTGTTTTTCCATCCCTTCACTGTTAAGGTGGTGCCTTCCCTTGAAGGTAGGATGGGTAGTTCTTGCAGACAGAACAAATGATGATTCTGTTTCCGTTTTCAATCCAGTCTCCCAGTCTATATCTTTTTAATTGGGAATTTAAGACCATTAATATTGGGGGGTAAGGTTATGACTGATAGGTTTGTATGCTTCCTTTAGCCTTATTATCCAGTCTGCAGCTGGTTTAGATTTAGGTTTTCTACTTCTGCCAGTTATGCCTGTTTCTGATTCTCCTTCTAGTTGCTGGGGTTGGTTGCTCCTTCTTCTGTCCTGTTCTTTTTGAAGTGCTTCAATATGTCTCTGAGGGTTGGTTTCCGGACATGTATCTATTCTAATGTTGTTTATGTCATGAGAGATTTTCTTCTCTCCTCCACTGAAGTATGACATTTTTGCTGGGTATAAGTAACCTGGGCTGGGCAATCCATGTTCCCTCAACACTGGGAATGCTTGCTCCAGTTCTTCTTTGCCTTCATCGTTTGCTGTGACGAAGTCGGTGTTATTCTGAAAGGTTTTTCCCCTTAGTAAGTCACTTCTTGTTGTTTTTCTCTTGTGCGCATTTGAGAATTTTGTCTTTGTTTTTGGGTGTCTCAGCATTTTAAATATGATATGTGGCGTGGAGAATTCTTTTCGATCGTTTGTCCTGTTGGATTTCTGTGTGTCTTCTTGTATTGGGTATGGGTTTTTCCTTTTTAGTTTTGGGGAAGTTTTCATCAATTATTGATCTGTGAGATCTGATCAATACCTTTCTTCTCTTGGGATGCTTCTCGCCTCCTCTATTCTATGATGCGGAGGCTTGATCTTTTCATATGTCCCACAACTCCGGTTGTTTACTGTTCCATTTTGTGTATTTTAATTTTTTCAAAAGTCTTTTCCTGAGGTTTTTTAGTTGTCTGTGTATATCCTCCAGGTCTGATATTCTTTTGTTTCTCTGTTTCCTCCATTCTGCTTCCTGAGGCTTTTTTTCATTCCTTTCTCTTGAATGGATGAGCTTTGATTTCCCATTTTCACTTCCTCCTGTGATTCTTTAGTGTTTCTATTCTTTTTGAAGCTTTTTCTCGATCTCTTTTGGTAGCTCTTTTGTTTGTGGTTTGGTTTCTTTTTTCTTTTCAGCATGGGATCTTTTCAGTGTTTTCTACTTCCTTCCGGAGCTTGTCATTCTCTCTCCTCCTCAGGCCTCATTCCTCTTTTCTTAGTCTTCTTTATTTGTTCTTTATGATCTTGTAGTTTCTTAAGTATGTTCCCAATTGTGTTTCTGAGCTGTGTCCTGGGGCACCCCCGGAGGGATCCCCACTGCAGGAGTCATCCACAGGGTTGTAAAGCTTGGCATGGGATTATCCTGCAACCTTCCAGTGTAGTCTCTTCTTCTTGATCCTGGCATATGGTCTTTTCCTTGCCTTGGTATTTCCAATGTGAGTCCTAAATGCCTCTCACTGTGTTGAAGGCGTGTTTGCTTGCCTCCTCCTTCAGATCTTTTTCGTAATCTCAGTTGGCGGGGGGCGCGGGGGGGGTCTTCAGCCCGCGCCCCGGCACCTGCCCGCTGGGCTCAGGAGATCTCAAATCTCAAGAGTCACACAAGCGTGCCTTTAATACCGGCTGGGAGGATAACTCCGCCCCCACAGCCACTAGATCTAATCAAGCCAAAGACCACACCTTTAATCCCAGCTGGGAGGATAACTCCAACCTCACAGCCACAAAGGCCAATCAAACCAAAGACAGCAAGACCAAACGATCAGCAGTCAGCTCGCCAAGGCACCCAGTCCCTACCTGTCTCCCCCTCTTCCTGCCGCTGGGCTCAGGAGATCACCAGGGAGTGAGTTTTCACACCTGATCCCAGATTGCTAACTCTAGGGTGAGTTGTTGGGAAAAGACAAAGATTCATTTGGAAAGCTAGCACCCAAAGAATACAGAAGATACCCCAGCAAAGCCATGCTAGGAACTAGGAATGCAGCCACAAGGCAGCTGTGAGAGGCGCAGAGATGCTTACTTACGCTTCAGTGTAATCACAAATGTGGGCACCTGGCTTCTCTGACATACACTCTGGCTGAAGCCATCTGTAGGCCACTGGTTGTTCTGGGATCTATGTGTCTAAAGAAAAGCTACTGGCTGGGAAGTCTCATGGCTCATGCCTTGGCCCTGGAAGTGTTAATTACACAGCTAATTACAAGGACACAAAAGGTATATTTTTCACCAGAGAGCAAGAGAATAGAGAAAGAGAGAAAAGCCACTTCTCCCTAAAAGAAGGATGATATAGAAAAATATGAACCTTCTCTTGGAGGGCAGAAAGAGCAAATATTGGCTGGAGAACTATTTTAAGTGGTTAGGGGTCTCAGTCAGAAGTCTCATCCTCATCAAAGTCACTGGGTTTGTTTACCTTCATCATTGGTAACAGTCTCACTTTGAGAGGACTGGGTTAGCTATCTGGGGAATAGCTGCTAGGGATACACCTAGCCTCATGTCCCCATCCTCTCTATACACTCCCAGTTTATTGGACCACACCTGGGGTCAGCCAAGGCTCTCACCAGAAGCCAAGCATATGATAGCATCATGCTTTGGGGCTTAGAGCACTGTGGAACAACATAAACCTCTTTCATTAATAAATTATTCAGCCTCAGATACTCTATTATAACCCAGAGAAATCTAAGACAAGCATTTTGATTAAACTTGCAACACCACAATTGGCTATCTAAGGAAGACAGAAGAATGAGTCAGTGGATGCAATCATTTGTGAATAAACCACAGAAACTGGTGCTTAGATTAAAAAATAAAATCCCTGGTTGGATGCAAAGAAAGTACACATTCCTGGAGATGAAAATTTTGGAAAAACATGAATATTTTTGGGTGCTTCTTGCTATTTATAATTATAAGAACACAACAGATGAAAGTCATTATCTTTCCAAAATACATTGAAAATTCTAGGCAGTTTTCTTTATAAAATAATATAAAAAGCTTTTACCAATTTTTCTATCATAAAGGCATGTTTAAAGACCATATGAAAATATTCTCAGTTTAATTTGACATTCTGAATTCCTTTTCCATGGGTTCCTATTTGACACACCAAGCTCCTAAGAGATTGAAGACAGAACTGCATGTGCCACACTGCCCCCCACTTGCCCATACACCCTGGCACACTGTCTTCTCCGTCTACCCAACTTGTGCTATTCATTTGAAACTAACACTTAGATCTCTAAGCAAATAGGATATAAGGGAGTTAAGTAACTACTACTGTACTTTGGGATTGGAAGTTATATCTCAGTAGTGCTCTCAAATTATTAGCTACTAACCTTTTCCTTGAAAACACACATATTTGAGAAAATGCAATGCCCCAAACTCCCATGGCAACACTTTCTTTTGCAATTTTCTTGCTATAAAAAGTTTCTTTTAACATTGAGACTAAATTGATAGCTTCTATTACATTTGAAGCTAATTTTCTTCAGTTCTGTCTTTCTGAAAATGAGGTCATTTCTCCTAGAATTCATGCTCTGGAATACAGTTACATTTGCTTGCAGTTTCCCCTGTTCCATATATATGGTTTCATTAACCTTTTTCTGCAGAGGGTACTTCAGTCTTCTTGTCACCCTTATAAATCTGAGATCGAAATGCTCCAAATTGCTGATCATGAAGATATCACAAGCCCTAATTAGAAAAAACATGACCTCAAATTATTTTACTGTATTGCTCCTCTGTATAAAACAATGTGTAACTATGTTCTGCCTAAATATATCTCCTCACCCTTCACCAGTCTGCACTCATAACTGTCTCATTTCACTTTGAACACTGGCTTCTGTGCACTTTCCCAATTACCAGATTGTGAAGCTTGTATTACAGAACACCAAGAGAACACTCACCGTGAGAGAAGCTGGGGTGAGGAACTCGGGCTACTTACTTCCCAGAGTTTAACACAAAGACTGCCAGTGCACTGCAAAATCAACCATCCAAGTGTGAAGAAAACATAACAGAGTTTATTTATGAAGCAATGCATATTCTCAGGAAAGAAAAACACAAGCCATGGTAATCCTTCTACTTAGACTTTGCTGAAGATTCCCATAAAGATTACCCCATGCATAGTAAACTAAAACATCGGGGGCTGTGCAGTCCAAGGCAACCATTAGCTGACTGGGGCTACTGAGTACTTGAATTGAGTCTAGCTGCATATGGATGGGCTGAAACAGAAACATGCAATGGGGTTTTTAAAGTTCAGGGTGGAACTAAAAATACAAAATTCCTTTAATAATATTTTCTGGGTTTTTTTTTTCATAAAAAAACAAAATTTTCTATTGGGACAGATAAAATGTGTTTGTCATTAAACCTAATGTTACTCTTCAGGCTTTTCAAGTAGCAAATAGTTTTAAAATCAAATATGTACCTCACATCTTGGCTCATGTTATGTTTCTACTAGATAGTAAAAGTCTGGAGAACAGGAACTAGGAAACTGCGCTCCTAGTCTAAGTGGACCATATGCCTTTGTAAATAGGTTGCATTTGGTCACTATGGTAACCATTAATTTCCTTATGGTTGAATAGCATCTCTATGAGAGAGTCAGAAAGCAGTATTCAATGCCTTTATGGTACCTGAGCCACAAACTAGATACTCTCTGGATCTTTATTGAGTTGACTAATCCCTGTCCTAGAGAATAGTAGTTAACTTGAAGCCCCCAAAATACATGAAGCATGTTTAATAGTGAAAAGAGTATTTGATTTGAGATATTCCTTCTCATCTAAGAAATCTTTGCCTGATTCAGCATCCCAATTCCATCTCTTCTTACAGTTTCCCCTCTTAATCATAAGCTAATGATATATTTCAACTTAAATTTTGCATATGATATATGTATTGAGATTAATTATTTTCTATTTGAGTTATCATTTCCATTAACTGCTGAAATATTAATTTTAAAGTGACCAATAATTAGTTCCCTTAGCGAGCCACATCCAAAACTCTTCATCAACTCCAAGATGTGTCCATCTTGATTGATCAAATCTGGATCATCTGAGAACTGGGGGGACTTGAGTAATGGGCCTGCATTGCTAGGCAAATCCAGTTGGTGAATGTCTGGATACCAGGATGAGAGGCTCTAGCCCCAGTTATACCACGCTTTTGTACAAGCTTGCTGAGGTATTCCATGACATATTTCCAGCAGACATCAGAAAAGCTTTATCTTGATTTGATGAGGTGCTCAGCAACATTCATGAAGATAACATGACTGACCTGCTGACAAACAGTCCTGGATACTGGTGGACAAATCAGAAGGTAGATGAATACCTCAAAGGACCCTCTATTGGCAAAATGGTATTTCACTTGTATTGAGTTCATGTGCATCCTGTATATAGAGCAGAAGTAAAAGAAGACCATTAAGAGCATCTAGTCCTGGACAAACACTCCGTGATGACACTGGGATTTCTCTAAGAATTTTCTCATGCCATTTTGATGCCCCCAGTTTTACCTTTCTCACATTCATTCTCACCCATTTGTGGGACATAAATTATAATCTAGACTAAAGTGGGACTTTTGACAGGTCGCTTTACTTTAATACATTGTGTTGCAATTTGTTTGGTTTATTTTATAGCTAAAATTTCTATATGCTATATAAGTTTCATAATGCATTGGATGGTTTTATTTAAGTCATCATAGTTGTGCTGGAGAGCTTTAGTGTCAACTTGACACACCTGGGTTGAGGGAGCCTTAACTGGGGAATTGACTCCATTGGATTGGCCTGTGACCATATCTGTGGAGTATTGTCTGATTGTCGAGCAGTGTGGGAGGGCCCAGCCCACAATGAGTGGTGCCACCCTGGGCAGGTTGTTGTGTATCTTATAAGAAGGCAGGCTGGGCATGAGCCAGGGGAGCAAGCCAGTGAACAGCATTCCTCCATGGCCTGTGCTTCAGCTCCTGCCTCCAGGTTCCTGCCCTGAGTTCCTGCCTTGGGCTCCCTAAGTGATGAACTGTGACCCAGGAGATGTAAGCTGAATAAACCCTTTCCTCCCCAAGTTGGTGTTGGTCAGAGTGTTTTGTCACAGCAATGAAAGACAAACTAGGACAGAAATTGGTACCAGAAGAGTGGGGTATTGCTGTGACAGACCTGACCTTGGTGTTTTGGGGAAGGATTGTGGAGGCGTTTGGAACTTTGGGCTGGGAAGATCATTGAATGCCTAAAGATTGTTGCTGTGGAGCTTGGAGCAGTTTTGCTGAAGGAGTTGTAGAAGATGGAGGCCTGGCTTGTGAAGTTTCTAGTTTCAAAGGAGAGCAGAGATCATCAGGACTGTGTAATCTGTGGGTTCTGGTCAGCTGGGGCTGTGGAGAATCAGCTGTAAGTAACAAGAGACCAGAACCTGAAGTGAAACTTTTGTGGTACTGGGGCAATTGATGCTGGTTAGCTGGGGCTGAAAAATCAGCTGTAAGTAACAAGAGACCAGCATCACTGAGGTGAAATCTTCTGGGGAGAATATCTTCAAGGTCAGCACACAGAAGCTGTGACCCAGAAAGGGCCTGAGCCTCCATCTCGAGCCAGAAGCAGGACTTGGTAACGTGTAAGAGTCTCCTATATGGTTCCGGTGTTGAAATTTGAGGGGGTCACAGAGAGCAGCCGAGGCTTGGCACTGTGAGAGGTCAGGAAAGACCATTGGTGGAAGTGCACCTCGGTTGCTGTGAAGACCCCAGGATTGCAGGGGTCATGGAGAGAAGCTGAGGCTTTGCACCAGGAGAGGTCAGAAGAGACCATTGGTGAAGGTGCTGCCTCAGTTTCAGTAGCGACCCCAGCTTTTTGGAGATGCCGGTACCCTGGGACGACCACCAAGAGCAGCGGTAGGTGTAGAATGGAGTCGGCCTGGGCCTGCGAGATGAGTGTGCCACGGATGGCAGAGTCGGAGAGGGGGAGCTGCCGAGACCCTTTGGAGCCCAGAAGATCGTGAGTGAATCCCAGGTGTCCAGCCTTGAGCTACTTTGCTGGACTTAGGTTTTGTTTGAGAGTGCCTGATTCTTCCCTTTGAAATAAGACAGTACTTGTTTTGGATTTTACAGCAGCCCACAGTTAAGAGACTTTTAATAGACTGAACTTTTAAGCGTTTGGACATTTTAAGGACTGTGGGGCTTTTAAGGTTGTACTGTCTTAGGTTGTGATTAATGTTAACATCATACTTTGGGGATAAGAACTGGAAAGGTGGTGGTTTAATAGTGATGTGTTTTGTGTGTCAAATTGACAAGGGGTCAATTGTGCTGGATAGCTTAAGTGTCAACTTGACACACCTGGGTTGAGGGAGCCTCAATTGGGGAATTGGCTCCATTGGACTGGCCTGTGGCCACATCTGTGGAGTATTGTCTGATTGTCGAGCAGTGTGGGAGGGCCCAGCCCACAATGAGTGGTGCCACCTTGGGCAGGTTGTTGTGTACTGTATAAGAAGGCAGGCTGGGCATGAGCCAGGGGAGCAAGCCAGTGAACAGTACTCCTCCATGGCCTGTGCTTCAGCTCCTATCTCCAGGTTCCTGCCCTGAGTTCTTGCCTTGGGCTCCCTGAAAACTGTGACCTAGGAGATGTAAGCTGAATAAACACTTTCCTCCTCAAGTTGGCGTTGGTCAGAGTGTTTTGTCACAGCAATGGAAGACAAACTAGAACAATAGTCATAACTGACAAATTTTTAGATTTTGTTACATTGTTACCAGTTTCAGTCCTTGGTAAAGGTTTGGTCTTTTTGAAACAGGGTCTCCCTGCAGCTCCCACTGACTCCCTATGTAACCCAGGCTGTTTTGTAACAAAGTCATTTGAAATACATTCTTCTAGCTAGCTTTATGGTATAATCCATTATTAAAATGCATACTCACCTTATCATAATGAGGCAGAGAAGAGTTTCTTACTTCTTCCTTAACCATAATGTACTATCCATCTTCTATTTTTACATTAAATTTATCCCTTTTGATGGGCAGCCCTAAGCACAGGTACACTTAGGCACTGCCACTAAATGGACTCAGTGCACTCTGTGTGTGTGTGTGTGTGTGTGTGTGTGTGTGTGTGTATGTGAGAACAGGAGATTAAGAAGGGGTGGGGAGACCTTCGAGGAGATTGTGGGGGACTGGAAAGGATAGAAATAATGCAAACTAATGTATGCATTTCATACTAATGTGTGAAATTCTCAAAAATAAAAAGTTAAAATTAAAAATATATAACCATTAATTATTTTCCTAAACATTGCTCACTGTGTTCAAGTGTTCCTTTTAGATTTATTTATACAATCTTAAGTTAAATTTCTACTGAAATGTTTTATTCTAATCATACCATTGGCTAATTATCAGTTTTCATGTATTCCATAGTTTTCCAGGCATGCCTTCACTTATTTTAAGCAGGAAACCTCTTTTCAGCTACCTTTTGGAAAAGTCTATGGTGTTCTTCATTCCCAATAAAGTATCTGGTTGGGTCTCGACCACTCATCTTTATTGATTCTGTGAGGAATTAGACCGTGAGATTTCTCTATACTTTAATTTTCATGAAAACTTTCACTTCCCTGAAGTAGGTGAAAGCAAAATGCAGGGAAGCCTTTTTCTTTTCTTTTTTTCACAGTAAGGCCAGCTGAGGCTTTATTTTGGAAAATACAGTTGAATTGGATTTTGGTTAAAGACATAGACCGGAGGAGTAGCCAAGGTGAGAGATTTCACCCAAGGTTGGGCAGAGAGCTAGGGCTGAGCATTCCACTATGTACCTGTTTCTTCCAAGTGATCTGGGCAGCCACAGGAGGGACACTGGCTGACAAGGGCTTTGCTGGCCATTCACTTGGGTAGGACATCAGTTTGCTATCAAGGGTCTCAGTCTTCTTCATGACCACAGCCTTGTTGTGACTGAAAGTGCTGGACCTCCCTAAAGAGCAGAAGCTGGGCTGGAAGGAGCTCACTGTAGCTAAATCCAGGGCTGGGGAGGCCTACTAGCTGAGTAGCCACTGGTCTTCCTATGGACACTCAAGTTCTGCATCCCAGACTCCAGCTGGCTCTCCCTGCCCTCCAGCAGTGGGCAATAGATGGCGATTTCGATGCCCAGTGCCAGCTTGACATTCTTGGTATTTGCGCAGCTTTCCTTCCATGTCCTGCTCCGTAAATTACAGGACAGCCTCCAGCTCAGCCACCTTGGCTTAATGGCCATCTACCCACATTGCTCAGCATCTAGGGGAGTTGATTTCATCAGTAGCCCTTCCAATTAGACCCCAGTTCCACCTTGTTCATGTACACTTCATCCATATCCTTCCTGATGAAGACAAATTCATTCTCCATCTCCGTGGCTTATTGATCTCACCCCGTGCTTACTCTTGAAGCCTTCCACCAGCCTCTGCTTGTTGCCAAGCTCTCCCTTCTTTTTGAGCTCCGAGAGCCCCGATGTCTGTTGTTTTCTTCTTATTTTGTGTTTGTTAAATAATTTTATTGGTTATTTGAGATTTTCATACAGTATAAATTATCTTCATAACCCTTCCCCATATCCTCTCAGATCCCCCAATTTCCCTAGCCCCTTCACTTCATGTGCTCTATTATTTATTAAGACTTATTGAGTCTAATTAGTGTTCCCCAAATGCTCTGAGATGGGGCCCATCTACTGGAGCCTGGTCAACCTGGTATCACTCCCCTAGTGAAAACCGACTCTCCCTTTTCCAGAAGCTATCAGTTGCTAATAATTCCCAAACTAAGGCTGGGGCATCTTGCTAACTTCCCCTTCCATACTAGGTTTTTGTCTAGCTTGGGCTTTCACAAGTCTTGCGGTATTACAGGCCCTGTTGGTTCATATGTGCAACTGCCCTATTGTGTCTGAAGTACATGGTTTCCTTGTGTTCATACACAACCTCTGGCTCAGGCAGAAGGTATGATATAAATGGCCAATTTAGGGCAGAGGATTTTGCCATCTCTTATCTTCTGCATGTTGACCAGTTTTGGTCTCTGTGAAAATCACCATCTTCTCCAAGAAGAAGCTTCTTTGGTGAGAGTTGAGGGATTTTCTCACCTATGGGTATAACAATCAGTTGTTATGAGTTGGTTTAGTACTGTCTTTTTAGCAGGATCATAGTAGTAGGTTCTCTCCCATGGCCTGTGACCTGTCTAGCCACAGGTTCTTGTCCCAGATAACAATACCAGATATGGGCTTCATCCATTCAACCAGATGGTGCTTGATTATCCTCATAACATCCATACCACTATTGCACCAGTGGACATATCTGACCTGGCCACTTGTTATTGTATCTCACAAAATTCACAGCTGGGGTAAGACTTTTACTTTTCTCGCCCAGTACCATTAGCCAGTAGAAATATAAATTTTGAAGTCAGTACCAGCTTGATTTTTCTTTGTTTTATGACTTGCATATATAGTGTCCTTAGCAATAGGATCTTGTTATCAGATTCTGGAGAGTATCTGGGAACAGTGGAAATATCCAGTATTATTTGAGGATCTCTGGAACCTCCCTGCTCAACAACTCCTAAACAGTTCTTGGCACTGGGCTTTCTATTTGTGGTATCCAGTAGAGGCATTAAATACTAACTCATTTAACTCTTTCCCTCCCATGGTCACCCAAATGAAGTTCAGTAAGCATACGTCCTGTCTTGATCTTCCTGCCTTGGCCTCCATGATACAGCCTGGGTAGTTCAACAATGGCAGTCTATACTCTGAAGATGCTGAAACCCCAGTAGCTGCTCATTCTGCAAGCTGGATATCTCAGTAGTCCCCATACTTTTTTTAAAGAAAATTTGACATTGTTAGGTTTCCATATGACTTGTGTTGCTATTTTTAACTGTTATAATTTTAGAAGGTCCCCCCCTCATCTTTTGAGGTTCACTGCACTTATTTACTTTCATTGGTTTTATCTGAAATTTTGGTTTTAATGTCTACTCCATATCCTTATCATCTTCAGGGTCATCTCCTCAGTATGGAGTCTTGAAAGGCAGCCATGTCTAGTCAGTGTTTAGAACATTATAAGTCATAAAGTGTGGAGAAATTCTCCATCATGCATGTGCCCAGCAGCTTCTAGAGTGCACAGTTACCTCCATGCTAGATCCTTGTCTGCTTTATTCCAGTTTCCTATGGGCATTTAATTCTTGGGTTTATCTTGAGGACTTATTCCCTGTGATTCTTCTTGTTTGTTTGTTTGTTTGTTTGTTTTCCACATATACCTAAGAGCTTTCTGGAATCCATCCACTTGTACTTTATTAATTGTGAAGATGAATTGTCATATGGGTCTCAAGTGAGAATTTGTGAGGGTGCCACCCTTCTCCTGACTGGATGTATACACTAAGATCTGAAGAATAAATAATAAAAGAATTTAGGAATAAGAAGCACAAGAGATCAATGAGTGCCTAGCAACCCACTGTTTCACGTAGGAAAATATTTCTTTTTTTTTCCTTTTTTTTTCTTTTTTTTTTTTTTTTTTTGGTCTTTTCGAGACAGGGTCTCCCTGTAGCCCCAGCTGTCCTGGAATTCACTCTGTAGACCAGGCTGGCCTTGAACTCACAAAGATTCGCCTGCCTCTGCCTCCAAAATGTTAGGATTAAAGGCATTAGATCTTCTTAGTTAGAAAAGATTTGAATTCATTTTTATTTTTGAATTAATTTTTATTTTCTGTGGTGCTGGTAATCAAAGTCAATGTCTCTGCAGTGTACCCAGTTTAGAACTATGTTTATAGTAGTGGAAGTCTCCTTTTTTAAAAAGAAGTCTTTTTTGAATAATTTTTAATTTTTTAATTTTTATTTTATGTGTAAGAGTGCTTTGCTCCATGTGTGTAAGTAAACCCATGTCACCCAATGACCATGGACTCAGAAGAAGGCATCAGGTTCCCCTGGAACTGGAGTTACTGACAATTGTTACCTGCCTTGTGGGTGTTGGGAATTGAACCCAGGTCTTCTGCAAGAGCATCCAGTGCCCTCAACCACTGAATCATCTGTCTAGTCCTGCAGAATTCAATTTTAATTTGCGTTTTCTTACATCCTCACAGTAGACAAAAAGTAATCCATAAATATCCTACTGAAATTTGTCTGTTAATCAAGAGATATTTATTGTTATTAAACTTTTTTCCATAAGTCATACATCATTTCTCAATCAAATCTAGAGTCACTTCTCTTTCCATGAACTCCACCCCACCCGAGTCCCCTGCACTCTGCCATACATGTTCTACATCTTGTTCTGAGTCTTTCCAGAGATTTTTTTCCAGTTCTTTCATTGCTGTTCTCTCCATCTTGTATTGATACAGTGTGTGTGTATATATTTATATATTGTTTTATATATATAGTTATATATATACACATAAATACATACATACATACATACATACATACATACATACATACACATATCACTTGAATTGGAGGACTTTTTCCTAAAAGATGTCATGTTTTCCTTAAGGAAGTGCTCCAAGTTTCCTTCTTGGCAATCCCAAACAACCATCAATCCTGCACTTTTGCTCCACATTGTGGTCTTTCCCTCCCATGGTCCCCCAAATGAAGTCCAGTCAGCATGTGTCCTGTACCGATCCCCCTGTACTGGCCTCCCTGATACAGTCCAGGCAGTCCAACAATGGCAGTCTATATTCTGACGAGGATAAAATCAAGACGTATTTTAAAAAGAACAGTCTACAACTTTTTTCTTTAAATGCATCTGTGAATACTTTTAATGTAAAGAAACAAACATTAACAGTTGCTCATTTGTATAACTTTTACTGAGCCCAGAAGTTATTTTTGTCATAGAACCTATTGCACACTACTGAAGTTAGTTGTTTATGTGGCCATTTCCCTTCACTAGAAGGCAGGGATCAGGTATTTATTTATTTATTTATTTATTTATAAATGAATGAATGAATAAATAAATAAAAGTTTTATAATTAGTATACAGAGAATTAAGAAACAGTACAAAATTCATCATAAATTACTAAGACTAATGAAGCAGACCAGTCTGTAAATTGAATTAATTTGTCAGGTAGTATGAAAACAAGAGCCTGCTAAGAGCAGGAAAACATAATCCAGTCAGTGGCTCTGGTGTGATTACCCTGCTCTAAGGCTGTTTGCTTCAGGGGAGCTTTTCATTGATTTCCAGGACAGAGTGATTTCAAGGTCTTAGAATCATTAAGGTCAAGGAAAATACTTTGTTGTTGTTGCCATATATAAAATATATAACCTGTAATGTAGCTCCTCCCAAACAGGTTGAGAAATTTTTTTTTAAAAAGATATTGCCTAGAAATGATATTTCCTTATTGCCAAGTTTTCTGATTATGCTGCTCTGCATTAAAATCATTTTAAGCATGCTCTCAATATATATGTGATTCCAGAATACTAGTACAAAGTAACTGCAGGCTCAGCAGCACACAGGCATTTTGGCTCTTGTCTGCTGCATACCTCCATATGCCACACTGTCGCTTTGACACTTCTATTTACTTTTCCCTTTGCCTTTTCTGTTACAATAACACATTTGAATTTTAATCCCATAAAGCAATCACAGCCAAACTCCATGCTGTAAGTAGAAGAGTCTCCATATTTTCACTGTTCATTTATACTTACTCCATAGACATCACATTGGAGAGTTTCTTGGGAAAATAAAGATTTACCCACATGAGTATTTGATGAAATTTTAGTTGGCTGACTTCAATGTCACACATGAAACATGTTAAATACCTAAAAGAAGCACAGTGTCATCTTCTCTCCATATTTCTCTGTACAAGTCCTCCCAAGCCCCAGGTGAATAATGGTACACTATCCACCAGTGTGAATATATACATCTAATGAAAGAGAGGCTTAGGCATTGTCTTATATCTATGTGAAAGTAAATAAAGTTAGAATGCTTAAAATTTACATATAACCCTGGGGAAAATAAGTAGTTTAATAGCTTGGGTGAATTTAGCAAAAAATATTCACCAAATGAATAAAGACAAGTGTAGGAGAGGAGTAAAATGGAGAGGAGTGAGATGGAGACAGTGTGATGCTCTTTATCTGAATTGTTTGCTACTGTCATGATTTCTACTTTCTTTCACCTTAACATACGACTGTATAGAAAACACCTAACAGAGCAAGGTCACTGATGTTCTTCAAGGGTTCTGCTTGCAAGGTTTTCCAATCATTCCATTCAAAAAATGAGTAAGAACAGACCACTTTCTCTACATTGCTTGTATGAATAGTGGGCATACAAGTTCCTGCTTTCCTTCTGTGATGTGCTAAGCAATTGGTACTTGTCTGAGCATTCTCCATTAAATATTTTTGATAGATTCTTTTAAAAAAATATTTTTATTGAATTTCAGTGTATTTCATACACAAAGTCTTACTTCTCTTTACACCCACTTTCCCATTGGCACCCTCCCATACCCCCCACTAGATTGTATACATTCTATCATTTATATTAAGGCCTATTGAGTCAAGTTAGTGTCCCCTGACATCCCTCAGTGCAACTTTATCCATTAAAGTCTAATCAGCCTATCTAGGGTCACTCTGTTACAGATCAGCTCTTCCTCACCCAGTACTAATCAGCTACCAAATAGTTTGTCGGCCCTGTGCCCATTCCCGCTGTTCTATGCTAGAATTTTGTCTACTTGAGTGTGCACAGGTCATGTGCATGCTGTCATCATTGCTGTAAGTACCTACAAGTGAGGTCCCAGGATTCTATAAGACTATTTTCATATCGTCATCCACCTCCTCCCCTGATTCTTACAACCTTTCTGACCCTGCCCCCTCTTCTGGAATGGCCCCTGAAGGCTGGGTTCATTGCTTTCTGTTTCATGAGAAAGCTTCACTGATGAGAGTTGAGAAATGCATTCACTGTACCTCTTGTTCCATAATGTTCTGAGTCTTAGGTGTAGAGGTTCCATTGTAGATGTGCCACTAAAGGTTGGGTATTTCCCAGACACTTTATCTCTCTGTGTGACCAATTGTTAAAAATTTATTAGCTTCCTGGTGGATATAATTCATACTTATTATTTCTTGTTGCTTGAAGAATGAAACACATCTTCTGTGGTTCACTTGGGAACAGTCTTATGGATGTCTCTCTGTGCCCCATGTCCTCTGACTTTGCCCCATATGCCTTTTTACTTTTCTGATTTTGTCTTTCAGTGTGATAGGACCATAGTCATAAGCTTGTGTATATGTCCTACCAAATTATCTAAACACATTGGTTGGGTGATCTTGTCACAGTGGTAAAAACATACACTATTTTTTTTTATCACATACTTTCTCTCCTACTACAACAAAACAGTCAATCCCATGAGACTTAGCCCTTGTAGTGGACTTCAGGTACAGCTTTAGGATTTCAATGCATGTTCTTGATGAGCTACTTCACAACTTACTGTGCACTATACACACTGTGTATGCTACCACCTGAGCACCTCATAACTTGATTAGGAAAGGTCAAAACTGGGGCACAGGCTATGGACTTGATGACAAAGTGTTGTACAGGTTCAGAGTAATAAAGCAAACCAATTAAGAACTGTAAAACTATATTTACTATAAACATCTCTTTCAATATTGGAAGAGAATGGAAAGCACAATATTATAGAAGACACCACACAAGACACAGGATTTGGAACAAACAAACTGAAGCTGATCCAGAAGCTTCCTCCTGGAGGAGTAGCTCTGAGATATGGGAAGGTGCTATGCAAGCTGCCAAGGGAGAAAGGCAATCATTATTACTACCTAGCTGTAAAGCCTATGAACCCACCTGCTAAGCTATTCCTAATGATGAAATAGTGCCACCTTTATCTTGTGGATAGCAAACAACTATCTAATAAGCTCAATATGAGAAAACTCACATCGATACTATAAACATACCCATATGCCCATGGATCAAGAGGCCATAGACCCAAGCAAAGAACCTACAAATGCTATTTCTGTAAATCAGCATAATTTCTAAATATATTCAAAAAACTTATCCTTAAATGCCCCTTAAGGCTCCCTCACCCAGGTGTGTCAAGTTGACACTAAAGATATCTAGCACAACTGACCCCTTGTCAACTTGACACACAAAACACATCACTATTAAACCTTTCCATTTCTTGTCCCCAAGGTATGATGTTAACATTAATCACAACATTAAGACAGTACAAACTTCAAAGCCCCACAATCCTTAAAATGTCCAAGCACTTAAAAGTTCCATTTGTTAAAAGTCTCTTAATTGGGGGCTCCTATAAAATCCAAAACAAGTATTGTCTTAATTTAAAGGGAAGAATCAGGCACACCTAAGCAAATCCTAAGTCCAGCAAAGTAGCTCAAAGCTGGACATCTGGGATTCATTCACAATCTTCTGGTCTCCAAAGGGTTTTGGCAGCTCCCTTTCTCTGACTCTGCCATCCACAGCACACACAGCTCATCTCGCAGGTCTAGGCCAGCTCCATTCCACACCTGCTCTTGGTGGTCATCCCATGGTCCTGGCATCTCCAAAAAGCTGGAGTCTCCACTGAAATTGAGGCAGCACCTTCACCAATGGTCTCTTCTGACCTCTCCTGGTGCAAAGCAGCTTCTCTCTATAACCCCTGCAATCCTGGGGTCTTCACTGCAACTGAGGGTGCACTTTCACCAGTGGTCTTTCCTGGCCTCTCACAGTGCCAAGCCTCGGCTGCTCTCTGTGACCCCTTCACATTTCAACACCAGAACCATATAGGAGACTCTTACACATTACCAAGGCCTTCTTCTGGCTTGAGGTGGAGGATTCGGCCCCCTCTGAACCATAGCTTCTGTGTGTTGACCCTGAAGAAATTCTTTCCAGAAGATTTCACCACAGTGATGTTGGTCTCTTGTTACTTACAGTTGATTTTTCAGCTCTAGCTAACCAGTATCAATTGTCTCACTACAACAAAGGCTTCATTTCAGGTTCTGGTCTCTTTGTTACATATAGCTGTTTTTTAAGCCCCAGCTAACCAGTATCAATTGTCCCACTTCTCTTGTTACTTACAGGTAATTCTTCAGCCCCAACTGACCAGAGCCCAGATTCTCAATTATATATATTTCATACAAACAGCCCTGTTGGTCTCTGCTTCCCCTTGAAGTTTCACAAGCCAGGCTTCCATCATCTATATTTCTTTCAGCATACCTGTTCTAAGTTCCACAGCAACAAACTTAAGACACTAATGATTTTTTTCTAGCCAAAGTTCCAAATACTTCCACAATCCTCCCCAAAACACCAAGGTCAGGTCTGTCACAGCAGTAGCCCACTCTCTGGTACCAATTTCTGTCCTAGCTTGTCTTCAGTTGCTGTGACAAAACACACTGACCACTACCAACTTGGGGAGGAAAGGGTTTATTCAGCTCACATCTCCTGGGTTACATTTCATTACTCGGGGAGCCCAAGGTAGGAAATCAGGGCCGGAATCTGGAGGCAGGAGCTGAAGCATAGGCCATGGAGGAATGCTGCTTACTGGCTTGTTCCTGGCCCATGCCCAGACCGCTTTCTTATACTGTGCACAAAAACCTGCCCAGGGTGGCACCACCCATAGTGGGTTGGGCCCTCCCACATTGCTCAACAATCAAGACAATACTCCACAGACATGGCCACAGGCCAGTCCAATGGAGCTAATTCCCCAATTAAGGCTCCCTCATCTCAGGTGTGTCAAGTTGACACTAAAGTTATCTAGCACACATACTCAAAGAAATGAAGGAATATAAATAACAAACTGAAAACTAAAGGGAGAGAATGACCAACTCCAGAAAGAAATGTACATACTGAAAAGAGAAACTCAGGCTGATATCGAAAAAGGAAAGGAAAACCAAATCAAAGATCTAAAAGAAGAGAATGGCCAACTCTGGAAGGAAATAGAAATACTAAAAGAATCTCAGTCTGAAATGAAAAAGGAAATTGAACACTCATCCAGTCAAGAGGAAGGGACAGTAACAGAATGGATGAAGCAGAAAATAGAATATCAAGTCTAGAAGATAACATCAAAGAACTGAAGAGCTCAAACAAAGACTATGAAAATTAAAAAGAAAAAAAAATAAGAGTAGAATAACCAGGAAATATGGGATCCCATGAAGAGACCAAACCTCAACATCATAGGTATAGTGGAAGGAGAAGAATCCCAGGATAATGGTATGTATCAGATCTTCAGCAGAATTATAAAAAAAAATTCCCCAAATTGAAAAAAAATATATGCACATACAAATACAAGAAACACATAAAACACAGAATAGACAATATCAGAAGAGAAACTCCCTGTATCATATCATAATCAAAACACCAGATGCTTAAAACAAAGACAAAATAGTGAAAGCCACATGAGAAAAACAGCAAGTTACATATAAAGGAAAACCTATCAGAATTACAGCTGACTTTTTAATACAAAGGATGAAAGCCAGAAGAGTTTGGACCAACATATTCTCAGTACTAAATTACTTCAGGTACCAAACCAGATTACTCTACCCAGCAAAAATGTCAGTGATAATCAAAGGAGAAAAGAAAATCTTCCTTGATATGAACAAGATTACATGTCTACAAAACAACCCTCCAGAAAATATTCAAAGCAATTCAGAGGACAGAGGAAAGGAACAGCTATCCCCCAGCTTCAAGAGAGAGTAATTAATAAAGGTATAATCCATGAAATACACACATTTATATGTGTGTATTTTGACCAAAAAGATAAACCAAAAAGATAAACAGAAAACAAACAGAGGGGAAGCAATATATATTTCTCAATATTAACTGTAAATATTAATGGTGGGAATTCCCCAATCAAGAGACACAGACTGGGAGAAGGGATTAAGAAACTGATTCCATCTTTCTGTCTTCTACAAGAAACATTTCACCTTCAAAGACAGGCACCAACTTAAGGTGAAAGGATGGAAAAAAATATTCCAAACAATGGTACAAAGAAGCAAGCAGGGGTTGCTATTTTAATATCAGACTTTGAAAATAGATTTCGAAGTAGAACTAATCAGTTACAGATACATCTGACCGAGCATTAACAGAGTATATAAGCAACTCAAAAAACAAAGGAATAATAAAACAAATGACCCACTCAAAAGATGTAGTAAAGAGCTGAACAGAGACTTCACAAATGAAGAAGACGGCTGAGAAACATCTTAAAAAATATTTAATATTTGTAGTAATTAGGGATGAAGAAATGGCTCAGCTGTTAAGAGCACCAACTGCTCTTGGAGAGGATCCAGGTTCGATTCCCAGCACCCACATGGCAGCTAAGAACCGTCTTTAACTCCAGCTCCAGGGGAATCTCACACCCTCTTCTGACCTCCGCGGCATTGCAAGACACGAGTGCACCAACCTACATGCAGACAGTACACTCATACACATAAAAATAATAAATAAATAATTAAAAATATTGCTATTAATTAAGGAAATGCCAATTAAAATCACCTTAAGATTTCATCTTACTCTGGTAAGACTGGCTATGATCAAGGAAACAAAGGATACCAAATGTTGGAGAGGTTGTGGGGAAAGGGGAACACTCATCCACTGCTGGTGGGAATGCAAACTTGTGCAATCCCTATGGAAAACAGTGTGGAGAACTCTTAAGAAACTGAAAATAAGTCTACCACCTGACCCAGTCATACCCTCAAGACTCATCCTATCAAAGAGATACATGCACATCTATGTTTATTGGAGCTCTGTTCACAATAGTGAAGAGCTGGAAGCAACCCAAGTGTCCCTCAACTGATTAGTGGATAAAGAAAATGTGGTGCATCTACACAATGGAGTTCTATTCAGAGGTAAAGAAAGATGACATAATGAATTTTGCAGGTAAATGGATGGAAACAGAAGCCGATATGCTAAGTATCACAGTCCCAGAATAACAAACAATGAATGGTATGCCTCGTTTGTGGATACTAGCACCAAATCCGTAGTTGTAAGGCAAACTGAGTAACATTAATGTTATATTTCCTTTTATCTGAAAACAACTATGTTGTTATAATATGAATCCCTTAATGGGCTTAAATTAGAACCTTAAACTACCACCTATTTCCAGACTATGTAATTTTTGTAGATGGGTGGAGGGTATGTATGCATATTTTAGAGTAATATAAAATTAAGTGGGAAAAATGTGAATTTCTAAACATGATTTGATATTAGTATACAGTTTATTTTCAGACATCATAATTTTTGGTATATATGTGAGATATATACATGCATACTTTGGAGCAATACAAACTGGAGCGAATAATAACAACAAAGGGACTGAGACAAATAATTGACCCAAACAGTAAACTTCTGCTCAAAACAATAAACCTCTGCATAGTAAAAGTTTTAAAAGACTGGGAAAAAAATGCAAGACAGGTATGGGAGAATGTGTGATCTTGAGTGGAGTGGAGGGCATGGAAAGGGCAATGAGTCTAAACTGGACTGAGAAATGTATGAAATGCACAAAACATCAATTAAAATATATATAAAATAAGGACAGGGAAGTCAAAGTTTAAAAAAATCTCAACGACAGTCCTAAACAAGACAAGCATGAGGACAACACCAGCTGACATACTAACACGGAAGGAGAAGTTCTACAAGGTCATATTTTTTGTGAAAAGCTACAGCGAAGTCACAGATCCTGAGAAAAGAAGAATCCATTTTTCTAGGGACAAGTTTGCTGATAGGTTATCAAATCCCAAAGGGTCAGCCATGAATGTAGGAGCAACATTAAATTGACTCAGGAGTTTGTCATGTCCCATGGTGATATCTTAAACATTGGCTCTGATTAACCATACCAAACATTTCTAGATAGTCAGCAATGCTATGTGTTTTTCTTGTACTTCCTTTTCTGGAATATTTTAAAGCTTAAGACCTATGGGGCCCTTGAGACTAACCTATAAAAGACATTAAAAACAATGTTTGGATTCCCTTAAACTGTTTGCTAATCTTACAGTTTCTCAGAATTCTTCTGAGAGGGGCTGTAGAGCTGGTTCAGTGGATATGCGTTTGGAGCCCTTCACCAAATAAAAGCATGAGGGTGTGTGCCTGTACTCTGAGTTCAAATGTCCAGTACCCAGGTAAAAGTTAGGTATGGTGACACATACCTGTAAGCCCAACCCTGGGCTTCAGTGAGAGGCTTTGTCTCCACAAATTGAGGCTGGGAGTGATAGAGCAAATTGCCAGATGTTGATTTCTGGCCTCCACACGCTCACAAAAATGTGTTAACCCAAACAGACTTGCACACACACAACACACACACACACACACACACACACACACACACACACACACTGGCTCTGAGAAATAATAAAATCAAAATTAGCTGCATGATTTTGGTACATCTTTTGCTCCAGAAATGTAAACCATATACAGAAGCCTGAAAGTTTAACTAGACTGTATTTCTTCCTGGACCCCTGTCACCTTCTGTTTCTCTGGTTAAACACTTGGTAATTTTTGAATAGTGTGGACACTCTTTTATGTTACAAACGGCATGTATTCTCAATCTCTAACTGTTGGTTGCCATAACGTCTTACTTTACATTCTGCACATCCCTGGAAGGAACAGTGACCTGACAAATTCTCTAAGAGCTATTCACTTCACTTTTGACTCAGAAGTGAGAGTCTATGTGTGGATGATTTAATTCTAAATCCTGAGAGGCATGCTTGAAGATGGAGTGCACAACACTAGATAATAAGCTGCATCTCAGCATCTAGCTGTCAGATTTTAAGTCATCACCATGAATGCCTGTTATTTGAGTGCTTAAATTTCTTCATTGGAAATGAAAATAGGGTCTTAAGAGACTTGGGCATTCTGGCCCCAATGCCAACTGAGTATGAGAAATTAGCCCTGCTGCCCAGTATTTTTTTGAAACCTAATTGGTTACGGAACTATTGAGAAACTTTTCTACAATGGCTGGTCGGTAACTCTTTGATGCTTTGCAAACTATGTAATTTGTCTTTAATGTTAACATGGCTTTTGCAGTTGACAAAGGTAGCTATTGACAAAATGAAAGGAAAAAAGCATGTTTGTATTCTAATATCTAATAATACTTTATTTATATACACAGATATTTAAACTTCATTTTATTTCCATGTACTAAGAAATATATCCTTCTTTTGCATTTTTGAACTATTTAAAACATTAATAAAAATTTCAAATGGGCATGGTAGCACTCACCTTTAATCCCAGCACTCAGAAAGCAAAGGCAGGTGGATTTCTGTACAATCAAGTCCAGCCTGGATTACATAGAGAGTTATAGGGCAGCTGGGGTTGCAGGGAGGCCCTATTTCAAAAGACAAAACAATTAAATTTTGTGAGCCACACAAAAATATAACTAGAAAATGTCCAACATATATACATTTATAAACTGGGACTTGGTGATGCATGGATTTATTCCCACCCAGCATTCGGCAGACGAGGGCAGGCAGATCTCTATGAGAGACAGGCAAACTGAGTTTCAGGCCACCTGGGGCTACAGGAAGACCCTGTATCAAAAGAACAACAACAAAAATACATTTACAAATTATCCCCACCAGAGAAGTTTCACAATATCACACCTTTGAAAAAATTCAAATCCAGCTTAAAATCCAGTTTAAAAAGAAGGATCTAGCCGGGCATGGTGGCGCACACCTTTAATCCTAGCACCTGGGAGGCAGAGGCAGGTGGATCTTTGTGAGTTCAAGACCAGCCTGGTCTAGAGAGTGAATTCCAGGACAGCTGGGGCTACAGGAGACCCTGTCTCAAAAGACCCAACAAAAAAAAAAAAGAAGGATCTGTAGAAAATCTTTAAAAATTAAAAAAAATAATAATAAAATAAATAAAAAATTAAAAAAAAATAAAAATAAAGCATATTGTATTAGTCACTTTTCTGCTGCTGTGATAAAACCACCATGACCAAGGGAACTTGTAAAAGGAAGAGTTTGAGGTTACGATTAACAATTGACGGTTCCAGGGAATTAAGAGTCCATTGTGGCATGGTGGCCCAGGCTGGAGCAGAAAGCTGAGGTTCACATCTCCAATGAGCACAGGAAGAGAGAGAGAGAGAGAGAGAGAGAGAGAGAGAGAGACTGGAGACTGCAAGGCTTGTTAAAAGCACTAAACCTGCCCCCAGTGATGCACTTCCTCCAGCATGGCCACACCTTCTAAGACTTCCTGGGGACAAAATGTCTGAATACTTGAAGCCTATGGGGGACACTCTCACCCAAACCACTCAAATATATAAAAATATATTTGAGAGCAGCACTGTTTAGTTATTTGATGTTGTCTATGCTATAATTTTAATTCCAAAACCAAATGGTCAATCCCTCAGAGGTGATGTATTTAATGTTCTGTAATACCCAGTGCCCTCTGCCATCTCTTCCCACATTTACCAGATTTTATGTAGTAACCATGTATTAAATTTTCTAATTATAAAGTTCAAATACCCTCTATAGTGAGACAACTTATTTGCTACCTTTGATGGCTGTTGATTTTTTTGTTTATTTATTTTTACTTTATATGTAGAGTGTTTTGTCACCATGTATGTAAGTGCAGCATGTGTGAGCAATGCCCATGGAGGCCAGAAGAGGACATTGGATTCCCTAGAACTGGAGTAACAGGTGGTTGTGACCTGCCATGTGGGTCCTGAGACCCGAACCCTGGTCCTCTACAAGAGCAACCAGTGCTCCTAACCACTCAGCCATCTCTCCAGGCACACACGTGATGTTTAACAGTGCTTTTACATTTCTCATGTATATATGTAGTGCTGGGAAGGGAAGGCACATGAAATAAAAGCACAAATTGTGAGTGTACCTCTCAGGTAGTAAACAAGAATCTATAACTATGCTGAATCATCTAGAGCTCACCACAAATCCAAGTGACTTAAGTAAAGGTGAGGTCTTCCAGCAGCATCCACACACTCTGAGGCCAAAATGCAATTCACCATCTGTAAAATGGATCAGTACTTTGCAGGGCATGGTAGTATGTATACAAGTGTGTGCATGTTTGAATCATCACTCCACATAGTCAGGAAACACAGCTTCAGGCCAAAGATCTCTGCTGCTTTTGTTGTGATCTATTCTGTATGCTCTATGAGACAGTTCCCATGGCCCAAACACGAAAGCCTTAGAAGCAATGCAGCCATCAATGGGTGATGATGCCCCACCACAGAGCAGGAAGGTGACATTTGAGAAGTCTTGTCCTGGTATGGCAACTGCTCAGGTGTGCTCACATCTGTGTTCAGCTCTGACCTTGAATTTCAACTTCTGCTTAGGATTTTAGAGGAACTACCTTGGGAAATTTCAAGAGTTGATATCACATTGAGTATGAGTTATAAATATAAAACACTTACTGAATTTTTTTATTCTTTTGATAATTTCAAATGTGAGCACTGTCTTTGTGTTATTTCCACCTCTCCATGTTTCCTACCCACTCCTACCATTCACCACTCGCTCCCTCACAGTGAACATATAGAAATATATATAATGCACCAAATCCATTGAACAGTGCTCATGTGTACCTGTGTGTAGAGCTTCCCACTTGGGATTAAATAAACTCTCAGTGAGTTGTTCCCTGAAGAAAACAGATTCTTCTTCCTCAGCACCACTTTCTTACCCGTAGTTCTTTGCTTTACCTTGAGGTGGGACCCTATGATAACATTTCCTCCATCAGCTCGCCATGCCAACTGATTTTCTCATCATGAAAATCTCATTAGATTACCATATTGTGCAAATTTCCTTGTCATAGTTCCCCTAAAATATCTAGAATGCATTACCCAGCAGCAGGTGTCTTATCTCTTTGTGCTCACATTCCTTTCATGTCTTTTTTCTCTATGTTCCCTGAAACTTGAGTATAGAGGTTGCACTGTAGATATGTCACTTAGGGCTGGACACCTCACAGACAATTATTCTCTGCCTTTAACAGGTTGTGGAAATTTGTAATAGTCCCCCTGTGCTGTAAAAGGTAGTTTATTTGATGAGTGGTAAGCAGTAACTTGTCTGTGAATATGATGCACATTCAGTATTTTGAATATGTAAAACATTATGTTAATCTAGGAAAGTGGTAGAAATATGTTTTTTCTGAGATCGATGATGGCACCAGCCATGAGTGCTTGACTATATTTATAGTAGTGGTACATGCATGATATAGTTTAAGATAGTGGAATTACACTGTAGGAAAAACCCTCTATTGCATTATATTGTTACAAAAATAGTACATAAGTGGTTTGGCAATAAGAAGCCCCAAGAACAACAACAAAACAAACAAACAAACAAACAAACAAACTCCAATTATGAAACTCTGATACAATGAGAGCCTTGCCAGCCCTGGAAGGAGCTTAGGAGGGGGTAAAGAGGACAGCGAAAGGAGGGTGGAGCACGTTGCTCTGGAACGTGGTACACAGATATGCATAGCCTTCCCTCCACCAAGTTCTTTCCTTGTGTGGTACATCTTTAGCCATAACTCCTGGACACACACTCATCACATTGTCTTGGCATGCTCTGAGTGGGCATTTTGAAGTTTTCATGGTAATCCCAGTTACCATCGACAGTTTACATAAAAGGAACAGGAAAGGAAGCATGGAAAAGCTACATAATGAGCCCAAGTTCCCTTCAGTCATGGTGAGCTGTCTTGTCCCAGCCAGGTGGTGTGTGTAGGAGGTGAAGCCGCTTCAGTGAGCATCCAGCCTCCCTAAATCCAGCTTGCAGCTATTGCAAAGTCCTGTGTGCAGTTTAGGACTGACTGATCCTCTGGACAGAGGGCGCAGAGCAAAAGCACCTTCCTGGGCGTTGGTGCCACACCAGACCTAGACAGAGATCATAAAATGCTCCTTGGAAGCTGTAAGTGCCAGGTGCATTCCTTGTGCTCCTGAGACCCCCCCCCTCCCAGGCACTTCTGAAGTCCTGTCCTCTCTGAGACTTGTAGAGGGCTTTCCCTGCCTTCACCTATGCAAAAATCTGTCTTCAGTGTAGGATTGCATCTGCAGTTCCTCTTTATCAAATATGCACGGATGAATTGTCACTCCCACGTGCTTCTACAGCATCCAGGCTACAATCCTCCCTAGTTAGTGCTCATAAAAACATTTACATCATGCATTTTTCTCTCTGATCTTTAACAACAGGGGCTAATTGATGCAATTGAGAGCTTTCATTTTGATTTTTTATGTTTTATGTGCATGAGTATTATGCCTTAAGGTATGTAAATGAACTGTGTCATTCAGTGCCCATGGAGGCCAGAAAAAGGCATCAGATCCCCTGGAAGTGGTTATAGACCATTTTTAGCCTCCATGTGGGTGCTGGAATTCAAACACTGGTCTTCTGCAAGAGCAGCCAATGCTCTTAAACAGTCATCTTCCCAGCCCCTAATTGGGCTTTAAACTTGTTTTATTTATTATTTTTATCTTATGTGTATGAGTGTATGGCACCAGAGTGGTGCTATGCCAAGGAGATCAGAACAGGACAGGGGCTCCCCTGAAACTGGAATTACAGATGATTATTTGCTGTGTCATGTGGGTGCTAGTAAACAAAACCAGGTCCTCTGAAAGAGCAGCCAGTGATCTTTACTGTTCAACCATCTTTCCAGCCCCCAAGTTGCCTTTTTTTTTAAACAATAAGTAATGTTATAAGTACAAGCATCATCATGTAAAACCAATTTGCAAGCAGCTATGCCAAAAGCCACACAGCCCAAGCCTCCCACCATCCAACTGGAGGGGCTTGTATGGACAATCATGTTGATCAAATAAGGGTCCAGACTATGTTCTGTAGTTTCACCATTCACCCCAATCTCAGCCCTTACATTCTACCATGCCCCCTCTTCTGCAGATTGTTCCCTAGGCTTAGAAAAGGGGTACTTAGAAAAGGTGGACGAGAAGCAAAACAGTCTACTTTCGCTGGAGATGTCGTTTTGGACTCTGATCAGTTCTGGCTGTTTCCTTTCATGGGTTGACAGTTTGTACAGGTATAACCTCTCAACCTACTAATGAAGCACAAGCAATTAGATATATAGGTATTTAAACAGTACTAATTGTTATGGTAGGTTACTTTGGTATAGACACAGATGTTTGGATGGTATGCTAATCAATGAATTATATTTTTTTCTGTAAAAGATGGCAAGGTCTTACTGTGGCTTATAACTTCTCCTAACCACTAGAGGATGTCAGCTTGTGGCATCAGCCATGAATTATTCCTCCAAGGAGAGAGCTAAGAGCCAATTAGATTTGAGATATACAGACATGTGGCTGCCACTGCTGCACAGTATTTCCAGGCAGGTGAGTTGTAGCTGATGCCGAAGGAGGAGTCTTGCTTGACTTGAGACCAATTTTTGCTTTATTGGTTTAGTGGCTTTTGGTAATACTCTCTGGCATTCTGGAGACCAACTGTACACTTGCAAGTGCTGTCTCAATACATCTTTCCCATGCTTGCATCAGGTCTTCCACAGCAGGGCCTTACCACCTCTCTTCTTGCAGGTATCCCAGTTTACAGGCAAGAAGCCTTTACCATTGGGGGGGGGGGCTTGGATGCCCTGGCCAACATCTCCTTGGCAAAATAATCCATTGCAGATATCAGAGCTCTCCTGTATTAATATATTTTGCTTAAATGCACAGTTTGAAAAGACTTTAGTATTATATTTGGCTCTGAATAGAGAATAATCCTTTTCACATTTCCTATATCTATTAATCAATTAAAGAAAGCAGTTATTGGGGCTGGAGAGATGGCCTAGAGGTTAAGAGCGCTGACTAGTCTTGCAGAGGACCCAGGTTCGATCCCCAGCATGCACATGGCAGCTGAGAACCAACTGTAACTCCAATTCCAGGAGAACTCCAGTTCCAGGGAAATCCAACACCCTCTTCTGACCTCTGAAGCATTGCACGACATAGGTGCACAAACCTACATGCAGACAGTACATTCATACAAATAAATAAATAAATAAATAAATAAATAAATAAATAGGAAAGCAGTTATACTGGTTTTGTAGGAGATTACCTCTATAACTGTCGGCTCTAAGTTACGGTTAGAGAATGACTTCATTACCATCATGTATTTCTTTGTTTTATGAAAAGGAGGTAAGAAGGTCTCTCATGTTAAGACTTTGTGGCTCCTAGAAGGCAAGGTTCATTAGGACTCATTATAAACAATCGTTACAAATAGGATCCACAGAGATGTTTGGTGTCTGTAGCAGTCTGAGGCTTTTCCTTCTTTTAATGCTTAGATGGGCCAACTTCTTTGTGGGTCAATCTTGGTACATCCTGCACAATGCGAAGCTGTATCTTTTCTTTCTCAGCCATTAGGTTGGTGATGTTTTGACCTGTGGGAACATACAAATCTTTTCCTAAAGTTAGTTTTAAGATTTAAATAGAAAATTTGACAAAAAGTTTTAATATATATAACTGTTTCCCCCCTTTTTTTATTTTAGGTTTTTATTTATTGAGCCATGAGTCTCAAAAAGGCAGTTGTAGTACACATATCTATAGGCAGGAATCAAGGTATAAATTTCATTAAATTTACCCAAGCTGATTTCATCAAATTCCCCCAAGCTGTTTTGGGTGACTGTATGTGGTTAGCTTGGGAAGAAAACTTATTTTTTAAATTATTATTATTTGTTTATTTTTAAGGAATTCTACAATATAAGAACACAGTTGTTTTCAGATAACATTGATGTTGCTCAGTTTGCCGTAAAATTAGGTTATTGGTGCATTTTACAAGTATCTATGTCCAAATTTTGAACAACCCAAGGTTCCCATAGTCCAGTTGGAGAAGCTTCTTTGCACAGGCATGTTGATCAATTAGGAGTCCAGACTATATTGCTGTAGTCTCATGATTCACCCCTATCTCTCTGCAGCCCTTACATTCTACCATGCCTCCTCTTAGGCAATTTGTTCCCTGGGCTTTGGGAAAGGGGCACAAGTGGGTGAGAAGAAAACAGTCTACTTTCTTTGGAGTTGTCATTTTGGACTCTAGTCTGTTCAGGTTGTTTCCCTTCATGGGTTGACAGGGGTTGACAGCTTTTCCAGTGATACCTTTTTAGTCATACTAACAAGGCACAAGCAATTGGATGTACAGGCATTTAAGCAGTACTAATTTTTTATGTCAAGCTAAGCTGTGAGCATAGACACAGATGCTTGGATGGTATGCTAATCAATGAATTATATTTTTTTCTGTAAAAGATGGCAAGGTCTTACTGTGGCTTATAACATCTCCTAACCACTAAAGGACATAAGCTTATGGCATCCTCTGTGAGTTATTCCTCCAAGGAGAGAGCTAATAGCCAATTAGATTTGGGATATGTATAGACACTTGGCTGCCACTCTTGCACAGTATCTCCAGGCTGTTGAGGTGTAGCTGATATTGACAGAGGAGGCTTGCTTGTCTCAGGGAGACCAGTATTTTGCTGTATTGCTTTAGTGGCCTTTGGTAATGCTCTCTGCCATTTCAGAGGCCAGTTGTATGCTAGCAAGTGATGTCTCATAACATTTTTTCATGCTCACACCAGGTCTTTAACAACAGGGACTTACTGCCTTTCTCCTTGCATATATCCCACTTATAGGCAAAAGGCCTTTGTAATTTGGGGGGTGGGGGTTGAATCCCCTAGCTAACATCTCCTAGGCAGAATAATTCATTGCTCATGTCTAAACTTAATTTTTTAAGTTAAATCATCCTACAGGTAAAAAGAGAATGGTACAAGATGATACTGTACAGCAGAACAATTATAGAGAATATTTGTATGTGTCAATCCCAAGGTTATTGTTATAAAAATTTTAAGTAAAACAAATGTAGACAACAACGATTTACATTTCCAATTGACTCAGGAGCATTAGTGTTTTTATCAGAACCTTTAAACCTATGTTGTTTAATATACACATATTTACTTTTACTAAGTCCTAAAACACCATGTAACCTGTAGACAGAGTCTGGGCAAAATTGGATACTTGTTGAGTTCATGTCAATTAAATATACATTAATTGAATATAGACCCATGTCCCTCTCCTGCCCCTCCCACCCCTCACGATTCACCATTTCAGTCAATTTTCTGATGCAGTCTTTCTGTTTTTGTTCTTTTAATATGAATCCCTCTCCACAAGAAATATTTATAACTGGGTTATTGGTGCTACCATACACAGATGAGGGATACCATTCGTCATTTGTTTTTCTGGGACTGTGTTACTTCACTTAATATAATATCTTCTAGCTCCATCCATTTTCCTGCAAAGTTCATGATGTTGGCATTTTTAACGCTGCATAGAACTCCATTGTGTACATGTACCACATTTTCTCTATCCATTCGTCACCTTGATTCCAGCCTATAGGTATATGTAATACAACTGCCCTTTTTGAGACTCATGGGTTAAAAAACAAAAACTTAAAATAAAAAGGAGGGATACAGATATATATGAAACATTTTGTCAAAAACCTTGCAATTCAAATCTTAAAACTAACTATGGGAAAAGATTTGTATGTTCCAACAGGTCAAAATCTCACCAACTTAACAGCTGAGAAAGAAAAGATACAGCTTTGCATTGTGTAGGATGTACCAGGAAGTGCCAGCAGAAAGGTTGGCCCATCTGAACACTGAAAGGAAGAAAAGCCTCAAACTGCTACAGACATCAGACCCCTCTGTGGATCCTACTTGTAACAACTATTTATAATGAGTCCTAACCAAACTTACCTTATAGGTGCCACAAAGTTTTAATACAAGAGACTTTCTTACCTCCCCTCATAGAACAAGGAGAAATATGATGATGATGAGGTCATTCTCTAACTGTAAATTGGAGCCAACTGGTATAGAGGTATTCTCTTATAAAAGCAGTAAAATGCCTTCTTTAATTGACTAATAGACATAGGAACTGTGAAAAGGATTATTCTCTATTCAGAACCAAACATAATACTAAAGTCTCCTTAAGCTATGCACTTAAGCAAAATATATTATTTCAGGAGAGCTCTGATAACAGCAATGGATTATTCTACCAAGGAGATGTTGGCCAAGGGATCCAAGCCCCCCCCCAAAAAAAAAGATAAAGGCTTCTTGCCTGTAAACTGGGAAACCTGCAAGAAGAGAGGTGATAAGGCCCTGCTGTTTAAGACCAGATGTAAGCATGGGTAAGATGTATTGAGACCACACTTGCAAGTATAGAGTTGGTCTCTGGAATATGAGAGAGTGTTACCAAAGGCCATTAAACCAATAAAGCAAATATAGTTCTCCTTGAATCAAGCAAGACTCCTCCATCAGCACCAGCTACACCTCACCTGCCTGGAAATACTGTGCAGCAGTGGCAGACATATGCCTGAATATCCCAAATCTAATTGGCTATTAGCTCTCTCTTTGGAGGAATAACCTATGACTGATGACACAAGCTTACATCCTCTAGTGGTTAGGAGATGTTATAAGCCACAGTAAGATCCTGTCATATTTTACAGAAAAAAATGTAATTCATGGATTAACAAACCATCCAAACATCTGTGTCTATACCAAACTAACCTACCATAACAATTAGTACTGTATAAATACCTATATATCTAATTGGTTCTGCTTCATTAGAAGGATTGAAAGGTTATTACTGGACAAAGTGTCAGCCCATGAAAGGAAACAGCCAGAATTGACCAGAGTCCAAAACAACAGCTCCAGAGAAAGAAGACTGTTTTGCTTCTCGTCTACCTGTGCCTCTTTTCTAAGCCTAGGGAACAATCTGTGGAAGAGGGGGCGTGGTAGAATGTAAGGGCTGTGATTAGGGTGAATGGTGAAACTACAGAAATATAGTCTGGACACTCATTTGATCAACTTGATTGAACATAAAGGCCCCCCAGCTGGATGGTGGGAGCCTTGGGCCATGTGGGTTTGGGCACAACTGCTTGCAAATTGGTTTTACATGGAGGATGCTTGTACTCATAAATTATTACTTATTGTTAAAAAATGAAAAAAAAAAAAAGAAGGAAGTAATAAAAAAATGTACCAAATCTCTTTTGGGTGACTGTTGTTTATTTGGGAAGCAAACTTAATTCCTTAAGTTAAATTATCTTAGAGGTAAAAGAGAATGTTGCAAGCTGATATAGTATAACACAGAAATTATAGAGAACGTTTGTTTATGTTAATGCCAAGGTTATTGTTATACAGATTTTAAGTAGAACAAATGTGGACAATTTATATTTCCACTTAACTTAGACATATTAACGTTTTTATTAAAACCTTTAAACCAATATTGTTTAATATAGATATTTTTACTTTTACTGAGTCCTAAAATACCATGTAGTTTGTAGATAGAGTTTTGTCAAAGTTGGATACTTATTAAACTCACATCAATTAAATATACATTAATCAAATATAGACCTGTGTCCCTCTCCCACCCCTCCCACCCCTCCCAGTTTCACCATTTCAGTCAGTTTTTGATGCAGTCTTTCTGTTGTTGTTCTTTGCAATATGCATCCCTCCCCATAAGAAGTATTTACAACTGAGTTATTGACGCTAGCATCCAGAGATGAGGGATACCATTTGTCATTTGTTTTTCTGGGACTGTGTTACTTCACTTAACATAATATCTTCTAGTTCCATCCATTTACCTGCAAAGTTCATGATGTTATCTTTTTTTTTTAATTTTATTTATTTTTGTATGTGTATGAATGTACTGTCTGCATGCAGGTTTGTGCACCTGTGTCATGCAATGAAGCGGAGGTCAGAAGAGGGTGTCGGATTCCCCTGGAACTGAAGTTCTCCTGGAATTGGAGTTTCAGATGGTTGTCGGCCACCATGTGGGCACTGGGGATCGAACCCGGGTCCTCTGTAAGAGCGGTCGGCGATTCCCAGGATTTCAAATATTCATCCATTCCTTCTAGGTTTTCAAACTTAGTAGAATATAGGTTTTTGAAGTATTCCCATATGATTGTCTGGATCTTTTCATTGTCTGTTGTAATGTTTCACCTTTTGTCACAGATTCTATTGATTTGCAGTTGTTCCTTCTTTCTTTTGGTTAACTCGGCTAGAGGTCTGTCTATCTTGTTTATTCTCTCAAAGAACCAAATTTTGAATTCATTGATTTTTGTATTTTTTTTTTGTTGTTTCTATTTCATTGATCTCTGCTCTAATTTTTGTTATTTCTTCTTGTCTGCTGCATTTAGGGTTCATTTGTTGTTTTCTCTCAAGTATTTTTAGCTGTAGTGTTAGATTGTTCACTTGTCCTCTTTCTGTTTTTTTGATGTCGGCACTTAGGGCTATAAACTTTCCCCTTAGAACTGCTTTTAAAGTGTCCCATAGGTTTGGTTGTGTTGTGTTATTGTTATCATTCAGTGCCAGGAAAGTTTTATTTCTTTCTTTATTTCTTCCTTGACCCATTCATTATTCAGGGGAGTGTTGTTTTTGTCTCCATGTGTTCTTTTACGTTGTAGGGCTTATCCTGGTGTTGATATTGAGTTTTATTGCACTGTGGTCTGATAGAATGCATGAGATTATTTCAATCTTTTCGTATTTGTTGAGTTTTTTCCTGTGTCCCAGCATATGGTCTATTTTGGAGAATGTTACATGAGGTGCTGAGTAGAAAGTGTATTCTCTGGTGTTTGGGTGAAATATTCAATAGATGCCTTTGAGGTCCATTTAGTGTATTGTATCATTCAGTTCAGATGTCTCTCTGTTTATCCTTTGTCCTGTTGATCTGGCTAAAGGACTTAGTCGGGTATTGAAGTCCCCTACTATTAGTGTTCTGGGGTTAATCTGTGCCTTGAGATCCTGAAGAGTTGTCTTTATAATGTTTGGTGAACCAGAGTTTGGTGCATATATATTCATGATTGTGAGATCTTCATCAACAATTGTTCCTTTAATAAAGATGTAATGGTCCTCTTTGTCTCTTTTGATTTCTTTTGCTCTGAAGTCTATTTTTTCTGATATTAAAATAGCAACACCGGCTTTCTTTTTGGTACCATTTGCTTGGAATATTTTCTTCCATCCTTTCACTTTAAATTGGTGCCTATCCTTGAAATTGAGATGGATTTCTTGTAGACAGCATATAGATAGTTTTTGTTTCCTAATCCATTCTCCCAGTCTATGTCTTTTGATTGGAGAGTTTAGTCCATTAATATTTAATGTTATAACTGAAAGATGGATGTTACTTCCTCTCACCGTATTATCCATTTGGATTTTTAGTCTCTGATTCTACTCCTGCAGTTATGTTTTTATTAGTTTCTTTTCCTAGGTGCTTGGGGATAGTTGCTCCTCTCTTCTGCCCTTCGAATTGCTTGAAGTACTTTCTGAAGAGTTGGTTTTCCAGATATGTATTCTATCACCATGTTTATGTCTTGGAAGATTTTTCTCTCTCCTTCAATTATAATCAACATTTTTCCTGGGTATAGTATTCTGGGTTGGTATCCATAGTCCTTTAACATTGGGAATGCTTTGCTCCATGTTCTTCTTGCTTTCATGGTTTGTGCTAAAAAGTCAGTTGTAATTCTGATGGGTTTCCCTTTGTATGTGACTTGTTTTTCTTTTTAGGCTTTCAGAATTTTGTCTTTGTTTTGGGCATCTACCATTTTAACTATGATATGGTGTGGGGAGTTTCTTTTCTGATCTTGTCTATGGGGTTCCTTTGTGCTTCTTGTATTTGTATGGGTTTGTCTATTTTTAGTTTGGGGAATTTTCATCTATTACTCTGTTAAAGATCTGATCAATGTTATTCTCTTGAGATTCTTCTCCTTCCTCTATTCCTATGATGTGGAGGTTTGATCTTTTCATAGTGTCCCATATTTCCTGGTTGTTCCACTTTTGTGTATTTTAAAATTTTTCATAATCTTTATTTGAGCTTTTTACTTGCTCTGTGTTATTTTCCAGGTCTGATATTCTTTGTTCTGCATCTTCCATTGTATTTCCAAGGCTTTTCCCTTTCTTCTTGATTGGATGAGTGTTCTATTTCCTTTTTCATTTCATCCTGTGATTTCTTTAGTATTTCATTTTCCTTTTTGAGCTTCTCAGCCTCTTCCTGGTGCTCCTTACTTTGCTGGTTGGCTTCCTTTTTCAGTGTTTCTACTTCCTTCCAGAGTTTGTTTATTTCTCCCTCTAGTTCTTTCTGTAGTTTCTCATTGTGTTCCTTTAGTTCTTTCCGAAGTTTGTCATTGTATCTCTCTAGATCCTTTTTGAGTTTTTCATTCTATCTCCTTAATTCTCTGACTTCTTTATTTTCTTTAATTTCTCTGGAGAGTTCTTCAATTATTCCTCTAATATCTGTTTCTTGGGTCAGTTCCAGGGGGTCCCACTGTAGCAATCTCCTGCAGGATTGGTAGCACTTGGTGTGGAATCATCCTGCACCTTTCCCATGTTATCCCTTTGCCGTATCCCTGGCATGAGGGTTTCTTTTTTTTTTTTTTTTTCCTTTATTCAGATGCCAATCACAAATTTTTTTTTCTTTTTTTTTAGGCTTGTTTTCTCCTTCTCATGCTTTTTTATTTCTTTCCTCCTCCTTGTTTATGGAGTATTAACTTATCTAAGTTTCAGGCTTTCAATTTTGTTTATATATTGGTTATTGGAAGTCAAAGTCACTCTTCTCTTTCTGTTCTGAAGATTCTCTAAAAATATCCACTTGGATACTCTCTCATCAATTCCAGTTGGGGGGCAGGATATGCCTGACTTAGCACGCACTCCGGTACCTGTCTGGAGCGAGTTCTGGGCTCCCAGGAGCACCCCCTAACACACAAATAGAGAAGGTCACCGAACCAAACCCACCCATCATGGGCTGCAAAGGCAAAGGGTGGCTCCACCCAGACAGCCAACCCCTACAAGGGTTTAGAGTTTAGACCCTTTTCCAGCAACCCAAGAATCAATCTACCCTAAAATCTGCCTGTCTGCAGCGAGTTCCAGGATCCTGTGCTTCAGGAGACCCCACACACAAAGAGACAATAGCGCCGAAGCCTAAGTTGCCTTTTAACAATAAAATTCTAGTGCCATCTCTGTCTGGTGTGTGTTTGTACATGTATATGTTTGTATGTGTGTGTTTGCATGTGTGTGTGATGCACAGCTGTTTGCTTTTCATATTCTGAGATTAAAATGAAGTTATATAATTTGTACAGACATGATCTCATGTGGAACAAGGTCAAAATTTAAAATGGACGTTCTCAACCCTGGAACAAAACAATGGATAGTCACTCCTTTGTAGGACATCGGAGGGTCATTCACAAGAAGAATTAGAAATGAGTGTTATATTTACCGTAAAGGCAAACATTAAACAAAATACTGTTGGATCAAATTGTAGATGAGGCAGACTTATTTTTCTGAGGCAGAAGTGTTGCAGTGGGAGAAAGGAGATGACAATAATAAAGAAACTAATCACGACTGAGCTTCTATTTATAACATTACAGCTTACAAAGAAAACGTGTCCTTGAAGGACCAAATGGGATCATAGAAACCCAAAATAGAAGAGAAATTTGTTCATTTACAGAAATAGCCAGATGGTGACACCAGCATGCTGTACAGAGTGATGGTTGGCCTGTGGCAAACGGAAATGTGACTTGATACTCCAAAGGCCAGACACAAAATAATAATGAAAATGATGAATATTATTTATTATTTCATGTGAAACAGGTAAGGAATATTCTGTGTCACAGTAGTGAAAGAAGAAAATGTTACCCAGAATAAACATTTTCCCTTATATTCAATTTAGAGAAAAAACAAGTGAGACTATTTCTCTTCTTTAAAAGACAAACAAAATATACTGTTCACCTTAGAATTACCTTTAGTCTGGGCTCAAGCTCAAAATCTTCACAAAACTTCATCTTGGCTAGAAAATTTAACATCTATAAGAGCTGCTCCCATCTCCCATCAGCTCTCCTTGGGCATTGGCCCTGTCGCACTGAAGCATCCATAAAGTGCCTGACTCACTGGCATGAGTATCCAGAGACTGCCACACTCAGCCCCTGCTCTGGGACCATTTCCTGCTCCACTAGTATAAAGCTCAGGCCTTCTCTGCTAGCTAGACAAGAGCAGGCCACCATGTTTTCTAAGGTTCTCCTTGGGCCTTGGGCCCATCACACTAAGTCTTCTGGAGAGCACCTAACTAGCCAGGGTGAGTTACCCAAATCACACCTGCACATTCCCTTGCTTTGGTACCATCTCCAGTCCTTCCATTTTGCAGAACTGAGTAAGAGTCAGCCCATCCTGTTCCCATCAGCTTTCATTGGGCTTTGGACCCATTCCATTGAGGTTGCCCAAGAGAGCCTAGTTGGCTGGGAAAAATAACCAGATCTCTGTGTGTCATGTGTGCATTCCCTTGCTTTGAGACTAACCCTCTTCTCTCGGCTCCAGGGCTCATACTTTCTTTGCTTATCTAGTTAGAACTGGCCCAGCTAATATCCATCACCTCAATTTGGGGCTAGGCTGCTTCACCCACCTAGAGCACTCCTGACTAGCCTATCTAGATCCATCTAGATCCTCCAATAAAACATCTAAAGATATGGGGCTGGAGAGATAGCCGAGCCGTTAAGAGCACCGACTGCTCTGGCAGAGGACCCAGGTTCGATCCCCAGCACCCACATGGCAGCTAAGAACTGTCTGTAACTCCAATTCCAGTAGAACTCCAGTTCCAGGGGAATCCAAGACCCTCTTCTGACATCCACGGCATTGCATGACATGGGTGCACAAACCTACATGCAGACAGTGCATTCATACACATACAAAAATAAATAAATTTTTTTAAAAAATTAAAAAAAAGAATTTGTCAGTTTTCTGATGCAGTCTTTCTGTCGTTGGTCTTTTAATATGCATCCCTCTCCACAAGAAATATTTATAACTGGGTTATTGGTGCTAGCATCCACATATGAGGGATACCATTTGTCGTTTGTTTTTCTGGGACAGCTGACGCCACAAGCTTACATCCTCTACTGGTTAGGAGATGTTATAAGCCACAGTAAGACTCGGTCATATTTTACAGAAAAAAAATGTAATTCATGGATTAACATACCATACAAATATCTGTGTCTATACCAAAGTAACCTACCATAACAATTAGTACTATTTAAATACCTATATATCTAATTACTTGTTCTTCATTAGTAGGATTGAAAGGTTATTCATGGACAAACTGTCAGCCCATGAGAGGAAACAACCAGAATTGACCAGAGTCCAAGACAACAGCTCCAGAGAAAGTAGACTGTTTTGCTTTTCGTCCACCTGTGCCCCTTTTCTAAGCCTAGGGAACAATCTGCGGAAGAGGGGACATGATAGAATGTAAGGGCTGCGATTGGGGTGAATGATGAAACTACAGCAATATAGTCTAGACACTCATCTGATTAACTTGATTGAACATACAAGCGCCCCCAGCTGGATGGTGGGACCCATGGGCTGTGTGGGTTTACACATAACTGCTTGCAAATTGGTTTTACATGAAGAATGCTTGTACTCATAAATTATTACTTATTGTTAAAAAAATGAAAAAAATAAAGAAGTAAAAAAAAAAAAAAAGAATCTGAAGCAAAGACCAACTACCTATTTGGTTTTTTCATGGGCCTTTTGTTTGTTGTAATGTTTTGTTTTGTTTTTTAGATAGAGTCTCCCTATAGCCCCAGCTGACCTGGAACTCACTCTGTAAACAAGGCTGGCCTTGAACTCACAGAGATCTGCTCACTTCTGCCTCCCAAGCACCAGGATTAAAGGCATGTGCCACCACACCCAGCTTAAAGATGGTTCTTAGACATTATGTGCATGCTGGGATTCAAACCCAGGTCCTCTGCAAGAGCAGTAGGTGCTCTCAACCACTGAGCCATCTTTCCAACTCCCAACTAACTATTTGTAACTGATCAGAAAGCAAAGAAGCAATATCAACAATATAGACAGAATCGAACTTCAACTCAACAAAAGCTGAGTTAAATATCAAAAACATAAGCAACAAATGAAATCCACATGCTCATAACACAATGAAAAAATTCAAATAATATGAAAAATTAAAATAATATGTAACCCCCAAACCCACCAGTCTAAGGAAGTATTCTACAAGGAACTACATAGAGCAACATCAGAACATGGAACTGAAAAAGATAATAATATATACAATAAAAGAATTCATCAAATGAAAAGAAGACACACATAATAAGGAACTCTATGAGGATATTGATAAACTCCTGATCAATGAATGAAATGATAAAGACAATTAAGAATTTGAAAAGTAAATTCACAAAAGATTAGAAATATTGTGACATGAAGATGGAATTGAAACACTCAACTGCCTTTTTGAGACTCATGGGTCAAAAAACAAAAACCTAAAATAAAAAAGGGGGGATAAAGATATGTATGAAACCTTTTTGTCAAAAACTTTGCAATTCAAATCTTAAAACTAAATACGGGAAAAGATTTGCATGTTCCAACAGGTCAAAATGTCACCAACTTAATGGCTGAGAAAGGAAAGATACTGCTTTGCATTGTGTAGGATATACCAAGAAGTGCCAGCCGAAAGGCTGGCCCATCTGAACGTTGAAAGAAAGAAAAGCTTCAGACTGCTACAGACATCAAACCCCTCTGTGGATCCTACTTGTAACAACTATTTATAATGAATCCTAACGAATCTTACCTTCTAGGTGCCACAAAGTTTGTTTGTTTGTTTTTTTTTAATTTTCATTTTTTATTGATGCTTTGTGTATTTCATACATCATTTTCTGATTCAGTTCAGGCATATATCCCTTTCCCTTCCCCCCCCCTCACCCCAGTCCATCCTAGATCATGCATTCTGCCATAAATGTCCTGCATCTTTCTCTGTTTTTTTTTTTTTCATTTTTTAACCATAAGATATAATTTATGGGTACAAGCATCCTTCATGTAAAACCAATTTGCAAGCAGTTGT
>VZQC01005485.1:383040-471371 GCA_009823505.1 Rhizomys pruinosus | reverse complement strand
GAACCAGAGCCAGAAACAGAAGCTGTAAGTTCGAGCCAGGAAATCCCCACAATGCCTCAGCCCACTGAGAAGGTGTCGGTGTCCACCCAGACCAAGAAGTTAAGTGCCTCTTCCCCAAGAATGCTGCACCGGAGCACCCAGACCACTAGCGACGGCGTCTGCCAGAGCATGTGCCACGACAAGTACACCAAGATTTTCAATGACTTCAAAGACCGGATGAAGTCCGACCACAAGCGAGAGACAGAGAGAGTTGTTCGAGAAGCTCTGGAGAAGCTGCGCTCTGAAATGGAAGAAGAGAAGAGGCAAGCTGTAAATAAAGCTGTCACCAACATGCAGAGTGAGATGGACAGAAAGTGTAAGCAGGTGAAGGAGAAGTGCAAAGAGGAGTTCGTGGAGGAGATCAAGAAGCTGGCCGCGCAGCACAAGCAGCTCATCTCGCAGACTAAGAAGAAGCAGTGGTGCTACAACTGTGAGGAGGAGGCCATGTACCACTGCTGCTGGAACACGTCTTACTGCTCCATCAAGTGCCAGCAGGAGCACTGGCACGCCGAGCACAAGCGCACCTGCCGCCGGAAAAGATGAAGCCGAGCCGCGGCGGCGACCATCCTCACACACAGCGGTTTTTGTTTCCACGAAGCCAGAATTGTTTAGGATTTGCTTCCCATTTTGCACCAGCCTTTAAACACTTTTCGTGAAGAAATTTTGCACAGTAGTTTAAATCTTTTGTTAATGCTCCTCCAGCGTTTTTCAGGGGCTCGAGTAACATCAGTGGAGGGTATTACTTTAAATAAATTTTAATTGAGGATTTGTTGCATTTTCAGCAAATTTTAAAACATTTTTAGGTTTTACAGAGATTTTAACCTTTAAACAACAGATCTTAAAAACAAAACCAACAGGTGAAAACGAGTGAATTTAACAAAGACAGAGTTAGAACAGATGTGAATGTACGACGGCAGAGCACGTCCGTCCAGCAGATAAGACTACCTGGCCGCGCCTTCCTCCACCTTGCCGAGCTGGTCTGCGCAGCTCACTCCGCTAGCTCGCTCGTGTGAGGCGCTGCCTGCCGGCCACGCTGATTGAATATAGGGAACAGGGTTGACACAGCAGGGCTAGCCCTGCATATTTTTTCTTAAATATTTCCCAATTGTGCTTTCATTATTTCTTTTCAATATATAACTTTTATAACAACAAAAAAAAAATAGTTCTTACTAGTAGGATCCACAGAGGGGCCTGTCTGCCGTAATCTGAGGCTTTTCTTCCCTTCAATGCCCAGAGAAGTCAATCCTTCTGCTGGCACTTTCTGGTACATTCTACTCACTGAAAAGCTATATTTTCTTTCTCATCCATTAAGTTGGTGACATTCTGGCCCATTGGAACATACAGATCCCTTCCCATAGCTAGTTCCAAGATTTGAATTGCAAGGTTTATTGACAAAAATTTTCACATCTATCTGTATTCCCTTTTTTATTTTAGGTTTTTGTTTTTTGACCCAAGAGTCACAAAAAAGCAGCCATATTACACATACCTATAGAGAGGAATCAAGACACAGATTTCACCAAACTCACCCATGCTGTTTTGGGTGACTGCACGTGACCAACTTGGGAAGCAAACCAAGTTTCTAAGTTAAATCATCTTACAGGTGAAAGAGATTGCTACAAGGTGATACCATACAACAGCAAAATTATAGAGAACATTTGTATATGCCAATCCCAAAGTTACTGTTATACAGATTTTAATGAAAACAAATGTGGGCAACAGCAATTTATATCTCCAATTAACTCAGATACATTACCATTTTTATCAGAGTCTTTAAATCAATGTTGTTTAATATACACATATTTGCTTTTACTAAGTCCTAAAGCACCATGTAACCTGTAGACAGAGTCTGGGCCAAACTGGATTCTTGTTGAACTCATGTCAATTAAATATGCATTAATCAAATTTACACCAGTGTCCCTCTCCTGCCCCTCCCACCCTTCCCGGGTCACCATTTCAGTCAGTTTTCTGATGCAATCTTTCTGTTGTTCTTGTAATATGCATCCCTCTCCACAAGGAATGTTTATAACTGGGTTATTGGTACTAGCATCCACATATGAGAGATACCATTTGTCGTTTGTTTTTCTGGGACTGTGTTACTTCACTTAACGTGATGTCTTCTAGCTCCATCCATTTACCTGCAAAGGTCATGATGTTGTCTTTCTTTACCGCTGCATAGAATTCCATTGTGTACATGTACCACATTTTCTCTATCCACTTGTCAGTTGAGGGGCATTTAGGTTGGTTCCAGCTTTTTGCTATTGTGAACAGAGCTGCAATAAATATAGCTGTGCATGTATCTCTGCAATAAGATGAGTCTTGTGGGTATATACGCAGGAGTGGTATGACTGGGTCAAATGGCAGACTCATTTTGAGTCATCTAATGGTTCTCCACACTGCTTTCCATAGTGGCTGTACAAGTTTACATTCAAACCAGAAATGGATTAGTGTTCCCCTTTCCCCACAACCTCTCCAACACTGCCATCATTTGTTTTCCTGATCCTAGCCAGTCTTATTGGAGTAAGATGGTATCTTAAAGTGGTTTTAATTTGCATTTCCTTAATTATTAGCAATGTTGAACACTTCTTTAGGTGTTTCTCAGCCATCTCTAATTCCTCCTCTGTGAAGTCTCTATTCAGATCTTTGCTCCATCTTTTGAGTGATTCATTTGTTTTCTTTCTTTGTTTTCTGCAGTAGCTTGTTATACCTGGAAATTATTGCATTGTCAGCTGTATCTTCTGTGAAGGTTTCCTCTCCATTCCATGTGTGTTTTCTCTTCACTGCCTTATTGTTGTATCCTTTGATGTACAGAAGCTTTTGAGTTATAATGAGGTCCCATTGTCAATTGCTCATATTTCCTGGCAGCCTGCTGTCTGATGTTAGGGAAGTCTTTTCCTAACACTATGTCTTGTCTTCTGCTTCCAAGTTTCTCTTTATCACTTCCAGAGTTTTTGGATTTCAATGTGAGGTCTTTCAAATCCATCTGGAATTGACTGTGTACTCAGTTGCAGAGAGGTAGGGTTTAATTTCATTCTGTCGCAATGGTGATGCCAGTTTTGTTTGCCAATACACCACTTTGTTGAAGATGGGTCTTTCTTCCAAGTGTCGTCTTCTTTTGGCCCCCTTGTCCAAACTATGAGGTGGCTGAAATTGTATGGTGGCTCATTTTTGACTTCAGTTTTATTGCATTGTCTCAACTGGTCTGTTGTTTGTGCCCACTTAAACCTTTTTAATGACTATAGCCCTGTATGTAAAGTTTGAAGTCTGGTTTGGAGGATCCCATCCCCCCCCCCCCGCCCCGGTAGCTCTTGTTTTGCCCATAGTTGCTTTGGGCTATTCAGGTTCTTTTGTTTTTTCCAAATGAAATTGAGGGATTTTTTTTTTTCCAAACTTTGAAGAAGCACTTTGAGGATTTTGAGGTGATTGCATTAAAAACTGATAACAAGTTTAAGGGTAGAAGATGGACATTTTGTACTATGTTTATTTTCCTCCATCCATGAGCTGGGAGGTTTGTCCATCTTCTGATGTCTTCTCATTTCCTTCTTTCAGACATTTAAAATTGGTTTTGTAAAGATCCTGAGTGTCCTTTGGTTAGGGTTTCTTCCTAGGTCCTTTTATTGTTTTTTGGGCTATAGTGTGAGTGGGGACAGTTCATCCTTGTATGTCCTTCTTATCTTTGCAGACTGTTGGTGTTAGAGAAAGGTAATGATTTTTCTAACATTAATTTGTATCCTTCCACTATACTGAAGTTCTGTTAATCATTACTAGGACGGTTCCTGGTGGGAGTTTCTACAATCCCTTAAGTAGACAATCATATCGATCCACAAAAGGATTGATTGACTTCCTCTTTCCCGATTAGACTCCTGTAATATTCCCGTTTCTTGTTTATTGCCTAGCAAAAGGTTTCAAGCCCTATATTGAAAAAAGGAGTGGTGACAGGGGGCAGCCTGCCTGAGTGTCCTACATTTAAGGGAAGTGCTTTCTGTCATTTCCCCCATTTTTGGGATGATGTTGGCTGTGTGTTTGTTGTACATGGCTTTAATTACATTAAGGAATGATCCTCTCCCATCCATTCCCTCTAGGACTTTAAACATGAAAGGATGCTGGATTTGTTGTCAAAGGGCTTTTCTCTGTTAATTAGATGGATGGTGTTGTTTTTGTCCTTTCAGTCCATTTGTATGCTTGATGATATTTATTGATTTTTTCGTATTTTGAACCATCCCGCATCTCTGGTATGAATCCGACTTGGTCATGGTGGATGATCTTCTTGATGTGGTCTGTATTGATTTACCAGTATCCTTTAGAATTTTGGCACCTTTGTGTTCATTAGGGAGATGGGTCTAGTTCTCCTTTTTGGATATATCTTTGCCTGGTTTTGGTATTAGAGTGATATGGTTTCATAGAAAGGAACTCCGGAGAACTCCCTCCTTCTAACACATTGAGATTAATGGTTGTAAGTGGTTTTTGAAATATTTTATAGAATTCTGCTGTGAAACCATCTGGCCTGGGCATTTTTTGGTTGGGATGCTGCTATTACATCTTCAATTTTCATATATTATGGGTCTATTAAGCTGTCGATCTCTTCCTTGGTTGAGCTTGTGATTCCCAGGATTTCAGATATTCATCTTCTTCTAGGTTTTCAAACTTTGTAGATTATAGGTTTTAAGTAATTTCGTTGAATTGTCTGGATCTTTTCATAGTCTGCTGTGATATTTCCCCTTTCATCACAGAGTCTATTGATTTGGAGTTGTTCCCTCTTTCTTTTGGTTAACTGGGCTAGAGGTCTGTCTATCTTGTTTATTCTCTCAAAGAACCAGCTTTTGGATTCATTGATTTTTTGTATGGTTTTCTTTGTTTCTATTTCATTGATCTCTGCTCTGATTTTTGTTATTTCTTCTTGTCTGCTCCGTTTAGGGTTCATTTGTTGTTGTTTCTCAAGTATTTTTAGCTGCAGTGTTAGGTCATTCACTTGTGTTCTTTCTGTTTTTTTAATGTAGGCACTTAGAGCTATAAACTTCCCTCTTAGGACTGCTTTTAAAGTGTCCCATAGATTTTGCTGTGTTGTTTTATCATTGTCATTCAGTTCCAGGAATGTTTTTATTTCTTTCTTTATTTCTTCCTTGACCCATTCATTATTCAGGAGAGTGTTGTTTAGTCTCCATGTGTTCTTGTAAGTTGTAGGGTTTATCCTAGTGTTGATATTGAATTTTATTGCACTGTGGTCTGATAGAATGCATGAGATTATTTCAATCTTTTTGTATTTGTTGAGTTTTTCCCTGTGTCCTAGTATATGGTCTATTTTGGAGAATGTTCCATGAGGTGCTGAGTAGAAAGTGTATTCTCTGGTGTTTGGGTGGAATATTCAATAGATGTCTGAGAGGTCCATTTGGTGTATTGTATCATTCAGTTCAGATGTCTTTCTGTTTATCCTTTGTCCTGTTGATCTGTCTAAAGGACTTAGTGGGGTATTGAAGTCCCCTACTATTAGTGTAATCTGAGCCTTGAGATCCTGAAGAATTGCCTTTACAAAGTTTGGTGCGCCGGTGTTTGGTGCATGTATGTTCATGATTGTGAGATCTTCATCATCAATCGTTCCTTTAATGAAGATGTAATGGCCCTCTTTGTCCAAGACCCAAAAACTTACAACAATTTAATAGTATGAAAACCTGGTTGTATCTTTATTTCAGATGTTGAAAGGGTGTAACCAGTAGGTGGCAGTGTAGATCCACTAAGTTGTTCAATGAATTTTTAAAAATTTTAATAGATAAACCATAACCTTTGTTGAAATTGAATTATGTGTTGGCTGTTTAATATAAATATGCATCTTGAGACGGAAGGGCCAAGTTCCAACACAGAGGCAATGTTTTTATTGGTTTTATAGCTGTTAACAGTAAAATATACTTAGAACACAAGTACACACATATACACACATACATACATACACAAATACATACATACACAATAAAGAAAAGTTTGTTAGATTGACCTGCAAGAGAAGAAAACCACATTATTATTTGATGTTCATGAGAAACATGAAATTTTTATAATTTGTCATAGGGTTATTTTTACATAATTAGAATAAATGTCCTAGTAACACACAAAACAGCTGAGATCCATATGCCACCTCTTAGGCCCATTCCCAACCACTTGCCTTCAATGAACTATTTCTAAAGTCTATTCTTTTCCTATCCTGTCCCTCCTGGTTAACTATTCCTAGACTTTCCCTAGGTCAAGTGTAACTGTCCCTATCCCTATCCTATTTACAAATCCAAAGATCGAGGAGGGTGCCCAAAAGTAGACAGGTCAAAGTTGTTTGTAGTCTTGGACTGATTTATCTTGTCTTATTATTAAGGACTTTGGAAGAATAATAATTATCCACAATCACAACAATAATCACAATAATTATAACCATTATTAATTATTATCAATTATCAATAATTAACCATTATTACTCAAAATTAGCATCATTAATAATTATTATGAATAATAATTGTCAATAATAGTAGCCAACAATGATGAACAATTTATTAGACTGAATTATTATCAATTATTAGTAGCAAATTATATTCAATAACAATAATTATAACTATGAATAACAATTACCAACAATAATTAACAGCAATCTATCATTAACAGAATATTATGCATACTATCAACCCAATTAAAAATTGTTAATACTAAGGGGTATAAAACAAACATGCTTTATGAGTTGAATCTATCTTTGTTTATAGTTGGTTCCTAATTAGATTTAATTCTGTAGGATTATAATGAATTAAAAGCAGGAACTCACATTCACTCACACATACACACAGTTTGAAGATGGGCTTAAAGAAATATAAAACAGTTTTAATAAAATTTTTTTCATTTAGATTGAGCCAAAATATCAATCCATGCTGTTAAAGAGGCTTTTACTAATAGTTCTTAAAAGAAAAAAAAAAAAAAACAATTCATTGGAGCAAGTTTCTTTTTTTAGAACTCCAGGGCCTGTAAACTTTCCTAGAAATCCATCTATTTTTGTCCCTAAAATGCTGAAATTAAGCTGGGCGTCGTGGCGCATGCCTTTAATCCTAGCACTCGGGAGGCAGAGGCAGGCGGATCTTTGTGAGTTCAAGGCCAGCCTGGTCTACAGAGCAAATTCCAGGACAGCTGGGGCTACAGGGAGACCCTGTCTCGAAAAGACCAAAAAAAAAGACACCAAGTTGTCAGTTTTGTGGCTCATATGTGCACAGCAGACATGCTGTGACTCCAGAGCACAAACCAAGTGTGATCCGGAATTCTTTGGGAAAAAAATCTTTAAGGTGAAACACATTTTTAAAGATCAAGGTAAAATTAAATCAACCAATTAAATTTAATTATGCACATATTTCTACTCAAAAGATATTTAGGGTACCCAGGGGTTAAGTAAAAATATTGCATTTTAAGTTAAGCATGCTGAAATGGATTTGAATTATTTAAGCAATAAAGCTAGCTGAACCCTAATTTTGAATTCACAAATAGCCAGCAGGTTTAGGTAGGAAGAGTTAGATTTACAAATAGTTACCAAAAAACCCACAAGAAGACAAGAGAGCAATGCACTTTTATCTAAAAACAGATATAGTATACAAAATTTAAGAGAGGGGTATTAAGTGGCCATGGCTTAAAATTATCTGGAAAAAAAACACTGCTCTTGGTATGGTGGTTCCTGTGAAAGGCCTTAATTTGCAACAGAAAGAAGTGGGCTCCAGCCTTGGCTGAGCCATAGAGCTACCTGGAGAAAATTTACATATGAACAAGATAAAGCTGGAACTGAACCTGAGGAACTGGTTCCTTGCAGTAGGGGATGAAATCTAGTTTTTTTCTTTCTCTGAGCCAAATCAGAGCCTGGCAGTTTTCCTTCACGTGTGCAAAGCCACAAGTTCCCAGATCACCCTCCCATCCACTGAAACCAGCAGGAGAGAAGGCTCCATGCAAAAGATAGATATCCGGAGAGAGAGTAGAAAGAGAAGGAAAAGGCAAGATTTAGAGGTTCGTATACCTAATTTGTCAAGGTTTCCTCCAGCCCCACATCTGGGCACCATTTTGGGGGGTGGGAGGGGCCCATTCATTCCCAGGATGATCCATGTGGAAAATATGCACAGGAAAGCACACCACATGGATGCATGTTAAGGTCCAAATACAGAGAGTGATTTATACCAAAATGTCTGGTTATATAGACAGCATGACTCAACTCCCAGGGCCAAATCCTAAACCTTTTCATCATTACATCCTGCCCCATGGGTGTGGCCAGGGAGGTCCCATTGGTTTAGAATGCTACCCATCTTAACTAAATTTTCCCACATGGTGAGAATAGGGATGCTAGCTGAGAACTAGCCCCTAATTCAAACTGGATCTTCCAACAGGTGTTCATGATTCATAGAAAGATTCATGGCATTTACAATTTAGTTCTTGGTAGGACAGAGATTAAAATTTTAGTAATGCTCAGAGATGTCAGGTGTTTCTGGGAAGAGATGAACTGTCAGAGAGCAAAGCTGTGACCTCAGGTGTAATCTAGGATCAGCAACTGAATTTATATGTCATATGTAAATAGACGTTTCATTATTGACTTCCAGAATAGTATTAAAATTTGAGAAGTAGTCAATGGGGCAAGTAGGACACCTCTGCAGAAACAACCAACCCCTGCCAACATCAACTTCTGGCTACGTGCTTCAGCATGCATTAATGAATTGAGAATTGAGAATTGAGATGCAAGTGGGAGCTGGCTTGGAGCTGGTATCATGTGTAGAGTCTCATTTTGTTCATTTTTTAAAATTTTCATTTGACTCCTTAAGGTATAAAATGTTCTGTGCTTATTTAAAATCCCATGGTAGCCAAATATAGACAGAGGTTATAAAGATAGATAACAGATAGGTAGATGATAGATATTTCTATAATCATAGTCCTAAATATTATTGTAAATAGGATATATTTACAATATATATGGTAGATTTCATATCAAAAAAATTTAACTAGCCATATCGTACACACAAATAATCCCAGCATTTGGGATGCGGAAACAGATGGATTACAATTTTGAAGTCATTCCAGGCTACAAAGAGACACTGTCAAATAAATAAGTAACTATAAATGGATGAACAGCAGGTATTTTAACACAAAATACTTTTTTGCTAAATACTAAATCTAAGCATTTTTTGGCTTTTCTTCAAATTATTTCTACTATGGGTAGCAAACCACCACAAATATACCCCATTAAGTTACTTACTTTTTGCTATATACTTGCATCAATAGTGTGTGTACATATCCTCTGAATCTTTTTGAAACCTACTTTACTCCTTTTAAATTTTGTTTCCATGAGCTTATGTACCTTGGGCTCTTTCTTAATAATGGCTGAGTAAGACAAATGGCACCATTTCCTACCATAATCAAAGCTGAAAGGGATCTTAGTGAAAGCCAGCCTTCCCTTATCCCCTGCCCAGCACCCAGTTGGTGCCCTCATGAATAAGTGCTTCTGTAATTGTGACAGCAGCAGCTCTCACCTGAGACACATATTCCATGTGCCAACCATGTCGCATCCTGCGGGGCTGGAGATTTATTCTGTCACTTCTTGGGCAGACAGACTAGCAATGGCCTTTTTATTTTCCACTTGCCTGCAAGGTTTCAAATGAGAACTTTTATTACCTAGGGTTCTGGTAATTCACTTGACTTTTAAACAGTTTTAAAGGACAGTTATCTTTCGATTTCTTTCATCCATGGTCTCTGTGGCACTGCAGGGGGCTTTTCCAAGAGTTAGCTGACCTGTTTGACCTGGCCACGACAATATTCATAATATACACAGATACCACACAATAGGTTTGTGATGGAGCTGAAGTCAGGCAAATTGGATTCCAAATAAATTTCACTTATTGCAATGTGTGGATTTCGATTTTTGGTGAGAAACAATTGTTAGGTCAAAAGTAATTTAGATGTTTAGAGAAGAAAGAGAAGGGAGACAAATTTTAGTACTGAAAACATATGGTGTCACATATACTTCATGGCAGCAAAATATGTATGAAATTTTATTTAGATTGTGAAATCAAAGAGATGGAATTATCTTTCATAGCTGTTACCACTATTAATCTGAGAAAGGATCTTGGTTACAAGGATGAGCAGATATTTGCTGTTCATGTCTGTGTTCATCCACTGCTTTGGGATCCTAATAGAGAGGGCAGCCCTGTGTACCTGTGTACAGGTGTCAAAGATGAAGAGAGATAGGCCTCACCACAGAATCTTGCCAGTCCAGAATGACCATGCCCTTCCCCTAAGACAGTGATTTAAAATCTTAGCTAGAAGAGCCTGGTACGGTGGCTCATACACTTAATCCCCCCACACTCAGGAAGCAGAGGAGAGTGGCTCTCTAGGAGATCATGGCAATCGTGGTCAAGATCCAGGTCAGCTGGGGCTACAGGGAGATCCTGTCTCTAACAAACAGTCAAACAAAAAAGAATCTCAGCTGAAGCTTCTTTGTAATTCAGCAATTGTAGGGTGGGAAGTGGCCTCTGGAAAAAGAAACCAGAGATCCTTTTCTGACTGCCTCATTAGGGTGTGCCAGAGGGACAGAGACATGTCCATTGCGTTAGTTAAGAGAGTTTCAAACTATAGAAATAGTTTGCAAGTCAGGAAAGAACTATCTGTTATCTATAAGCTTTAATCATTTTCTACATTAGTAAGATTGCATCCTTAACATCTTAAGTATAATATAAAGCATAATGCATATTGTTTTTCAATAAATTATTTGCAATTGACAGTCCTAATAAATAATTCACATAGTTAAGTTTATTCAAACATTTCCAATTATTAATAATAAATTATTTTTGAAATGTAATGTTCTTTTACAAAATTCAGCACTCCCTACAGTATACATGTCACATTGTAATATGTGTTTCAATTCTGCTGCTTTTATCTATGGAGATATTTTTCAGTTGTTATTTTCTGTTTCTTCTACTTGTTAAAGACTTTACAAGTTCTAAATTTTAAAGAACATAAAACCTGAATTTCAAATCTGACAATACATTTTGAATCAGTGTAAATTTCCAAAGTCTTCAATCTTGATCAGAGTTATTATTTTACATAGCCACAGCACAATGAACAATATTAGAATGTTTTAAATTATTTATTTTTTTAATATTTATTTTTGTTTTATGTGTATTGTACAATGGCCACAGAATTCAGAACAGGGCAATGGATTTCCTGGGAACTAGAGTTATGGTTGGTTGTTATCTACCATATGGCTGCTGTGAACCAGACCTGGGTACTCTGCCAGAGCAGCCGGTGCTCTTAACTGCTGAGTCATCTCTCCAGCCCCCACTTTAGAAAATTTGACACTGAGAAAATAGTAGTCTATTATTGCAGTCTATTTTATACCAGGTTAGGGCCATCTCTCACTACACACTGTTTGTCAGTCCACATCATTTTACAGGTCATCCCACTTTTACTTCTGTGTGCTGTGTGCATTGTCCATTGTTCCTGGGAATATTGCTCTACAAAGGAATGCTTTACAGCGTTGCCACAATCTCAGAATGAGATGGTATGCTAAATATGTTGCTGTTTGCCATAAATTTGCAATCCTCACAATTAATTTTGTTCTCCATTTTACCTTGAACCATAAACATCTTTTCAGATATTCAGATTAGCCTGTGAGTTTTCATTAATAAATTAATATTTCAATATTTTGAAATATTTTTGGATCCAAAACAAATGTATTCATCTCCTACACATGATAAAAGATATACCTTTTCAATTCAGTTATTTAATGGAAATGTCATTCTTTTATAGATTTAAATTTTTGGTTGAATTCTTGTTATATTTATTTATTTATTTATTTATTTATTTATTTATTTTTTATTTATTTCCGTACGTGTATGAATGCATTGTGTGCATGCAAGTCTGTGCACCCGTGACGTGCAGTGCCGCGGAGGTCAGAAGAGGGCGTCGGACTCCCCTGGAACTGGAGTTCTCCTGGAATTGGAGTTTCAGACGGCTCTCGGCCGCCATGTGGGTGCTGGGGATCGAACCCGGGTCCTCTGCAAGAGCGGTCAGCGCTCTTAACCGCTAGGCCATCACTCCAACCCCTTGTTATTTTTATAGAAGTATGAAAAGGATAGAAAAATATGTTCCAAGCAAATGGCACTAAGAAACACATAGGACTTGCAATTCTAATATTTGACAAATACATATCAAAGTAAAGTTACTCCAAAGAAATGAAGTTCAGTTCATTTTGGTCAAAGGCCCAATTGACTAAAAAGACATTACAATTATTAACATATATGCACCAAACTCTGGTGCATTGAATTTCTTTAAAAGAATATTACAGGATTTCAAGTCACCAATTAACCACAACACAGTAGTACTAGATGACTTCAATACCCAACTATCTCCAGTAGACAGGTCAACTGGACAAATAATAAAGAGAAAAACATCTGAAATAAATGATATCATACATCAAATGTACCTAACAAAAATTTACAGAATATTCTACCCAAGCACCCAAAATTACAGTCAATTCAAAATACATGAAAAGTTCTATAAAATTGACTGCATAAAGGGGAAAAAACCAAATCTCAACAAATACATAAAATTGAAATAATTTAATTAGACCATGTGCTGGATAGCTTTAGTGTCAACTTGACACACCTGGGTTGAAGGAGCCTCAATTGGGGAATTGGCTCCATTGGATTGGCCTGTGGCCACATCTGTGGAGTATTGTCTTGATGGTCGAGCAGTGTGGGAGGGCCCAGCCCACAATGAGTGATGCCACCCTGGGAAGGTTGTTGTGTACCCTATAAGAAGGCAGGCTGGGCATGAGCCATGGGAGCAAGCCAGTGAACAGTACTCCTCCATGGCCTGTGCTTCAGCTCCTGCCTCCAGGTTCCTGCCCTGAGTTCTTGCCTTGGGCTCCCTGAGAACTGTGACCCAGGAGATGTGAGCTGAATAAACCCTTTCCTCCCCAAGATAGTGTCGGTCAGAGTGTTTTGTAACAGCAATGAAAGACAAACTACTACAGACCACAATGTAGTATAGCTTTAAATCAACAGCAACAGACACTCTAGTACTTATTTTTAAGTTTTTTTAACAATTGCACATAATTTACATAATTAATAAGCTAGTTTGATATGTTACTGAAAACCCATCCTTTATCCACTGATGCTTCTTCATTCACTGTCTCATGGAGAGCACAGCACTGAGTTCAGTAGGTTCTCTAAGGAAGATTCTTCTGTCATGAGAGTTTCTGGAACTTCCATCTCTGGTTCCACCCATAGCTCTAAGAAGCACTGATCAAATAGCTAGAGAATGTCTCTCCCCTAGGATTTTTCTGGTATTATCCATAAGAAAACTGGTTTTCTGAGTTTTGCAGACAAAAACAAAATGTTATTCTTATCATATCATGAAAGGTAAATGCTGCCACATTGATTTATAGCTGCTGGTGCTGAAGTTAGTCATTGGCAACTATGTCATTGTCTAATTTCATCACTTTGAAGTTAGACTAATTTGTTCTTTTCTTTTTTCCTATTACTTTTACAAGGAAGTAACTACTGATTCCACATTTACAAAGCGAGGCCTCACCTCCTTTTGGGTACAATATTTCCTCAAATTATTTGAAATTTTTCAGCAATGGAAACTGCTCCATTCTTTAAATTTCATTTATTTAGTCATTAACTCATATCTGTGTAGATATGTGTATATTTACTTTTGATTTATTTATTTATTTAATTTGCATATTGTTCCAATTTGGGCCACTGGTAACTCTTTTCAACAACCTCTGCCTCCCTCATGTATATATTTAAATAAATAAATAATTTATTTAACTTGCAAATTGTTCCCTTGTGGGCCAGTGACAACCATTAACCCTTTTCATCAGCCTGTTTTGCAATGCCCCTCTGCTCTGGTGCCATTTTGGGTGTGTGTATTTTCAGGATTTTGTAGAGTCACAGGTACCTCATGCTCATTTTGTATATTTTAACCATATTCATAGGCAAAATTGGTTAATTAACTCTCTCCAGTCCCTTAGCATCTTGTCTATGATCTCATATAGTAAAATTCATATTGACTTCACAGATAGTAAAATCCTCAATATTTTATCTATTAATTACTCAATTTTTAATTTGTTTATAAATTGTTTCTTTGAAAACAGACTATCTTCTTTGAAAGAGGAAAAAAATGTTTGCATGAGTTATGAATTTGTCTATGGAACCCCAGTTGTTTTATTTAATCTTGATTCTTGATGTTAAGAAACCAAAATCTGTGCAGTACACATGATGTTTGTTCTGATAGTAAACAGGCTTTGTGGTCTCCCTTGGCTAACAGGGCAACAGAACACATTTATCCACAGAATTTTTCTTGTACATAAATGTGTATTTCTGAAAGTAAAATCTGTATCCAGATTAAGGTAAAGATGAATTCCTTTTCAAGGTTCAGATTCTAAGTCACCAAACTTAGAACCTTGATTCCCCTACTGGCTTCTGATTAACTTTGTATCCCAACAGTGAGGAAACTGGTTCATATCATCCTTCATACACTTGGTTAGTTGTTCACTTCTGCGTACAGCATAGTGGCATTGCATTTATTGACTCGCACCCCTGTGAGGTGTGCGTGATGACCACCAAGCTTCTGTATTCATCTTGAAAGCTGCTGGAATGAAGGCTGAGAACTCCACCTTTATTCTTGAGATATTTGCCTCATAAATCCGTAGTTTTATTCCTCTCATTTGCTTTTTCAGTTATTGCTATTTTCATGTGTGTGTGTGTGTGTGTGTGTGTGTGTGTGTGTGTGTGTGTATGAATCAGGAAGCTCGAGCATCATGGCACATGTGCAGAGGCCAACTTTGGATGCTGGTACTTGCTTTGAACATTGTGAAACAGGATCTCTTTTTTTTAAACTTTTTATTTTTTATCAAATCTAGACCCGTGTCGTCCCCCCCCCATTCCCCCACTCCACCAGAGCTCATGCATTCTGCCAAACATGCTTTACATGAAACAGGATCTCTTATGGATTTACCAATGCATATTGCAGCCTAGCTAATCTTTAAGTGTCCAGGAATTTTTCCGTCTTCCTCCAATCCTACTCTAGAGTAGTGGGATTGGAGATCCCAGATATGTACTGCCACATCTGACATTTATGTGGATTCTGGGGATTCAAATGCTTGGGTATAGCAAGGGCTTTGCCCACTGACCTCTCCTGGGACCTCAACTATCCGTTAATTACTATGATTTTGCTTCATATATGAAAGACATTGTAATTTACGTAGCTGAGAATAAAAGAGTTTCTCAAATTTCTCTCCAATGTTCTTTCTCCAGCTTCATCTTTTCTTCTATTAAGGCAGCTCAGGTTCTTATCCTCAAAACACATTTACAATGGACTCACTTTAAAATGCGATGACCATGATCATTGCTTACCTTATGAGGCTTCAACATTTTTTGGGGGGCATAAAAGACTTAGCTCAAATATTAATCCCTATGATTTCATTCTTAAATTCACAGGTAAAATCAATTATTTCTGTCCATCATCTTAATAACTTGGTTATTCCTCTCAAATAGCAGGATTCATATATGTTCAGCAAACATTATATTCCTCAAAATATTTGAACTGGGAAACACAAATTTTATTTGAATATGTTCTTACAAAAATTCATTACCTTCTTTGAATAAGAAAATACGTGTCCTATATGCACATGTGCACACCTGAAGAGAACGGAAGAGGACATTAGATATCTACCTTCTCCCCTTGAGACAGAGTCTCTCAGTGAACCTAGAGCTTGCTGCTTTTTAGCTATACTGGTGGACAAAAACAGGAAACAAAATTTATTGTTATGACTGAAAACGAATGTGGCAGATGCTGTTTGAATAGATCAAATAGTTTAAAATTTTAATTTTCTTATCTAAATATGGCTTTTCATTAAAATGTGTAATATTCTTTTCAAATTATGGACCAGTTATAGTTCTCTCTATGATTTTTCATGGCATCAGCACATAATATTCTCTCAGAAGACCTTTCTACATACCAAATGCCTCAAAGATGAACCGTGACTTGAAGCTTTGAAAGGCTTGATAGAAAATTATATGGTTTTACATTATAGTACTTGCAACTGTCAGTATTCCCTCATGAAATGGATTTTGCATTGCCACAGGAAAATATGGTGATCATTCAGCGAACTTAAAAGAGCAAAGTCTGGCTTATCTTAGCTATTATATCCAAATAAGCTTTTTGTCTTTAAAGGGAGGTTGAAGTGTTTTATGCAGCAACTGATTTTTAAATTATTGTTTACAGTCTTGGCTATTTCTCAGGTTAGATTTTTCTAGACTAGAGACGCTGAAATTCATATTCATGCCACAGCCTAATTGCTGATGACCCTACAATCACCACCTGCTGGGACTGGAGGGAATAAGAACAGACACTGAGGTAGATAGGCTGTCATGTCACACAGGGTCTTCAGCTTGGAGCTACAGCTCTGTGGCTGGCTCTGCACATGGATACAGGGCCTAAATATGTGCACATAACTCTGTGTGTGTGTGTGTGTGTGTGTGTGTGTGTGTCTTCTGAGGAACCAAATAAACAGGTCTTATTGTTGCGTCTTACAACATAATAATTGAAATGAGGTCACTGAGTGCCCGGCACAGTTATCCATGGGGATGCTCAGCTGCTTTTCAAAATCATAGGCAATAAAATTACTGTAATGATTGATAAAGACATGAACACTTAAGTTCAAAATTGCCAATGAATAATCCTTTGGAAAGGCCATGATATAATCCTCTGTAAGAAATAAACAAGGTGTGGAAGAGAGCAAAGATTTACTGAGCATTTGGGGTTATTCACAGGAGTGAAAGGTTTGAGTCATTAGTATAATATTTAGGGTCTAATAAAGCCATTTATCTAGTGTTTTGGTTTATTAGCCAGGTCAAAAGTTCAAGCATTGAAGCCAACTAAAATTATATCTCTTTCAAGCAAAGGTCCATTTCCAGTTTCAGCAACCAGAGCGTAATAAACTTGGCCTGACCATAACTGACTGGAACAGTCCTTTAGCTTAATATTTACAGTAGCTTATAATCAAAGATAATAAAAGCTATCATTTAAGACAGCTAAACAAGAAGCCAGTAATAATGTGAACACTTTATCATATTAATTTAACAATTAACGTGGAAAAAATGTTAACACCTAGCATATGCTTCTAAATATTCTCATTAGAAATAATTTTCATTCCCTCATAAATTAAATCATTAACTGAATATATTCCTCTTGCCTAAACACTGTGATGTGTGAGTCTCATTTTTTTTTTTTTTTTTGTAGATTTCATTCTCTTTACTGGCCAGTGATATTATGGGTCTATGTTTTTTTTTTAATGATGCTATTTTATGACCAACACGGGAATATTTCAGCTTTCTTTTTGAAATGCCGAACAATTACAGTTTCTTTTAATTTTTTACATTTTATTTCTGTGAATATTATATGGCCGTGTTGTATTCATATCATCCCCATCCCTCACAACTTCCCTGTAGTACTTTCTATGTATCCCCTAACTCTTATCCACCTTCTTGTCCTCTTCTTTATTATTATTTTTGCATACATGTATGCAATTAAAAAATAACAGCTGTGTCTGATTCAAGCCTGTTGAAAGTCATCTATGTAAACAAATCCTTCTAAGGCCTACCCATGAGCACAGGAGTGCAGTTCACAGACAGGTGTAGAGGCAGAGATTGTGCTCTCAGGAGACTCCAGAGTAAAGCCCTCAGAGGACATACCTGTCTGAGTCAGGCCACCAGAGGGTTTCACATGGGTTCTGGGGTCTTCAGCTTTTAAGTCAATAGGTATCAGAAGCCATTAATATGTCCAGTCTTCTTTGAAGCTACTTAATGTGCTATTCAGCTAATAATGTTTAGCTGGGCATGGTGGTGCACGCCTTTAATCCTAGCACTCAGGAGATAGAGGCATGTGGATCTTTGTAAGTTCAAGGCCAGCCTGGTCTACAGAGTGAGTTCCAGGACAGCTGAGGCTACAAGGAGGCCCTGTCTCGAAAACACCAAAAATAAATAAATAAATAAATAAAATAAATAAAAGGTCTACATCCCAAAACAGGATGAAATGAGCTAGATTTATAAAGATAAAATTTGAACCTCAGTAGTTTCTCTTGATTTTCTGAGCAGTCTGTGTCAGCATATCAAAAGTTATAAATGGACTATCGTGCTTCCCTCTCTTGCTCTAAAGATCCCATTATTTGCAATTCTGAGCACAGGAGTATAAACAAAAAATTGCAATATTATAAATTTCTTTAGACATGTTTCTAACATATTAATCTTAAATATATCTATTAAGGACAGACATACATGTCAGTATCCCTCATGAAATTTATTTTGTATAGCTTTCTTATACAACCCAGGTCCACCTGCCCATCTCTGCTGCTACCCATAGTGGCCTGGGCTTTCTAACATCATTCAACAATTAAGAAAATGCCTCACAAACATGCCCATGGGCCAGTCCCATAGAGGAAACTCCTCAGTTGAGGTTCCCACTTCCCAGATGTGTCAGGTTGAACACTGAAGCTATCCAGCACAACCATATTTTGTTCTAAAGGCTATATGATCCTTTGGAGTTGTTCTTGGAGTGAAGCATGTTTGCTGGTCATCTGTTTAATATTCTTTACAGGTTGTAGTGACATGATTCCAAACAATATTTTACCCTTCAGTCCTACATTGCCTCCCTTTAACAAGGGTAGGGTCCCGGGGGGATGCAAGCTATATGCTTGACACTTTCTCAGTACCTGACTGAGTACCATGTAATACTTTACATTTTTCCTGTCTCTGAAAAATAGTATATAATTTGATGAATTTTCCTACTTGGAGATCTGACCCATAAGGTGATACTAGAATTCTGAGATTTTGAAAGGCTTGGTTATTTTCATTATTCCATTATTGTTTTCATTGCTCCCAATATTTGAATATGAGCAATAGCAAATTTATCCACAAAGTTCAAATAATATTGGGCTTATGTCTGTTTAATCACCATGTGTCTAGAGCATCAGGCATTTGAAGTTCTGGCCAATTCTATTTTACATGAAATTTCTATTTTGTAATAGCTCTCCATTTACATGTTATTTAAAAATATTACACAGAAATACAATTTGTCTTTAACTCAGTTTTCCACAAAGCTAATGTTTCACAAAAGTATAGGATGGGCTGTCTGTGGCTTCCACTGCTGATCAGAAGTAAGAACTGACTCACTTTGGCAGGGACCCAGATCTACAAAGACACCAAGGCTGAGGTCAGGTTAACAGTGCACAGGGCAAATCAGCACCCTCTGCCCCTGCTGTGGTGCAGGCATCCCAGTGGGAACAGTAGTAGTGACTCTGGGGCACAAGGTAACAAAAGACACAGCAAACCAACCACAGCCAACCTAAAGGAACAGGCCTTCAAGGCAATGAAGAAACAATTGAATTTCACATTGGATTACAAACAACAAATTAAATCTACATGCCAAGAGCACAATGAAAGTTCAAAAACATGGGAAAAGAAAAATATAAATCCCCACCAAACTCTAGCAAGCCTATAGAGGACTGCAACAAAGATATCTCCCAGGACACAGCTCTTACAAGAACAAACATAGAAATACTCAAAGAAATGAAGGAATATGAAGAAAAAAAATCAAAGAAATAAAGGGAGAGGAAGACCAACTCCAGAAGGAAATGAAAATGCTGAAAAAATTTTCAGGCTGAAATGAAAAAGAAAACTGAAAATCAAATCAAAGGACTAAAAAGAGAGAATGGCAAACTCTGGAAGGAAGTGGAACTACTAAAAGAATCTCAGGGTGAAATGAACAAGGAAATCAAATCGAACACTCATCCAGTCAACAGGAATGGATGGGAGAAAGCCTCAGTTACATAATGGATCAAGCAGAAAATAGAATATCAAGACTAGAAGAGAACATGGGAGAACTGGAGAGATCAAATAAAGATTATGGAAAATTAAAGATAAATACCACAAGAGTTGAATAATCAGGAAATGTGGGACACCATGAAGAGACCAAAACTCCATATTATAGGTATAGAGGATGGAGAATCCCAAGATAATGCTATGGACCAGATATTCAGTAGAATTATAGAAGAAAATGTTCCCAAATTGAAAAAAATCCCATACCCATACAAATACAAGAAGCACATAGGACACCAAATAAACAAGATCAGAAAAGAATCTCCTCACACCATATCATAATCAAAATGCTAGGTCTGGAAACAGAGACAGAGTACTGAAAGCCACAAGAGAAAAACAAGAAAGTTACATATAAAGAGAAACCAATCAGAATCACAACTGACTTTTCAATGCAAATGATGAAAGCCACAAGAGATTGGACTAAAATATTCCCAGTATTAAATGATTATAGATGGTAATCCAGGTTGCTCTACCCAGCAAAAATCTCAATTGTAATTGATGGAGAAAGGACAATCTTCATGACATAAACAAGATGAAAGAATACATGTCTAGAAAACCAACCCTCCACAAAATACCTGAAACAATTCAGAGGACAGAGGAAAGGAGGAGCTATCCCCAAGTGGCAAGAGAAAGTAATTATTGAAGGTATAACCACAGAAATAAATACAAACCTAGGCCAAAAATACAAACAGAAAATAAACTGAAGGGAAGAAATACACATCTCTCAATATTAACCTTAAATATTAATGCTGAACATCCCAAACAAGAGAAACAGAATGGCAGAATGGATTAAGAAACTGAATCCATCTTTCTGCTGTCTATAAGAAACACATCTCACTTTCAAGGATCTCAAAGTGGGAAAAAATATTCCAACTAGATGGAAGAAAAAAAGCAAGCACAAGTTGCTATTTTAATATCAGACAAAATAGACTTCAAATTAAAACTAATCAGGAGAGATGAAGAGGGTCACTACATCCTTATTAAAGGATCAATCAACCATGAAAACTTCACAATCATAAATGTATCTGCACCAAACTCTGGTGCACTGAACTTCATAAGCACGATCCTGCAGGACTTCAAAGCACAGATTAATCCCAGCACACTAATAGTGGGGTAATTCAATTCCCCACTGAGCCCATTGGGCAGGTCAACCTGACAAAGAATAAACAGAGAGATGGCTGAACTGAACAATATGATATACCAAATGGACCTAAAAGTCATCTACCAATTATTCTGCCCAAACACCAGAGTATATTCTTTCTATTCAGCACCTGTATTAGTCACTTTTCTGTTGCTGTGATAAAACACCATGACCAAAGGAATTTATAAAAGGAAGAGTTTATTTGAGCTTACGATTGATGTTTCCAGGGAATTAGAGTCCATTGTGGTGGAAGGAATGGCGGCTGGAGTTGGAGCAGCAAGCCGAGGGTCACATCTCTCAATGAGCACAGGAAGCAGAGAAGTAGAGAGAACGACTGGAGACCACAAGGCTTGTTAAACTCACTAAGCCTGCCCCCAGTGACATACTTCCTCTAGCACAGCCACACTTTCTAAGACCTCCAAAAACAGTGCCACCAAATGGAGACAAAATGTCTGAATACTTAAAGCCTATGGGGGACACTCGTTCAAACCTCCACATTCCACTCCCTGGTCCCCATAGGCTCCTGACCATATAAAATGCAAAATGCATTTAGTCCAACCTTAAAAGTCCCCATAGTCTTTACCAGTTTCAATGCCATTCAAAAGTCTACAGTCCAAAGACTCTTCTGAGACTCAGGCCAATCTCCTAACTGTAAGCTCCTGTAAAATCAAAAGGCAAATTACATACTCCCAACGTACAGTGGAACTGAATACACATTCCTATTCCAAAAGGGAGGAATACAGGCATAGTGAGGAAATCCTGGACCAAAACAAGACCGAAAACCAGCAGGGCAAACTCCAAGTCCAGTAGCTTCATTTGCGACTTCTGGGACTTGACTTCCAAAGGGCTTAGATGGCTCAGCTCTTCCAGCTTTGCTTGCAACATACATCTCTTTCTTAGGCTGGTACCACTCCCTGTTTGCAGCTCTCCTTGGCAAATATCTCACAGGACTGGCATCTCAAATGTCTTCTTGGGGTCTCCGCTGCCAACCAGGCTTCACATTCACAGCTTCACCCAATGGCCTATCAGGGCCTTCTTTATTCAGGGACACCCCTGCTGCACTCTGCCTGGTCTCTGTGGCTCTCTGAAACCGTGGAGGAAGAACTGATGACCCCTTCACTCTTGCAAACTTCATGCCTCTACAGCCAGCACCACGGGAATGAAATTGCCGAATCTGGCTTCAAGTTTGGGATGGACTCTCTCATACTTTAACCACATTTGCCATTTTTCTCTGCCTGGACTTGTTGGAGGATTAGCTGGGTGTTGTCTTGCCCTGAAGGTATTGATTCTGTTGTTTACTTGTAAATCTCGAGGCCTCTCCTTAACCACTTTAATCTCACCTTTCCCATTGTTTACTTTTAAATATCTAGGCCTCTCCTTAATCACTTTAGTCTCCTTATGAAAGGGAGCCTCTCCTTCACATGTCTTGGCCACACCTTTAATCTTCCTAGTGTACTTTTCAGATCCAAACTGTACATTCTGCATTTCCTTCTGCCCCATTTGCTCTTTTTCACTGTAGATCTGTATAATATTCACCATTAAAAGCCACGCCACCATTTCTACATTAGGCTGTTTTGAAATATCCTCCACCAAAGACATTAGTCCATTGCTTTTCAACTTAGCATCAGGCAAGCATTTGGGCTTCAGGCAAACTGCTGTCAGACTTTATCAAAATATCCCAGTTGCTGACTAAGGCTGTATTTTCCTCTGGAACTACATTTTTTGCAGCCATGCTTTCTTCCAGGCTTCTACTAGAATGGCCTGTTAAGCTCTGCTTACAGTAGTCAACAGCTTTTCTAGCCCAAAGTTCCAAAGTCTTCCACATTTCTCCAAACATCCACATGGTCAGGTTCTTCACAGCCAACAGCCCACTCTCTGGTACCAAATAACTGCATTAGTCACTTTTCTGTTGCTTTGATAAAATACCATGACCAAAAGAACTTATAAAAGGATGAGTTTATGGGGCTGGAGAGATGGCCTAGCGGTTAAGAGCGCCGACCGCTCTTACAGAAGACCCGGGTTCGATCCCCAGCACCCACATGGCGGATGAGAACTGTCTGAAGCTCCAATTCCAGGAGAACTCCAGTTCCAGGGGAATCCGACGCCCTCTTCTGACCTCATTGCATGACACGGGTGCACAGACCTACATGCAGACAGTACACTCATACACAAAGAAAAATAAATTAAAAAAAAAAAAGGATGAGTTTATTTGAGCTTACGATTGAGGGTTCCAGGGAATTAGAGTCCATTGTGGCAGGAGGCATGGTGACTGGAGTTGGAGCAGCAAGCCAAGTGTCAAATCTCTCAATGAGCACAGGAAGCAGAGAAGCAGAGAGAACGACTGGAGACCACAAGGCTTGTTAAACTCACTAAGCCTGCCCCCAGTGACATATTTCCTCTAGCATGGCCACACCTTCTAAGACCTCCATAAACAGTGCCACCAACTGGAGACAAAATGTCTGAATACTTAAAGTCTATGGGGGACACTCATTCAAACCACCACAGCTCCCATGGAACATTTTACAAAATTGACCATATACTGGGAAACAGAGAAAACCTCAGCAAACACAAAAAATTGAAATAATTTCATGCATCCTATCAGACCAGAGTACAATAAAGCTTAATATCAACACCAGAAAGAGCCCTACTAGCAACAACACACAGAGACTAAACATCACACTACTGAATAATAAATGGGTCAAAGGAGAAATAAATAAATAAAGAAAAGCATTCCTGCCACTAAATGAAAGGGATGATACAACACAACAAAACCTGTGGGACACTTTAAAAGCAGTCCTAAGAGAGAAATTTATTGCTCTACATGCCTACATTAAGAAAAGAGGAAGAGCACAAATAAACACCCTACCACTGCACCTAAAAGCACTTGAGAGGCAGTAACAAATGAATATTAAATCCAACAGATAGGAATAACAAAAATCAGAGCAGAAATCAATAAAATAGAAACAAAGAAAACAATATAGAAAATCAATGAATCTAAGAGCTGGTTCTTTTTTTTTTTTTAATTAATTTTATTTCTGTATGTGTGTGAATGTTCTGTCTGCATGAAAGTTTGTGCACCCGTGTCGTGCAATGCTGCGGAGGTCAGAAGAGGGTGTCGGATTCCCCTGGAACTGGAGTTCTCCTAGAATTGGAGTTTCAGACAGTTCTTGGCCACCATGTGGGTGCTGGGGATGGAACCCGGTTCCTCTGTAAGAGCGGCCAGCACTCTTAACCACTAGGCCATCTCTCCAGAGCTGGTTCTTTTAAAGGATAAACAAAATAGATAGACTTTTAGCTCTGTTGACCAAAAGAAGGAAAAAACAACTCCAACTCAACAAAATTAAAGATAAAAAGGGAAACATCACAATAAATATCAAAAAGATTCAGACAATCCAAAAGTCTTCTAAATTTCAAAGTCTAAGAGAAAGAATGAATACCTGAAACAATGGAATTCATCAAAACTTAACCAGGAAGAGATAAACAGCTTTAAAAAACCCATAATAAAGGAGGGAATTGAAACCGTGATTTAAAAAAAAAAAAAAAGATCCCAACTAAAAAAAACACCCAGACCCAGATGGATTCATGGCAGAATTCTCTAAGACATTTAAAGAAGAAGACACTTCTACTCAAACTATTCAGGAGGAAAGAAACGGAGGGAAATCTCCCAAATTCCTTCCATGAAACCAACATCACTCTAATACCAAAACCAGGCAAAGATACAACCAAAAAACAAAACCATAGACCCATTTCATTAACGAATATAGATGCAAAACTTCTTCAAAAAAAAAAAAGGCCGGGCGTGGTGGCACACGCCTTTAATCCTAGCACTTGGAATCAGAGGCAGGCAGATCTTTGTGAGTTCAAGGCCAGCCTGGTCTAAAGAGTGAGTTCCAGGACAGCTGGGGCTACAAGGAGACCCTGTCTTGAAAAGACCAAAAAAAAAAAAAAATTCTCAACAAAATACTTGCAAATCATATATAGGCATACATCAAAAAGATCATCCAACATGAGGAAGTCAGATTCATATCAGAGATGCAGGAATGGTTCAACATATGTAAATCAATAAATGTCAGAAAGCACATAAATGGACTGAAAGAGAAAAAAGACATGGTCATCTCAATTGATGTGAAAAAAGGCCTTTGACTGTAGGAAGCTTTCTTTTCTGCCAAACACGTACCATGCAGCCCTGCTAAGGGGAGGAGGACACAACACTGCCAGCAGCCTCTGTAGGGAGCCGGCCTCTTGGCACAGAGACCAGCTGACTATTTCCTGTATCCCGGCCTGAGTGGTACTTCCAACTCAGGCCCTTAGCCTGGAACAATGAGACATGTTTTCCACTCTTGGCCATGAATTCCAACCTGCCCAGAGACTGCTGAACCCTGGACAGGAATTTCAGGCTGATGGCTGTTGGCCTATCTTCAGCCTATGTCCACTCACAACACCAGATATCCAGATTGGTGGTCTGCACTAGAATCTCTTTTCAACCCATTGGCCACCCAAAGAAAATGCAGGCCTGCTTTGGCCTGTATGCACAAAAGATTAAAAAATTGACAGCCGGGAATTACATAATGTTAATGGGAATTCAATTTATTGCTTGCTACAGCCTGCTCTTATAAACCAAATGATGTCAATTCCCAGAGCCAATCACAGGACTCCCAGTTCTGTGCAAGTGCACACCATTGCCCCACCTACGTGATGTTTGCTCCTCTTTGGGGTGGGGTCAGAGAAATCCCCTGAATCTCAGCTATGTGGTACCCTGAGGGGTGCTAGCTGACAACTAGCTCTCAATTTGAACTGGATCTTCCCACATTTGACAAAATCCAACAGGCATTTATGTTTAATGTCGTACAGGGAATTGGAATGGAAGGAACATTCCTCAGCATAAGTAAAGCCATATACAACAAACCCACACCTAACATTATCTTAAATGGGAAAAATTTAGAAGCATTCTCCTTAAAGTCAGGAACCCAGCAAGGCTGCTCCCTACCTCCACTTCCAACTCTAAGAAGACCAGTTGCTGAACACCCAACAGTAATCAGCTGCCAAAATTTTTACATATAACATTGGGTTCTGCTGAGGTTTTGTCTGCTTGAGTTTGCATGGGTCTTATGTGTGCTGACACCATTCCTGTAGGTTCATATGGGCAGGGTCTCAGGAGCACAAAGCATTCTATTTCCACATGGTCACTCATCACCTATCTGGCTCTTACTATCTTTCTGCCTTCTCTTTCACAATGGTCCCTGGATAAGTGAAGCTTAATATAGGAGACCTGTCCATGGGCCCACACTCTGAAGACTCCTAAACTCCATAGCTTGGCCATTTATAAATTTTGAATTCCTGGCCCTCTGTTGCATGAGGAAGCTTCCTTAATGAGAGTTAAGAGATCCATTGGTGTCCTCTTGGTCATTCGTTGAATGTTGAGTGATCCTTAGGTGTAGAGGTTGCATTATAGATGTGTGGTTTAGGTTTGAGCAATTCACAGACAATTTCTGTGTATGACCAGTTGTGAAACACTGTAATAATCTGATGCAAAAGAAGTCTTTTTGATGAATGTTGTCTGGGATATTTGTAATTTAAGGATATATATTTTGTACCTAGTATATATTTTGTACTTATATATTTTGTACTTAGTATATATTTTGTACTTAGTAATATAAAGATATATATTTTGTACTTAGTAAGATAGCTTTAGTGTCAACTTGACACACTTGGGTTGAGGGTCTGAGCCTCCATCTCCAGCTGAAGACAGCACATGGAAATGTGTAAGAGTCTCCTATATGGTTTTGGTGTTAAAATTGTGAGGTGGTCATAGAGAGCAGCTCAGCCTTGTCACTGTGAGAGGCCAGGAAAGGCCATTGATGAAAGTGCAGCCTTGGTTGCAGTGAAGACACCAAGACTGCAGTGGTCATCCACTGGTGAAGACGTAGACTCAGTTTTGGCTGAGATCCCAGGTTTTTGGATCAGGAACATGGGATGACCACCAAGGACAACAGTATGTGTGGAATGGAGCTGGCCTGGGTCTGTGAGATGAGCTTTGTGTGTTGTAGGATGCAGAGCCAGAGAAGTGGAGCGTTCCAAATCCTTTGGAGCCCAAAAGATTGTGAGGGAATCCCAGATGTCCAGCCTTGAGCTACTTTGCTGTAATTTGGATTTACTTAGGTGTGTGCCTGATTCTTCCCTTTGAAATAAGACAGTACTTGTTTGGGATTGTACAGGAACCCACAGTTAAGAGACTTTTAAAAGAGACTGTGACCTTTTAAGTGTTTTGATTTTTTTCTTTTTTGGTATTTTTTAGACAAGGTTTCCCTTTAGTCTCAGCTGCCCTGGAGCTCACTTTATAAACCAGGCTGGCCTTGAACTCACAGAGATCTTCCTGTCTCTGACTTCCAAGTGCTGGGATTAAAGGCATGTGCCACCTTAAGATTGCACTGTCTTATATTGTAATACCAATGTTCACATCATATCTTGGGGATAATAAATGGAAATCTTGTGGTATTGGACTTGCCTGTGGCCATGTCTGTAGGGCATTTTCTTGAATGTTGAGTGATGTGGGAGGGCCCAGCCCACTGTGGGCAGTGCCAATCCTAGGCAGATGGTCCTATATTGTATAAGAAAGCAGGTGGAGTATGAGCCAAGGGAGCAACCCAGTAAGCAGCATTCCTCCATGGCCTGTGCTTCATCTCCTGTCTCCCGGTTCCTGCCCTGAGTTCATATATTGGGCTCCCTCAATGATGAACTGTGACCCAGGAGATGTGAACCAAATAAACCCTTTTCTATTCTACTTGGTTTTGATCACAGTGTTTTGTCACAGCATTTGAAAGGAAACTAAGACACTCTCTTTCTCTTTACTTCCCTCATTCTTTTCCATTTTGGGGTTCTGACAATTACATCAGGGTATATACTAATATGTAATATCTGGTGCTAAGATCCACAAATGAGGATTAACATATGCTATTTGTTTTTCTTAGTCTTCATTACTTTACTTTGCAAAATTTTTCTAGTTTCATCCATTTATCTGAAAATTTCATGATGTCTTTTCTTACTGCTGAGTAGAACTCCATTTTATAACTGTACCACATTTTCATTATTCACTCTTCACTTAAGGGACACTTAGGTTGCTTAGCTATTGTGAAAAAAGGAGCAACAAACATGGATGTACAAGTAATCTCTGCAATAATATGAGTCATTTGGGTATATGGCAAGGAGTGGTATAACCAGGTCAAATAGTTTGTTCATTTTTACATTTTTAAGAGTTCTCCACACTGCAATCCCACCAGCAGAGAATAAAAATTGACCTTAACCCACATCCTCTTCAACATTTTGGTATCATTTATTCTCTTGATCTTAGCCAGTCTGCCTGGCATAAGATGAGATCTTAAAATGGTTTAATTTAAATTTCCTTAAATACTAAAGAGGTTACAGACACATATTCTCTGAAGGGCTGATTTTCTGGTCACGAATTCTTTGAGCCTTTTCATGTCATGGAAGATTTTTCTTTTCCCTTCTAGTATAAGAGACATTTTTGCTAGGTAAAGTATTCTGGGTTGACATCTATATTTAGAACCAGGAATACTTTGGTCCAGGCTCTTCTGCCTTTCATAGTTTGCACTGAAAAGTCAGCTGCAATTCTGATGGGTTTGCCTTTGGATGTGACTTGTTTTTCTTTTGCAACTTTCAGTATTCTCTCTTTTGTTTTGAGCATCTAGTGTTTTTACTATGATGTGGAGTGAGGAGTTTCTTTTCTAGTCCTATATATTTGGTGTCCTATATGGTTCTTGTATTTGTAGGGGTATGTCTTTCCTGAATTTGGGGACATTTTCTTCTACAGTCCCATTGAAGATATGTCAATATCATTATCCTGAGATTCTTCCCCTTCCTCTATGATGGATAATTTTGATCTTTTCATGGTGTCTCACATTACCTGCCTATTTCATTCCTGTGTTTTTTTTTTAATTTTTTTGTAATCTTTGCTTGAACAGTCTAATCCTTCAACTTTATCTGCCAGTCTTGAAATATGTTTTCTATTTCATTCATTCTATTGCTGAGGCTTTCTCCAATTGTTTCCAGTTAGCTTATTGATCTTTTAACTTCCTTCTTTATTTCAGCCTGAGTTTTCTTCAGTATTTCTATCTTTTGTGAATTCAGTCAGTAGTTTATTCCTATCTTCTTTCAGTTCTTTGATTTGTTTGTTTGTGTGCTCTTTAAATTCATTGAATTCTTTGATCATGATTAGGATTATGCTTTTAAATTCTATATCCTAGGTTATCTCTAGGAGGTCCTCATTGTAGAATTAACTGTTCTATAGAACTCATAGTGTTTAATGGGGTCATATTAATTGGATTTTTCCTATTATTAATTTTTATGTGATTTTGGCATGTTGATTTATTTTGATATTTGTGATTTTGATAGGAAACTCGTGTTTACCTTTGTTGAATTGAAGACTGACTCTGTTCATACTCTTAGCATGCCTTGATTTTTTTTCCTTAGGTATGAAAGTCTGGCTGGTATGGCTTTTAGGTTCTTTCTTTAGATTTTTATATTGGAAGGACTAGATAAATCTAGTCCAGATACTCAGGAGCTCCTGTAAATGTCCAAGTTAGACAACAGATATTCTCAGCCTTCCTTCTGAGTTTTTGGCCCCTAATAGCCAGCAGGCACAGCACAATTTGGGAGGCTTGCTAGACAGAGGCATGATTCAGGCTCTCTCCACTAATCTTCAAAGATCTGGGCCCCAACTAAAATATAGAGGGTTACAGTGCTGCAGCAGGAGATGCTTCAGATGGTCCCAAGGTAGGAGGTTGGGATGGAACAATTTGGGAAGTTCACCATCCCCCTTCGTGACCAGACTCAGACAATCTCAAGCAGGCTGTACATGACTGGACCCCTGTATCACAGGCTGACTTCAGTAACCCTAGTTCCCCTAGTTTTCTTTTCTTTTCTTTTCTTCTTTTTGAGACAGGGTCTCCTTGCCAATTAGGCTTTCCTGGAACTCACTCTGTAGACCAGGCTGGCCTGGAACTCACAGAGATCTGCCAGCCTCTGCCTCCCAAGTGCCCTAGTTTTCTTTTTTAAAGGAAATATTTTTTTATGTGTGTGAAGTTATTGCCTGCATTTAGGTACTTGTTGCCGACCGTTCCCGGCTGCCTGCTACCGGCTAGCTCTCCTTGGGGGGTCGTGGATTTCTGCAGAGTCCTCTTGGCAGGAAAAACACAGTGAAGATTTAATGGCGTGTAGAAATGAAAAACTAAGGGAAGTTTTCCAGATCTACAGCAACTTTATTGAACAGGGGCAGTGAATATATAGTGGTCTTTGGGAGAGGGCAGAACAAAGGATTTGGCAAAGCTTTACAATTACATAGGTAGGTAAAAAAGTCAAGATTTACACATTAACTGAAAAGCTCAGAGCACTCAGAGCAGGAAACTAAAACATCACAAAGTTTGGTTAGGAAATAAACTTTCTTTGAAGTAAAATGTAGAAACCTTAAGACAACCTTTACTGAGGAAATAACATCTAAGAAGACAAGTCATAATTGAAAAGTTATGGCTCACAGAGTAATAACTACAAAGTTCTTTAGCAGCAGATATTGGTCCTATGTCTCCATTCTGAGGCTAGAGTAAATACATCCTAAAGTTAATAGTTGCTTTTAAGTTTTTTTTGAAGTAAAAACCTTATTCCTATAGTATCCTAAGTTAGCTATTAGTTTTCTAACTCTGACTGCTAATCTAAGGTTTAAATTTTTACTGAGAACCAAGAGCTGTCCCACTGTTTGCTCCAGCTAACAGCTTTGTTTTTTGTCAGATAAGTGGCTGGTGTAAGGAGACTTAGTCTCTGGCTTGCTTTACTGGGGAGTGTTAGAATCCAGGCTTTAACAAGAGGAATGTCTTATCTACTTCTTTGTCTGGGACCAGAGGAAAAAGGAATTCTTTTATTTTTAGGTTTGAGGGGAATTTTTTATTTTAACCTTAATGTAGAGATGTCTTTTCATCATACATTTTTACCACTGGAATCTGTTTTCTTTAAGGACATTCATGTAAGGCAAGAACATTACTGTCATGCAATTATTTTGTTTTCTTGATCTGAAGCAAGTTTTAATCTTGCCATATACATTAACAGCCTACATTACATTGTTTGTTAAGGAGAAAGGTCTGCTTTTTACTTTGGATCTGCAGAAAATTCTTGCTGCCAGGAAAAAGCCCTGTGCCCAAGAGAGGCATTTTGATTGCCAGTTCTTGACACATTCAAAAGGTTTATTTTGTATCTATAAGCTGGCTTTAAGAAAAGATCTTTATGTGCTCAGTGTTATGCTAAGTCCAACACCAGAAAAATGTAATATCCTAGGAAAGCATTTCAATCTCGGGGTGATCTTAGCCGGGTATTCTGCCAGGGACCTCCAGGGGGTCCAGTCCCGCAGGGCACATCTACCCCGCCTGTTTTGAATATGATTTCTCATATTACTTTACACAAGCGACACTGGAGTGGGTGTGGCAGACACGCAGGTGGATGCCGCAGGTACTTGCAATTCTGTCATGTAATGCCATATGGAGGTCATAAGAGGGCATAAGATGCCATGGAACTGGATGTACAGATGATTGCTAGCCACTATGTGGGTGCTGGGACTCAAACACTGGTCTTTTGCAAGAACAGTGCTCTTAACTGCTGAGCAATCTTCCCAGCCCCCAAGTTTTCTAATTTTATATTTTATGCTTAAATCTATAATCTACTTTAAGTTAGTTTTATAAAATATGTAATAGTTGAAGACATTTTTTCTCTTCCCTTTTATTTTATTTCTCTATGTTATTGGTTGCTTAGGGATGCTCAGTGGCTTAATAGCTAACTCATTGGATTATTGGAAAGGATTATTTTCTGCATTTAATTGTCTGGATTTGTTTTTGTTTTCATTTTATCTTTATCACAGAATATCTTTGTGTTTGTTTCTGGGTTCCTTCATTCTGTTGGCCTCTGTGTTCATCATTCTGCAAAATCATAGAGTTTTAATTATTATGGGTAAAAATAGCTCTTAAATAGGACTGAAGAATATCTACCACATATTTCTATTTCAAATTTGAAATTGCTTTATCTTGTCTAGTTCTTTTATACTTCCATGTAAAGTTTAGAATAATTTTTCTATAATCATAAAAATCTTTTTTACTGAGATCTCCCGAGAGCAGCTCAGGCAAGCCCAAGTAGGAGGACAGCAGCTGAGTGCTTCAGCAAGGCTGACTGTTGACTGATTTCATCTAGTTAATCCGCTAATCCAGTTGTCTTTGATTGGTTGGTTTTGTGGCTGTGGGGGCGGAGTTATCCTCCCAGCCAGTATTAAAGACAGGGCTGTGTGACTCTCTGAGATCTCCGAGAACAGCTCAGGCAAGCCCAGGTAGGTGGACAGCAGCTGAGTTCTTCAGCAAGGCTGACTGTTGACTGATTTCATCTAGTTAATCCGTTAATCCAGTTGTCTTTGATTGGTTGACTTTTGTGGCTGTGGGGGCAGAGTTATCCTCCCAGCCAGTATTAAAGGCAAGGCTGTGTAACTCTCCATCTGAGATCTCCCGAGAACAGCTCAGGCAAGCCCAGGTGCCGGGGCGCAGGCTAAAGAACCCACCCACAGTCGGTCATCCCCGTGTGTCATCCCCCCCCTCGGCCAACTGAGATTATAAAGGCATCTGAAGGAGACAAGCAAAGCAGGCCTTAAACACAGTCAAGAGGCATTTAGGACCTACATTGGAATACAGGCAAGGAGTAGCTCATATGCCAGGAACATGAAAAAGAGACAACACAGGAAAGGGGCAGGATAATCCCGCATCAAGCTCTACCAACCCTATGGAAGATTCCTACAGTCGGATCCCCATGGGGATGGCCCAGGACACAGATATAAGAAACACAATTGGGAACATATTTAAAGAACTGCAACAATATAAAGAGCAAATCAAAGAACTAAAAACAGAGAATAAAGAACTCAAGAAGGACCTAGAGAGAGAGAATCGCAAACTCCAGAAGGAACTGGAAACACTGAAAAGATCCCATGCTGAAAAAGATAAGGAAACCAACCAGCGAAGCAAAGAGCTACAGGAAGAGATTGAGAAGCTCCAAAAAGAAGTAGAAATACTAAAGAAATCAGAAGAAGAAATTAAAAAGGAAATCAAACACTCATCCAATCAAGAGGAAAGGAGTGGAAAAAGCTTCAGAAGCAGAATGGAGGAAGCAGAGAAAAGAATATCAGACCTGGAAGATAACACAGAACAACTAAAAACCTCAAATAAAGATTATGAAAAATTTAAAAATACACAAAAGTGGAACAACCAGGAACTGTGGGACACTATGAAAAGATCGAACCTCCACATCATAGGATAGAGGAAGGAGAAAAATCCCAAGAGATGGTATTAATCAGATCTTCAACAGAATAAAGATGAAAACTTCCCAAACTAAAAAGACAAACAGATACCATATACAAGAAGCCCATAGAACCTCCAAACAGACAAGATCAGAAAAGAATTCTCCACGCCACATCATATTTAAAAATGCTGAACCCAAAAAAGAAAAAATCCTTAAAGCGACAAGAGAAAAACAATAAGTGATGACCATTAAGTGGAAACTTATCAGAATTAAAACTGACTTATCACACAAAATATGAAAGCAAGAATGAAGTGGAGCAAAGAGTCCCAGTGTTAAAGGAAAATAGATGCGCAACCCAGGTTACATATACCCAGCAAAAAATGGTCTATTATAATTGAAAGAGAGAAAACCTTCCATGACATAAAGAAGTTGAAAGGAATACATGTCCGGAAGACCAACCTTCAGAGAATACGGAAGCAATCAAAGAACAGAAGAAAGGACAATCCATCCCCAGGCACCTAGAAAGAGAAATCAATAAAAGCATAAATGCATAGTAGAAACCTAAATGCAAATGGCAAATGGATAAAAAGGCAAAAGGAAGCAACACAAACCTATCAGTCATAACCTAATGGACTAAATTCCAAAATAAAAGACATAGACTTAAAAAAAAAAAAAAAAAAAAAAAAAGGGGGATAGAAAATGAATAGAATCCATCTTGCTGTCTAAAGAACAGATCTTGCTTCAAGGACAGACACCACCACCGTAAAGTGAAAGGATGAAAAATATTCCAAGCAAATGGTACCAAAAAGAAAGCGGGTGTTGCTATTTTAATATCAGACAAAATAGACTTCAAAGTAAAAGAAATCAGAAAGAACAAAGAAGGCCATTAACATCTTATCAAAGGAACAATTCAACCTAAGAATTCACAATCATGATATATATGCCGACCAAACTATGGTGCACCAAACATTAGAAAGACAAATCTCCAGGACCACAATCACACACTAACCCCATACATCATAGTAGGGGACTTTCAAACCCACTGAGTCCTTTGGGATAGGTCAACAGGACAAGGAATAAACAGAGAGCACCAGAACTGAACGATATGATAACACCAAATGACCTCATAGCCTCTACCAAATATTCCACCTAAAACCAGAGAATACACTTCCTACTCAGCACCCATGGGAACATTATCCAAAATCGACCACATAGTGGGACACAGAAGAAACTTCAACAAATACAAAAAGATTGAAATAATTTTCATGCATTCTATCAGACAACAGTGCAATAAAGATCAACACCAATACTAGGATAAGCCCTACTCTGCGCTACAAGAACACATGGAGGCTAAACAACACACTCTTGAATATGAATGGTCAAGGAAGAGATAAAGAAAGAAATAAAAGCATTCCTGAACTGAATGGCAATGACAATACAACAAACAAAACTATGGGATACCTTAAAAGCAGTCCTAAGAGGGAAGTTTATAGCCTGGGTGCCTACATTAGAAAACAGAAAGAGCACAGTGAATGATCTAACACTACAGCATAAAAGAACTTGAGAGGCAACAACAGATGAACCCTAAACACAAAGACAGGAAGAAATCACAAAATCAGAGCAGAAGTTAATGAAATAGAAATAAAGAAAACAATAAAAAATCAATGAATCCAAGAGTTGGTTGTTTGAAATAATAAACAAGATAGACAGACCTCTAGCCAAGTTAACCAAAAGAAAATGGACAACTCCAAATCACTACAATCAGTGACGAAAAGGGAAATATCACACAGACAAGAAAAGAGCCAGAAAATCATACGGAATACTTCAAAAACCTAATTCTACCCAAGTTGAAAACCTAAAGAAATGGATGAAGATCTGAAATCCGGGGAATCAACCAAAGTACTCGAGCCAAGAAGAGATCAGCAGCTTAAACAGACCCATATATATAGGAAGAAATTGAGGATGTAGTAAGAAACCTCCCAACTAAAAATAGCCCAGTCACAGACAGTTTCATGGCAGAATTCATAAAACATTTCAAAAAGACCTACAACCATTAAAATTAATAAACTGTTTTAGAAGGATACAATCAGAGGGAATTCTCCCAAATTCCTTCTATGAAGCCAGCAGTCACTCTATTACCAAAGACACAGGCAAAGATACAACCAAAAAGGAGAACTAAGACCCATCTCCGCTAATGAACACAGATGCCAAAATTCTAAACAGGATGCTGGCAAATCGCATACAAGACCCACATCAAGAAGATCATCCATCATGACCAATTGGATTCATACCAGAGATGCAGGGATGGTTCAACATATGAAAATCAATAAACATCATCAAACACATAAAATGGAATCAAAGACAAAACCACACCACAGCTCAATTGATGCTGAAAAACCTTTGACAAAATCCCTTTCATGCTTAAAGTCCTAGAAGGAATTGATTGGAGGGATCATTCCTCAATGTAGATCAAAGCCATATACAGGAAACCCACAGCCAATATCATCCTAAACGGGGAAATGACAGAAACTTCCCTTTAAGGTAGGAACTCGGCAAGGCTGCCCCTGTCACAACTCCTCTTCAATATAGTGCTTGAAACACTTGCTAGAGCCAATAGGCAAGAAAAGGAAATTAAAGGAGTAACTAATTGGAAAGAGAAGGTCAAGCTATCCCTATTTACTGGTGATATAATTGTTTACTTAAGGATGCAAAAACTCCACCAGAAAACCCTAGAAACAATTAACAGCTTCAACAAAGTGGAACGATACAAAATAAATTACCTAAAAAATCAATGCCCTTTTCTACACCAACAACAAGCAACTGGAGAAAGAATTCAAAGAGACCTTCCCACCACAATACCCATCAAATACAATAAAATACCTAGAACAAACAACCAAAGACACCAAGGATCTCTACAACAAAAAATAAAACTTAAGCAATACCCACTCCTGGGCATGTACCTCAAGACTCACCCCACCCACCACAGAGATACATGCACGACCATGTTTATTTCAGCTCTCTTCACAATTGCAAGGAGCAGGAACCAACGCAAATGTCCTCAACTGATGAGTGGATAGAGAAAAAAGTGGTACATCTACACAATGGAGTTCTATGCAGCAGTAAAAAAGATACATCATGAGCTTGCGAAAATGGCTGGAAGCTAAAGACATCATGCTGAGTGAAGTAACACAGTCCCAGAAAACAAACGATGAATGGTATCCCTCATCTGTTGATGCTAGTTTCAATTACATAGTTGTAAGTATTTCTTGTGTTTGGCCCCCTGAGCTTTTGTCCAAGCAGTTGGGAGTGATGCATATTGGAAACAACTACATCAAAAGCAACAACACAACAAACAACACAACAGAAAGGGCTGCATCGAAATGACTGAAATGAAAGTGAACTTCTCAAAACAGTCAAATTCCTCATGGGAAATATTGAGAACGACTGAGAAAGAGATGAAGCATGGTTTGGCAGAATGCATGAGCTTCTGGTGGGGTAGGTGAAGGGGGGGGCGGGTCTAGAGTTGTTAAAAAAATAAAAATAATTTTTTAAAAAAAGAAAAGAAAGTCACAGACCAGTCTTGAGGGTGCCTCCCTTCCTAGGGCAGGGAAGTTTAGACTTGTAGCAGAGGAGAAAGGTACCTGAACGCCAGCAGTCAAGATGTACTTTTCTTGTTCTTGACTGTGAATGTGTTGTGACTATCTGTTAGAGTTCCTGGCTTGACTTCCTACAAATGATGGACTATAACATGGAATTGTAAGCCAAATAAACCTGTCCTTCTCTAAAAAAAAAAAAAAAAAAAAAAAAAAAGAAAGGGAATTGGGTGCACTCCAGGGTAGGGTGCACTGAAGTTTAGTACTTGTAGGATGCTTTTTCAGTGTTATTTAGCTTATAAAATGTAAACAAATAGCATCGTTTTATTTTTTACCTATCAATGTGAACATCACCTGTGATATAGTATCTCTCCCACCACACACAATTTTGGTGAACTCAACAACCACTTTTATATTTTTATTTTTATTGATGCTTTGTGTATTTCATAGATCATTTTCCAATTCCCTTCAGGCATATTTCCCTTTCCCTTCCCCCCAGCACACCCCACCCCATCCCAGATCATGCATTCTGCCATAACTGTCCTCAACTTTCTCTCAGTTTTTTTTTTTTTTCATTTTTTAACAATACGTCAACAACCTTTTTTTTGTGATTGGTCATGGGGTAGGTATCAAATTCAGTATTCTGTCTCTGAGAGCATGTGTCATTGAGACAAGTAGGGTCTGAGGATGAGCTGGTTACCATTCAATAATACACAACAGTGATGAAAAAAACCTTTTTGAAATATCGGAATTGAAATTAAATTTTCACTTTTGCATCTTCCATTCCATATAATCTTTTCAGCTTTTATTTAGGTTAACAGCCACCAATTGCCAGCATTGTACAGTCACTATATAAAGCACATTTGTTTCTGATTATTTGTTTTATATCTTGTAGCCTTGTAACTTAGTTACTAGTTTTAAAATTCCTTGTTGATTATTTTAATATCTCATATTAAAATTTTTCATAATATCTTAGAGTGGAGATAACTTGTTTCTTTCTGATCATTTTGTCTTTATTCTCTCACAGCCTTGGGAAGAATTCTGAGTAAATAATAGTGGATGGACATGTTTGCTTATCCCTTATACAAGGAGAACACATGCAAGTTTTCACCATTAGTATACTGTATTATGAAGGTGATTATAGATTCTCAATATGAATGTTCTGGTGTTTTGAGTTTAGGGTTTTTTTTTTTCATTATATTTTTTATTTTATGTGTATGAGTGTAATGCCTGCATGGACATAAGTGTTCCTGTGTCATGAAATGCCCTTTGGCAATCAGATGATGGTGTTGGATCCCCTAGAAGTAGAGTGGCAGACAGTTGTCAGCCATATGGGTGCCTGTAATGGAATCTGGGGCTTCTGCAAGAGCAGCAAGTGGTCCTCATGGCTGAGGCATCTCCCCAGCCCTGGTGTGCTGAGTTTTAATGTGCAATAAATTCTGTAAAACATATTAAATATATTTTGGCAGATAAACTAATATGAGCATGTCAGGTTTCTTCTTCATTTATTATTATTATTATTTTATTATTATTATTTGCTTTTTCTGTCCGTTTCTGTGCAGAACAAATTTTCATGCCATGGAATGCTTTTACATTGCTGAATTTGATTTGCTCATTGTATCAGTCCTTTTCAGTCTATTGCAAGCTTGAAGAAGCTGGGATCTGACACCAGTGAAGGAAGCAGTGGAAGTGGCAGGGCTGCAGGCGCGTCGAAGTAATAACTGGGTAGATGGATTCACCAAGGATGCAGGAAGCCCAGCAGACTGGAAGCAACATTTTCCCTAAGAGCTTTTATCTGCTGCCACCTTACATAACAAATTTAGAAATAGGACATTCCTCCTTGATATTTAATACTACATTGGGTAAACATAATTTTTCTTTTTTTATGTTTCTGATTTTGGTTTTCTTTTTTTAAGTTTTTTTTTCCTTTTTTTATTTTTTAAGGGATTCTACAATATAATAGCACAGTTGTTTTCAGATAACATTGACGATGCTCAGTTTGCCATACAATTAGGTAATTGGTGCATTTTTTGAAATGAGCTAAATTATTAAGCATAAGCAATTATTGTAACATTCATGTAAAACCAATTTGCAAATATCTATGTCCAAATTTTCAACAACCCAAGGTTCCCATAGTCCAGTTGGAGAAGCTTGTATGCACAAGCATGTTGATCAAATAAGAGTCCAGTCTATATTGCTGTAGTCTCATGATTCACCCCAATCTCTCTGCAGCCCTTACATTCTACCATGCCTCCTCTTCTGCAAGTTGTTCCCTAAGGTTTGGGAAAGGGGCAAAGTGGGTGAGAAGTGAAACAGTCTATTTTCACTGGAGATGTCATTTTGGACTCTAGTCTGTTCAGGTTGTTCCCCTTCATGGGTTGACATCTTATCCAGGGGTACCTTTTTAATCCTACTAACAAAGCACAAGCAATTAGATGTATAGGCATTTAAACAGTACAAATTATTATGACAAGCTAAGCTGTGAGCATAGACATAGATGTTTGGATGGTATGCTAATCCACAAACTGTGGTTTCTCTATAAAGGGTGACAAGTTCTTATTGTGGCTTATAACATCTCCTAACCACTAGAGGACATAAGCTTGTGGCATCAGCTGTGAATTATTCCTCCAAGGAGAGAGCTAATTGCCAATTATATTTGGGATATATATAGACACATGGCTGCCACTGTTGCACAGTATCTCCAGGCAGTTGAGGTGTAGCTGATACTGGCAGAAGAGTCTTGCTTGACTCAAGAAGGCCAATATTTTGTTTTATTGCTTTAGTGGCCTTTGGTAACGCTCTCTGGCATTTCAAAGGCCTACTGTACATTAGCATGCGATGTCTCAAAACATTTTTTTCATGCTTACTCCAGGTCTTCAACAACAGGGACTTACCGCCTTTCTCCTTACATATATCCCACTTATAGGCAAAAGACCTTTATAATTTTGGGGGTTTGGATCCCCTAGCCACCACCATCTCCTAGGCAGAATAATCCATTGCTGATATCAGAGCTCTCCTGTATTAACATATTTTGCTTAATTTGAAGGAACTCTTCGGCAAATCCACTGGAAACTGTAATTTCCTATTTTAGAGGAATCATGTAATTCTGAATTCAATTTCCTTTGTTGTTATAAGCTATTCAAATTATCTATTTTTTGTTGGGTAGCTTATAGGAGTTACTACTTTTCAGAAAGTTCAATTGTAAGATCTATGTAATGTTCCTTAGTGCTTATAGGGTCTGTACCCCCATCATTTCATCACTGTTCACGTGTGCTCTCTTTCCTTGACATTGTCCATAGTGCTGGAGTCTCTCCAGAAAGTCATTTGTTTATTCACATGTCTACTGTGACTATTGTTTTCTTCAGGTCTCATATTTATTGATTTCTTGTCCTACAGGTTTCTAGTTTTCTTGGACTGTCCTGTGAATTTCATATCAAGGTAATGCTGGCTTTGTGGGATGAAATTGATATATTCTTCCTCTTCATTGTCTGGAAAGAGTTTGGCAGGTTCTGATGCTACTTTTCCTGCATGTTAGAAAATTGGAAGTGAGGTGAACAGCTGCCAGACATTTATTTCTCAGCAGGATTCAGGGTGCTGATTCCATATCTTTATGCACTATACATCTTATCTGATTTTCTGTTTGTTTCTGTGATTTTGCTTTGGTGGGGTATGTGTTTCCTTGACTCTACCCTTTTTAGATTATTCAGTTTCTTGGCATGCAAGTGTCCACAGTATTCTCTTAGAATTATTTGTCTGTTACATTAGTTAAAATGTTAACACTTTCATTTATATTTTTGGTTCAGGCTTCTAACATACCTAAACATAGTTTGTCAGTTTTGTTGAACTTCACAAATCCTCTGCTTTGTATTTCATTCATCTCTGACCCTCATTCCTCTTCCTTTATATAAGCAAATTTAGACTGCAATTTTTCTGATGTCTTTGTGTGTGCATATGTATGTATATGTGTGGTATATACATATATAGCACACATGTATGAGAGTGTGCTTTTCCCTATTTGGTCATGAGGAAACCAGAGGCTGACTTCAGTTTTCAGTTATATATATATTATATATATATATATATATATATATATATATAATATAATTGTCTGTTTCCAAGAACAGGATGCTCCCTGTAACCCCAGCTGTCCTGGAGCTCTCTATGTAGAGCAGTCTGGCCTTGAATTCACAGAGATCTGCCTGCCTCTGCCTCCCGAGTGTTGGGATTAAAGGTGTGTGCCACTACGCCTGGCCGTTTTTTGAGACAGGGTCTCTCACTGAAACTGGGGCCCACAGTTTCATTTAAGATCCCTTGTCTCTGCCCACTGCCCAGCACTGGAATTTCTGGGGGTTCTAGGGATCCTACCTCAGGGCTTCATGCTCTGACAGGAAACATTTTGCCCACTGAGTCATCTTTGCAGCTACTTTTTTCTCTAGTTTTAGGAGGTGCAGTCTTAGGCTTCTAAAGAAGAGCTTTTTTTTTCTTTGCTTCTTTATAAGTGTGTTTTTAATTATCAAGTTCCTTCTCAGCACTAATTTTGCTCTATTATAAGTTTAGGTAAATTGAATTTTATTTTAATTACTGTTTTTTTTTTAATTTCTCATTATTTTTTCTTTTTGAACTCCTTGGCTGTTTAACAATGAATCATTCCACATATTTATGGACTTCTACTTTTCTTTCTGCTACTGGTTTCTATTCTTATTTCATGCTATCAGAAAAGATACTTTGTACCATTTCAGCTTTTTACACTGTTTAGATCTATTGTGGGTCCAGACATGAATCCTTCTCCTGCAGTTGAGAAGAGTGTTCCCCTGCTGCTCTGTGGACTTGTCCATTCTTTTCTTCATTCTGCAGTGCAGATATTCTTTGTTTCCCTATTTCTCTTTATCTGCTGACCTAATCATTACTGTACGGGGGTATAGAAGTCTCCTGCTGCGAGGATGTTGTAGTCCCCAGGCTGCTGGATTGGTATCTGTTTCCTACTTTCAGGACTTCTGATGAGTGTACCAGATGTTTGACTAATGCATTTCCTGGTGGAAAAATTATTTTAGTATTACATAATATTCTTAATCTTTGGAATCAAAGTGAATTTTGTACAATGTTTTAACAACTATCTGGTATTTTTGATTAGTATTTGGACAGAGTATCTGTATCTATTCTTGCACCATTTAATCTGACTTGAAATTTAAAATCATTACAGTCAATTTAAAAGTGACAAAATAAATTCAAAAGCCTACCAGACTTTCTTCCTTTTTATCTCTGTCCCCATCTATATTATTGGTATTGGAAATTAAATCTTCATATAGTAGGTTTACATTCACATAGATTTAATGCCATTTTATTAATTTTCTTTTAAGTTCTAAACAAGTGATGAAAGCATATTTATGTACCAAATTACAATAATACAAGATTAGGTATCTGTTTACATGTTTAGCTTTACTAAAGAAAGTTATGATCTCACTTGGATTCATATTGTTGACACGTGTGTTCATATTTGACTCTCAGGGTTTATTTTTACATTTTTTTTTCTACTGACTATTTTGTGGCAGTGAATATTTATGTTGTACTTATCTATGAAATTCTTAATGTCTCCATCATTTTCAAAGGAGCCTTTTGCTAGATGTAGAATGTTTAGCTGACTGATAGTTTTCTGCCAGGTAATTTGAGTACATTATCCATCAACCTTTGACCTGTAAGAATTTGGCTTGAAAGTCCACTTTGTACTTCTTTGAAGATACCTTCAATTTATTTCACTCTTTTTTTAGATTTTTCAAAATAGACCACACTGAAGGACATTTGGGGACACAAATTAGACTCTATAAATAGAGCACATTAAATTGGGTGGGGAGCAATTTGGAGAAGTGTGGGGAGGGGAGGGGATATAGAGATCATGACATTATATTGTATTAAAATAAAAAAAAACTCCATAAAATAGAATACAGAGTTCTGGGTTTCATCATGGCATTTTTAGACACACATTTTTCTTATTGATTCTACTTCTTTATTCCATTCTTCCACCTAGGATTGATATAGCTGTGACATGTGGTACTTCTATTTTCAGTTTTTTTGAGAAGCCTCCATACAGATTTTCGTGTTGATTATATCAGTCTAAATATCCCCCAGCAAAGACTATGGTCCATTTTTCTGATATCCTCACCAGAATTTGTTTTGTTGTCTTTTTCTTTTTTCTTTCTTTCTTTCTTTCTTTCTTTCTTTCTTTCTTTCTTTCTTTCCTCTTTCTTTCCTTTGATGTAGCTGGGTATGGTGGTATATGCTTTTAATCCTAGCACTAGAGAGGCAGAGACCGGAGAGTTTAAGGCCAGCCTGGTCTACATTAATAAGCTTGAGACCAGCCAAGACAACAAAGTTTCTCAAAAAAAAAAAATGAATAATTTACAACCTCCTCTAAAAAACACAAAATCAAACAAGTAGAAAAGAAACAAGAAATAAACCAACCCCAAAAGTAATATAATATATATATAATATATAATATATATATATATATATATATCACAATAAATCAATATATATGTGATAATTTATATAAAATATATAAAAGTCATATATATATAAGTAATGACTTTTTGTTGGGAAGGTACCTACAGAGGCCAGAAGAGGGTGTTCAAACTCCTGGAGCTGGAGTAATGGGTATGTGTGAGCAAGCCAGTGCAGCTGTGGGGAACTGAACTCTACCGGAAGTGTTTTTCAGCCCTTATAATGTTTTTCTTGATATTTGCCTATCTGACTGGTGTCAGATGAAATCTCATCATAGGTTTAACTTAAATATCCCTGATGGCCAAGAATGCTAAATGCTTTTTAGAATATACTATTCCGTTTGAGAACTCTGTTCAGTTCATTAGCCCACTTATCAATTAAAACATTTTCTTTTTGTATTTATTTTAATTTTTATAGTTTATTATATATCCTAGATATTATCTTGCAGCCAAAGTATAGATGGCAGAATTTTTTCCCATTCTGTAGGCTGTTTTTTCATTCTTTGGCTATGCAGCTTTTAATTTTATGTAATTCTACTTTAAATTACTGGAATTATTTCCTGTACTATAGGATTCATTTGAGAAAGCCTATGTTGAAGTCCTTTCCCTGTGTTTTCCTTTAGGAGTTTAATTCTTCAACATATGAATATGCACTTCTTTCAGCTTTTTGAAAAGAGCCGGGTGTGGTGGCTCACGCCTTTAGTCCTAGCACTTGGGAGCCAGAGGCAGGCGGATCTCTGTGAGTTCAAGCCCAGCCTGGTCTACAGAGCAAATTCCAGGCCAGCTGGGGCTACAGGTAGACCCTGTCTAGAAAAGAACCAAAAAAAAAAAAAAAACAACAACAACAAAAAAAAAAAACAGAAAAAGCCCTATTTTTCTCTATTGTTAAGTTTTTAACCTCATTGTTGATATTAAGGTCTGTGTGAGCTTATTCTGGGTTTCTTAGTTTGGGGAGCTCTTTTTTCAGTGAAGTAAGTTTCTTAGAGAGAAGAGAAAGCTGTTTGGATTTTGCTTTTCAAGCCATTCAGTCTGTAACTCTTAATTAGTGTGTTAAATCCATTTGCATTTAAAAGTAATATTGATAAGAGCTTGATGATACTTTTGTTGTTAATTATTAGTTGTTTCAGTTGGTTGAACTGTTCTTTACTTCCTCTCCTGAGTATTAGAGTTTGTTGGTTTATTGGTTTGGACAGAAAGCATTTCTCTTCAGCTCTCTTCTGTTCATTTATTGCTTTTCTGAAATGAATAGTTTTCTGTGCTCTCATCAAAGGACTGCTTTTCTTCTTCCTTTGTACATAGTATTCCTTAGAATATTTTCTTCAGTATTGTCCTGCATGTCAGTAAATCCCTTACTTTGTTCTTGTCTTAAAGTGTTCTTATTTTTAGATAGATATTAAAAGATAACTTTGTACCTAAGGGATGCTAAAAAATCCACCAGAAATCTCCTAGAAACAATTCAAAGTTTCAGTAAAGTGGCAGGCTACAAAATTAACCTAGAAAAATCAGTAGCCTTTCTTTATATCAACAACAAGCAACTGAAGAAGGAATACAAGGAGACCTTCCCACTCACAAAAGCCTCAAAACCAATAAGATATGCAGGAACAAACCTAACCAAAGACACCAAAGATCTCTACAAAAAAATAAAAACAAACAACAACAACAACAACAACAAAAAAAAAACATTAAATCCTGAAGAAGGAAATTAAAGAAAACATCAGAAGATGGAAAAACCTCCCATGCTTATGGATCAGGTAAATCAACATAGTAAAAATGTCCATTCTACCCAAACTAATATACAGATTTAATGTAATCCCAATTAAAATCCCCAAGAATTTCTTCACAGGCTTGGGGGAAAAGTCCTTAATTTCATATGGAAAAATGAAAGACTTCAAATAGCCATAGCAACCCTGAGTGAAAAGAGCAATACAGGGGGGATCTCTATACCAGACTTCAAACTATACTACAGGGCTATAGTCATAAAAACAGCTTGGTACTGGCACAAAAACAGACATGTTGACCAATGGAGCAAAACTGAAGATCCGAAGTTGAGCACATACAATTTCAGCCACCTCATATTTGACAAGGGGGCCAAGAAGACACAATGGAGAAAAGACAGCATCTTCAGCAAATGGTGTTGGCAAAACTGGATCACCACTTGTAGAAGAATAAAGTTAAACCCCTACTCTCACCCTGTACAAAAGTCAACACCAGGTGGATCAAAGACCTCAACGTGAAACCCAAAATCTGAAGGTGATAGAAGAAAATGTTTGCAGCAGCCTACAAGATATAAGTGTAGGAAAAGACTTCTTAAGTCAGACAACAGCTGCACAAGAAATAAGATTGACAATTAACAAACGGGACTTCCTTAAACTGAAAAGCTTCTGTACATCAAACGAAACAATCAAGGAAGTGAAGAGAAAACCCACGGAGTGGGAAGAAACCTTCTCCGCAGATATATCTGACAAAGCATTGATTTCCAGAGTATATAAACTACTCAAAAAACAAAGAAGAAATAAAACAAATGACCCACTCAATAGATGGTGCAAAGAGCTGAACAGAGACTTCACAAGTGTGGAATTAGAGATGGCTGAGAAACATCTTAAAAACTGTTCAACATCACTAATCATTAAGGAAATGCAAATTAAAACCACTTTAAGATATCATCTCACTCCAATAAGACTGGCTAGGATCAAGAAAACAATTGATACCAAGTGCTGGAGAGATTGTGGGGAAAGGGGAACACTCATCCATTGCTGGTGAGAATGTAAACTTGTATGGAAAGCAGTGTGGAAAATCCTTGGAAGACTCAAAATGAGCTTACCACCTGACCCAGTCATACCACTCTTGGGTATATACCCACAAGACTCATCTTCCCGCAGAGATACATGCACAGCTATGATTATTGCAGCTCTGCTCACAATAGTGAAAAACTGGAACCAACCCAAATGCCCCTCAACTGATGAGTGGATAGAAAAAAATGTGGTACATCTACACAATGGAGTTCAATGTAGCAGTAAAAAAAGAAAACATCATGAACTTTTCAGGTAAAGGGATGGAACTAGAAGATATTATGTTAAGTGAAGTAACACAGTCCCAGAAAAACAAACAATGAATGGTATCCCTCATCTGTGGATGCTAACACCAATAACCTAGTTGTAAATATTTCTTATTGGGAGTGATGCATATTGGAAAGAACAACAACACCACCAACAACAGAAAAGACTGCATCAAAGAACTGACTGGAATGGTGAATCTGGTGGGGTGGGGGTGTTAGGAGGGGGACATGGTTCCAGATTAGATTTGTAACATAATCTTGTAATATATAATATTATATATATCTATATATCTACTATAATATATTATATTATTTAAATATATAATATAATATTTAAATATATATATATATATAAGTGTATATATATATATACATATACTTAAAAAAAGAAAACATAAAAATGATAACTTTGTAGGACATAAAATCTTGGTTGATATTTATTTTCAGGGATTGAAATATACCACTATTTTCCTGTCTTTAGGGGTTGGAATCCAAAGATCTGATCCTATTCTGATGTTTCTTTTTTTGAACATGAGTTGGTATTTTTGCCTTACAGCTTAGAGTATTATTTATACTTTGAGATCTTCACAATAATGTGTGTGTGTGTGTGTGTGTGTGTGTGTGTGTGTGTCCAAGTCCAAATCCCTTGTAACCTGGGTTTATCCACTGGACCCTTGTCAAAGATCCATTGTCACACCCTTAAAGAAAAACATCTCCACTTGTCACCAATATTTCCTCAGCCCAGGCTGGGGCTTCCTACCCATTTCCCCTCTTCTATAGTGGAACTTTTGTCTGGCTTAAGCTTACATAGTGTTTGTGCATGCTGTCACCACTGCTGTGAGTTCATATGAGTATAACTGCCTGGCTATTTTGAAACTCCCGTTTCCTTGTGGTCACCAGCATCCTCTAGTTCTTACGCTCTTTCTCCTGCTTTCTGCAATGATCTCCAAGCCTGGAGAACCATGATTTGATACAGATATCCTATTCATGGGAAAGCAGTATGCAGTGTTTTGTTCTCTGCACTTTGGCCAAATGCCTTGTGTGTGGATGCCCATTTCTTTAATTTCTCTAGGTTTGAAGCATTTTCTGCTCTAATATCATTAAATAAGTTATTTATTCCTTTAGATTTATATCAGCTCCTTTTTAGACCCTATGCATTCTTTCGCTTGCTCTCCTGAACACTTTAAAGGGTTTGTGGAAATGGCAGTCATCCTCCATTAGTTTTGCTTCATATATGTTCAAATGCATCTTGTCTAAACCTTGTCTTCCTACCCAAAGTTCGTATTTCTGTTTTATCATTAGTTTCCTGAGTGTCCACTGTGCTTTTTATTCAGTTGACTTATTGTTTTCATTTTCAGAACTTCTGTTTGGTCTTTTTCAGTCTCAGTTTCATTGCTGATATTATTTCCCTCCATGTTTCTTATTTTCACCTCCAGTAACTGACTGCTTCATCTACTTTGGTAGCTCTCTGTTCCCAAATAGGTTTTCTTATTTCCTCACTTGCTCATTTGAGGCTTCTGTGTGGTTCATATGGCCTTTTAAAAAGCAGGACTCAGAAATATTTTTCTGACATTTCAGGCATATCATTATTTTTAGAGGTGTTATAAGTTTCTGCATGTGACATAAATATGTAGTATCATATATTTGTGGTTTCACAATTCTGTTTTGTCCATCTCTTCAAATGGATGTTTTTTTCTCTCTTTTTCTACACTATTCTTTATGTGTTTTATGTGAGTCCTCCTGGTGAGCCATATTCCTTCAGATTTATGTTCTCTATTTGCTATTGGGTTGTAAGAACCACTGCAGAAACAGATGTAATGATTTGACAGACATTCTAGTGTTATGTGCAGTAGAAAATAATTGTATACTTTATATATGCCCCTAGTAAAGTTCAGAGATGCTGGACCTATGGAACTGGTTAGGAAAATGTGGTTTTTAATATTATATTCAAAAGAAAAGTCTATGGTTAAAAGGTATGAGAATAGATGAAAAGAAAGGACAATCATAAAAGTCCATTTCTTGTGAGGTACAAGGTAAGCAAAAAAAAAAAAAAAGAAACAAAGTAGAAAATTCAAACTAGTAAAAACATAAAGTAAAATGGATAAAAACAAGCAATATGACCTCAGTCAGTATTTCTTCCTGGTTGTGGGGACAAGATTTCTCTTCTCTATGGTCTTTTTTCTTAGGCTAGGTAACAGTGAGTCAAACATATTTAGTCACTGTATTTACAGATGGGAAAATTTTTCTATGACTGAACCTTTCTTTCTCCAGAGAAAATATATAGTCCTGAGGCCCCTTGTCTGCAAGTTGTCACCCTGTCTGGGATGTTTTGGGGATAATTCTCTTCCTGTGCAGGGTTTTCTGTGACTGAGAGTCTTAGGACTGTCCATGGATTATTTTCATGGGTTTGTCCACCTGTGTTGGGTCCATCAAGGTGCCTCACTATGTTCTGCAGCACACACCAGGGATCTAGTGCAGCTCACCTCAGCCACAATGGAGAAAAAGTTTGCCTTTTGGGGTGACAATCTCCTGGTCTCAGCTACAATCCTTGTTCCATGAATGCTGTATCCAGGTTTTCTTTCTGCATCAGGATGCCTCTCTTTTTTTATTTAATTTTTATTGATGTTTTGTGTATTTCATATATCATTTGTCAATTCAGTGCAGGCATATTCCCCTTTCCTTTCTCCCCACCCCACCCCACCCTATCCCAGATCATGCATTCTGCCATAACTGTCTGCATCTTTCTCTCAGTCTTTTTTTATGTTTAGAAATTCACATTTTCCTCCATTACTCTAAAATATGGGTACATACTCTCCACCCATATACAGTAATTACAGAGTCTGAAAATAATTGGTGGGTGGATTCTAGAGCCTGTTGAGAGGTTCAGAGTATAACAACATAGTTGCTTTCAGATAAAAAGAAATATAACCATAATGTCAACCCTAATGTTGTTCAGCTTGTCTTTCATCTGGGGGATTTGGTGTTAGCATCCACAAATGAGGGAAACCATTCTCCATTTGTCTTTCTGGGACTGTGTTACTTCACTCAACATAATGGCTTCGAGCTCCATCCATTTACCTGCAGAGCTCATAATGCCATCTCCAGCTCTCTAATCAGTCACACACTTCCTATTGTGGACAAAGAACCCTCATCAGCATGCTAATAGGCAAGGCTGGGCACTGGCTGCTTGGCTGCCTCTTTGCAGAGACCATCCTCTGTATGCTTATTTCTGTTTCCTTTAGTTTTTTCTCTTATAGCAATAGAATCAATTTTGTTTCCTTTTTTTCTTTTTCTTTTTGGTCTTTTTGAGACAGGGTCTCCCTGTAGCCCCAGCTGTCCTGGAACTCCCTCTGTAGACTAGGCTGGCCTTGAACTCACAAAGATCCACCTGCCTCTGCCTCCTCAGTGCTAGGATTAAAGGCATGCGCCACCACTTGTTTCCTTTTTTTTTTTTTCATCCAGTCACAAAGCACAAGAAACATACAGACAGCACAGGACAGAGCACATTTTCCATGCACACCTTCATTATTTCCTTTGTGCTCCAAGCCCCCTCCCTGTCTAGTGATACTCTTAGAAAAGTGTTTCAGTCCATAGATCTCTGTTCATTCACATCTGGGCCTGGCTCTTCCTAGTCCTCATCTTGCTCATCTTTCGCTTTTCTCTTTAGAGTCTTACTTCAGACATACTCATAGGCTTAGACTACGGATTTCTGGAAATCTTTCTAGTCCTACTTGAAATGTCAAGACAAATTTAGGAGTTCATGATTTAACAGAACAAAGAATGTGTGTACCACTCCTGTCAGAATGTCCCAGGCAGCCCAGCCATGCAAGCTGGTTGCAGGCAGCAGTTCCCTGAAGGGAGCCTTAGCTTCTGACAGCATGGTCTAAGAACAACTTATCTTGGGGGTTTTTATTCCATTCACTGTTTTCTCTTAACAAAAATAACCAGATTGTTCTGGCTTCTAGACTTAGCCCTCATTAAATGTCCCTGCTCTCAACAACATAATTTCTCTGTTAATGCAAAACTCCAAACAAAAGCTCTGTCTTCTGCCTTCCAGGATCAGGTGATTGAAATCTCCACCCATAGCCAGCTAAATTGTTTAGTAGTTTTCTTGACCTTACACTGACCTTCCAGAAAACTCAGATTTAAAGACCTGCCTTGTAGAAGCAATCACATCATCTTCCTGGATGCTTCTGCCTAATCCGCTTCCAGAAGACAAATATCCACCTACGGCCAAAAGAGGAGCTCTGAATGAACCTTGTGGCTACTTAGAAACAAATGAATAAGGTCTGTGCAGCTAGGAGGCACACTTCCCTGCGTTTGTTACCTTTCTGTTACACTTGGGAAGCTAGGAAGTTGACTATAGCTGGCATGCTAATTAAAAACACAAGCATGATCCATCTCTTTAGATACCTTGTCTCTTCCAAAAGAAAGGCTATAATTACTATCTCACCACATACTGAAAAGAGTAACATAAAAATAACTCAGGAAACAAAATGTAATATGTTAGCAAAAATCATGTTTTATCCATTCTAACCAAGACATCTGTGTGCTGTGATTTACTAAGGTCAGAGAAATTAAATGCTTATTTTAATGAAAGTAATCATTCTTATGAACATGTCATTGTGATTTGGAACATGGACAAGAGACCTCAAGTTTTAAAGATTTGCAAGAGTGTTTTGTTCCTTGTAGGGTTACAGCATGTACAAATGGCAGTCCCTCTGTGTTCTGGTCAGTTGGAAATCTTACCTTCCTGGCAAGCACATATTCTGAATGCTTAGTTTCCTACTTGGATAACATCCACTAATTTATCCAGTTATTGGAATTGCATTGCACTGGGAGACTAATTACAAAGCCGGGTATGGCTCTGCCTGCTGCTCAGAGAATTCACTATAGCTAAAAGTCAAAGAAATCAATTTCACATTAAAACTGAAAATAGCAAAATCATCTGAGGTATTTAAGATGTAGTGACAAACATTTCCACTTAGACTTGTTGTTTTTTAGGGATAATAGCTCTTATATTATCCTAAAATGAGCTGCTTAAAACAGAATACTTACTTTGGGGGCAGGATCTGAAACTTTATCCTTAACTCCACTCATAGAAAAATATAATCAGCTATTAAGAATTTGGGGGTGAAAATGTGAAGATCTTGTTACAGACACTGGACATGACACAAAAACAAAGTGAATTTTGGTGAAAATGACTTCATTAGGCATCAGCGCCTGCAAGTGCTGAGGCAGCAGAATTCCCGGGAAGCACACCTCATCTTCATTGCTTGCTTTCCAGGTTTTCACTCTAAGTAGATCCAAATTTACTATCTCTTGAGAAGCTCCTCAAGCTTGGGGCATCAAGAACACTGGACCAGACAAGTGGCTTGTTCCCCAACCAATCAGACTAAGACTTGTGAACTGTGAGACCTGTCTTCAATATGATTGACTGACACTATGCTATGCTTGCTGAAGTATCAGCATTTTATTTCTATGAATTTGAAGATTTTATTGATAAATATTATTAATTTACCATATTGGTTATTTTAAAAAATATTTTATTTATTGCTTTTATTTTATTTTATGTGTAGTATTGCTTGCATGTTCCTAAGTACCTGTGTCATACAATGCATGTGGAGGTCAGAAGAAGGCATCCAATTCCCTGAACTCAAATTATATATGACTGTTAGCCACCATGTGGTTGCTGGGAATTGAATCCCTGTTCTCTGCAACAGTAGTCAGTGCACTTAAACACTGAGCCATCTCCCCAGCCTGGCATGTTGTTTGTTTTTAAAAATAACCCAGGATATTAATAATGATAATGACAATATGGTAGGGGGAGGATATTGAACTCTCTCCTATCTACAAACCTGTAATGAGATCAACTGCAGACTCAAACAGTTGGAACTTGGCTGAAAATAAAGAAGCAATGTCATGTTAATATTCCCCATGGTAATATTTGTGTTACGCCTGTATGTGTTTGTATGTGCTTGGCTATGGCTGCCCTTCTAGAGGTCAGATGTCAACTTCAGCTATCTTCCTCTACTGCTCTCCACCTTAATTTTGGAGACAGGGTCTTTTCACTGAGCCTGGAGCTCACTGTTGTTCCTTCTAGCATTTCTATCTCACTTAAGAAGAAAATCAGAGTACAAATCACCTAATCACCAGAGAAATGTGTGGGAGGAAGGTCATGATCCCAAAACAAGCATTCCCTAAGACTGGTTAAATTTCAGGACTGCAGGACAAGATGCCTCCTGGACCCCTGTGCACCTGTCAACAGATTTAAATTTTTAAATTGGTAAGAGCAGATCCCATCTGAAAATGCTTCAGGAGCAGCATGTTCTGTAAAGGAGATTTCAAGGTCTCCAAATCAACAGTGGAAACAAAACAAAGACATAAGAACAGCATGAACTCCTGAAACCTGTAGCTGAAGCAAACACTAAACACACCCAACTCCTAGGCCAGGTACCATAAATCCTCACAATGAGGTCTGTCTGACTTCATGCTATTCAACACATTGTACCAAAAGCCAAGAATATCCATGTCTGGAGATATCTGTTCAGAAGCATATTCAGTTACTTCATAGATGTCTGCATTATCAGGCAACATATCCAAATAACTAATTATATTAGACTCTAAAGAAAAATTAGAGCTTAAACAAGATGGCTAACAATATAAAATACAAGGAAATTCTTGAATTAAGGAAAATAAAGGGAAAATATTAGAAATCAATATAATAGGGACTGAGAAGATGGATTGACTTAGTTACTAAAGGGCTTTAAGTATGAAGCTCTGAGTTCAGATCCCCAGAACCTGCTTAGAAAGCTTGGTGGGAAATGTGTCTGTAGGTCCAGAGCTAGGGAATGGGGGTGGAGATATGCAGGTCCCTGGTGATGAATTACAACTCAGGAGCTTCAGGTTCAGTGAGAAACTCTGTCTTAAATGAATGTGGAGAAGAAAGAGAACAAGGCAGTAGACAGCAACCTATATCCTGTATACACAGACACCTGCACACATGTGGATGTGTACTATACACATAAATATGTACATATACCATACATACACACTACCACCACCACCACCACCACACCACACCGCACCACACCATACACAGACAAAAGCCAAAAACCAAAAGAAATCAAAACAGTAACTGAAACAAAGAGCTTGTAAGACAAGTTTGTTGCCAGGCTGGCTGGCACCTGCTGGAGACAAGGCTTGCTGCCAACCTTGACGTCTGAGTTCTACATAGAAGCCTCTCTTCAGGCAACACTGCTTCCCTTCAGTTATATAATTGGGGGAAAAAAACACTTCAAGTCAAAATGCAGCAAAATTAAAGTCAACTAAGAAAAAGATTTTAGTATAGATTTAAATGTGTGTCAGCAGCAGTCCTAACCAGTGTGTGATGGGGCCCACTGAGCCAGCAGGTCAAGATGGCGCTGAGGGGAGGTAGAGGAGAAGGGACAAGGGATGTTTGCCAAAACCTCTGGTTGGGGAAAGATAAGAACAAGCGTCATGAGTTAGAATTGTCAGCCGCGTACTCCAATCTGCCCAGGCCTAACTGCCTTTTATGGCTGTTTTGTATATAAGTCACTGCCCTGCTTGCAATAAATGAGAACCTGATTGACTGGACTCCCTGCTGTGTCTGAGTGTCTCCAGGAACTGAAGAGGCTGGGGAATGGGCGAGTGGTGCACTTACCCTTCCTCAGCCCAGTTGGTTCTGTGACCAGACCTAATTAAGACCCAGCACCTGGCACCCAATGTGGGGCAATGTGGGGCCTGAACAATTGAGTGGACCTGTGCCTGTCAGCTGAGGCCCATCAGTCTTCCAGGGTAAGTGAGACCTTAAGTATGGGTAATGCAACTTCAGCTAAGAAAGATCCTGCCTTGAGAGCTTTATGCCTCATGTTACAATCTAGGGGGCTTGAGTTAACTGAGACCAATGCCCTGAACACTTGGGAGACTATCATCTCCCTTGCCCCTTGGATTACGGGGGCCAACCTTTTCTCCTGGCAAACCTGGGCTAGTGTGGAGAAACTGGCAAGGGAAAGGGAGAAGCATTTTGGCATTGATCTGCCCCTCGGCTTTTACCCTACCATTATAGCCCTAAAGACCTCTTTCCACTTGAATGCACTCCCTCCCCTGCCCCGAAGGAGGAAGCCTCGGGGAGAGCTTTGGGAGGGATAGAGAAGGACACTGAAGAGAAATGGGCGGCCTTTACAAAAGAGCATGCCGAGGGGACGGAGACGCAGGTGGGAGAGGAAAAGATGAAACCAACATCCTAGTCCACCAGCCCCGCCTCAACTAATCCTCCCCTTTACACCCATGGGGAGGGCCCAGGAGAGACATTCTCCCCCTACACTGCCCTTCGAGCAGATCTCAGGGATATGGACTCCTGTACACAACCAGGGAGGAGAGGGGGAATGGGAGAGGTCACATATGCAGAAACCTTTCCTCCTAAAGAGGAACTACAAGCATTTCCTGTGAATTTGGCCCCAGGTGGAAATTGCCCCTTGGACTTGTATCTGTGGGAGGCCAAAGATCTTAAGGAGTTCCTCAAGGCAGTGGCTGAGGATGGCCCCTATTCCCCATGGGCCACAACTCTGTTGCAGGATATTGCATACCACCCTTGTGTTCCTAAGGACTGGATCAACGTGGCTAAGGCTGTCCTTCCCAGCCCCATGTTCATCAAGTGGATGGCCTTTTTCAAAGAGGAATGCAGGGTTAGGGCAGAGGAGAATAGACGAGCCAATCCTGCCATCTCCATCACGTTTGGGATGCTCTCAGGGATGGGGGATGGGTACCACACGGGGATCCAACAAGCCGCAATCCCAGGCCCCTAATGTGATCAGGTGAGGCAGTGCGGACTGGATGACTGGGGAAAGTTAAATGAGGAGCCTACAGAATCCCCCATTGCTGGGGTGAGGCAGAAGCCTGGAGAACCTCTGCCAGACTTCATTGACAGAGTCCAACAGAGCATTCACCAGAAACTCCCAGCAGGAGAACATAGAGACAAATTCATAAGATTACTGGTATGGGAGGGGAAGAACGATGACCATCACATGGCTTGTGCAGGCCTGAAGGACCAGTCCATGAGTAGTTGGGTGATAGCATCACAAGATGAAGGTAACCAGTACCACCAGTCTCATTCTTTAGCCCTTGCCCTACAGGCACAAACAACGGCAACGACTGAGGCCATTACACAAGCCTTGACGATGCAGGGGCAGAAAGTCTAGGAAAAGGGTAGAGCAGGAACTTGCTTCAGATGTGGGCAAGAAGGGCACTTTAAATGGGACTGCCCTCAGGGGGGGCCCAGGATGGCACCAACGATAGGGGCCAAGCCTCCTTCCACCCCATGACCTCAATGCAGAAAAGCTTCCATTGGAATAAGGAGTGCAGGTTGGAATTTAACCTGGAAGGCAAGCCTTTAAACTAGTCCTGGGGTGGCCTCTAGCCCCGTCATACCAAGGAGGAGCATGTCCAGAGAAATGAGGCGCCAGGCATGGAGATGTGAGGACTCAGGTGCACTGGACAGTCCCCTTAACCTAGGGCCTGCATCCCCAGATGTCAGTCATCATTGGAGGTGTCAAGTTCCAATGCCTAATAGACACTGGGGCAGACAGAACAGTTTTGAGAAAGGAGGAAGTGTCTGCTACTTTGTCCCTAATGCCTGGGCCAATGGTTCTAGGGGTGGGAGCAAACACTAGGACTGAGGAGACTTCTACCCTCATGAGATGGGTGGGCCCAGACAGAGATCAGGGCAAGATTAGACCACTAGTGACCTGGGGTCTCACATCCAACCTGCTAGGCCAGGACTTACTGGGGCAGATGGATGTGGTCTTGACCACTGATCATAAGATGTTTTTTGAGGATCCCCTGAATGACCCCATCTATTCAGAAAAAGGGAAACAAGTTAAAATCTACCCCCAATCATAGAGGCCACTGCTCTGGGGGTTGCCCCTATTATTTAGAAGCCAGGTAAACCTGTTTGGGTAGAGCAGTGGCCTTTAACACAACCAAAATTAGAAGCCTTACACGAGCTAGTGGAGAAAAAACTGAAGCTCGGACATATTTGCCCGACCATGAGCCCATGCAACACCCCTATCATTGTTATCCGTAAAGCCTTGGGGTCATGGCACATGTTCCAGGACATGTGAAAGATAATGATCAAATGGAACTGGTCAGAACCCCCTTGCAGGGCATGCCCTGTGTGCTGGATAGCTTTAGTGTCAACTTGACACACCTGGGTTGAGGGAGCCTCAGTTGGGGAATTGGCTCCATTGGATTGGCCTGTGGCCACATCTGTGGAGTATTGTCTTGATGTTCGAGCACTTTGGGAGGGCCTGGCCCACAATGAGTGGTGCCACCCTGGGCAGCTTGTTGTGTATGGTATAAGATGGTAGACTGGGCATGAGCCAGGAGAGCAAGCCAGTGGAGAGCAAGCCAGTGAACAGCATTCCTCCATGGCTTATGCTTCAGCTCCTGCCTCCAGGTTCCTGCCCTGAGTTCTTGCCTTGGGCTCCCTGAGTAATGAACTGTGACCCAGGAGTTGTAAGCTGAATAAACCCTTTCCTCCCCAAGTTGGTGTTGGTCAGAGTGTTTTGTCACAGTAATGGAAGACAAACTAGGGCACCCTGTGTGCTGGATAGCTTTAGTGTCAACTTGACAGACCTGGGTTGAGGGAGCCTCAATTGGGGAATTGGCTCCATTGGATTGGCCTGTGGTCAGGTCTGTGGAGTATTGTCTTGATTGTCAGACAATGTGGGAGGGCCCAGCCCACAATGAGTAGTGCCACCCTGGGCAGTTGTTATGTACCATATAAGAAGGCAGGCTGGGCATGAGCCAGGGGAGCAAGCCAGTGAACAGCATTCCTCCATGGCCTGTGCTTCAGCTGCTGCCTCCAAGTTCCTGCCCTGAGTTCCTGCTTTGGGCTCCCTATGTGATGAACTGTGACCCAGGAGAGGTAAGCTGAATGAACCCTTTCCTCCCCAAGCTGGTGTTGGTCAGAGTGTTTTGTCACAGCAATGGAAGACAAACCAGAACACCCTGGATTCCTGCAATCCCTACAGATTTCACAATTGCACAATTGCAGTCATTGACCTTAAGGACTGTTTTTTCTCCATCCCCCTGCACCCAGAGGATTGTAGTGAGTTCGCTTTCTCAGTGCCTTCACTCAAATATTCATGGCCAGATCACCGATATAAGTGGGTGGTATTTCCCCAGGGGATAGCCAACAGCCCTGCATTTTGCCAACAGTATCTTGCCATCCCCCATGCTGTCATGGAAGGATTCCCTTCTGTACCTGTATATGGATGATCTCATCATTGGCCACCGGGACCCCCATGAGTTGCGGAGACTCCTTGAAACAATATTGCAAACTTTAATGCGGGGGGGGGTTCATGAAAAGATCCAACAAATCCCCCCTTTTAAGGTACTGGGAACCAATCTTTCCCTCACAATGGTCAGTCCTGTGAAGCCTGATATAAGAATACCAGAGCATCTTACTCTGACACAGCTCCAGAGTCTGCTCAGAGAGATTAACTGGTTTAGTCCTTGGGTAGCTATCCCTACAGAAAAACTAACACTGCTGTTTGACTTGCTGAGAGATAAGAGTCCCTGGGAGGAGATCCCTATCACACAGGAGCATCAGGAGATTTTCAGTGCTTTTCAAGAGGCTTTGCATGGCTGCTCATTGGCTAGATATTCTAAAGAATATCCTCTGTCCCTATGGGTGTTTGCAGGATCTAACAACTACAGCAGTAATTACTCAAGAGGGGGAACCCTTGGAATGGATACACACATCCACAGCAGGTACACCTTGGGTATACTCTCAGACAGACCAATTGGCGGATGCCATAATACAGGGAAGAACACAGGCACAGAGGCATTATGGGACAGACCCACATCACATTATTCTCCCATATAGGACATCAGACATTGAATGGCTGGCCCGTGACCACTGGTGCCTGGCTATCTCTTTGAAGGGTTCATGGGGAAAGTAGATTGCCACTTTGGGCGCTCTAAGTGGGCCACCTTCTTGCAGAAATTTCCCCTAGTGCTCACTATGCCCTCCCCCCCGCTTTCTGAGGCACCCATACCACTCGCACTGTGTATCTTCACTGATGGAGGGAGAGCTGGCTCAGCCTATGTAACCTTTAGAGGGAACGGTCCTGCCCCAACCAGCCATAGATTCCAACCGAGCCAAGGATCCGCTCAATATGAGTTGCTGGCAATTGTGATGGCTCTGCAGGGCACCCATGAACCCTGTAACCTCTTCTCTGACAGCCTGTACGTTAGTAACCTCTTAGCCACTTGCCACAAGCCCACATTAAACTTGACAGCAACCCAATCTCCCCCCTCATGGTAGAACTTAAAGCCCTCTTAGAAGGAAGGAGTGCCCCAATATATCTCCAGCACTTTAGAGGACACTCACTCAGGCCTCCCTGGCTTCTTATCTATGGGAAACGCCCTAGCAGACCAGCTGGCCTTGGGGCCTAACATCTTAACAGCTCAGGAAGCTGCAAACTTTCATGAGCTAACCCATGTAAATTGGAGAGGGCTACACCAAAGTTTCCCCCAGGTGCCTGTGAAGTAATTGAAAAAAATTGTCCAAACATGTAAACCCTGCCAACCCTTTCTCAGAATACCCCCACTTCAACCCCAAGGAGTTAATCCTCAGGGCCTGAGACCTAATGCCCTCTGGCAAACAGATGTCACCCACTTTGCCACCTTTGGCAAACTTAAATATGTTTTTGTGTCCATCGATACTTACTCCAGAACCTGCTGGGCCATGGCCCATTCTGGAGAAAGGGCCAAACATGCCCAATCCTACTTTCTCCAATGTTTTGCAATATTAGGACTGCCCCACCAAATCAAGATGGACAACAGACCTTGTTTTGCCTCTAAGGCCCTTGTAGGCTTCTTCAAGAGATGGGGTATTAAACATACTACAGGAATCCCCTACAACCCCCAGGGACAAGCCATTGTTGAAAGAAATCACCAATACCTTAAGAAACAATTACAAAAACAAAAAGGGAGAGTAAGCCCCCACCTTCAATTGGCAGAAGCTCTGTTTACTATAAATATTTTAAATTTTTCTAAAGATATGATGGAATCCAGGTTTCAACAACATTGGCGCACACAAGGCTCAACCTCCAGGTGAAGGTTAAATGGAAAGATCCTTTAACACACCAATGGAAAGGCCCAGACCCACTAATTACGATGGGAAGGGGCTTTGTGTGTTTGTATCCTATAGGGGAGGAGGCGCTTATCTGGGTGCCAGCAAGGAACCTAAAGTTTTTGCCCATTCCCTCAGAACAGGAGGATGACCAAAACCAAACTAACCAACAAAGAAAGAAAGAAGATATGGTGGTCTCAACTCACCTTCAGAAACAAGAGAAAACACAAAGGGATAAAAAAGTACTAACCACGCCCAAGAGCAACAGACCTTTGAGAAGCTCCTATGTGCTTTAACGCTTACAGATGTCGCGGTTCCTGAGTCTGCTGGTGGCTGCATGGGTGGCCAGAGGAGTGACAGGAGACAGGAGTGCTGCACCGAAACCCCCATCAACTGCAGAGAGCGACATGGCTGGTGACCAATCCCATCAGTGGAGAGATCCCCAACAGCACCAGGAATGATACCCTATCCCTAGCATGGTGGACACCACTCTTCTTCAATCTCTGCAATCTAGCACGAGGCATCTGGGACATGGATGATTGGACCACGGCTCACCTGGGGAGGCCAGAATGTAACAGACAAAAGGGATGCACCCTGCCAGTGGTGGGGGACCCTAGATCCCCGGGATGTTCTCACGTTCTCAAACAAGCTACACTTAAGGACACTGACATTTACGTATGCCCCAGGAGTAACTGGACTGCAAAAAAGATATCTGACTGTGGTGGACTGGGAGACTTCTACTGTAAGGCATGGGGGTGTGAGACTACAGGATCATGCTCTTGGGTGGGGCACAAGGGAGCTATTCGGGTCACTAAGGTAAAGACACAAAGAAAGGCCAGCAAACCCCCGCTATGTGGCATGTACCAATCACCACTGCAACCCCATTCAGTTGAAGAGGGCAAGAAGGGGACAGACTGAGAAGTTGGGAAGATGTGGGGTCTCAGACTATATCAATCTGGCTAAAACCAGGGGCTGTTGTTTTCCATCAGGAGACAAGTGAACCCCCTCGAACAACCCACCATGGTGGGTCTGGCCACCCCCCCCATGCAAAAGTCGACATCCCAGGCTTCCTGGCAGGTGGCGGAGATAGGGTCGCCAGTGACCCCAGTCATTTGGGGGACCAGGTCAGGGAGCCCATCACCCCATCTGGCACCCACTTTGCCCACACTGGGGGACACCAGAGAATTATTGGAGGCCACTGTCAGGCTTGCCTACCTAGCCCTGAATGAAACTCGACCAGAACTAACCTCATCTTGCTGGCTACGTCTCGATAGCTGACCCCCATTTTATGAAGGATAGGGAGTGGTAGGAATTACACTTTAGAGAAAAGCCCCCACCAGTGCCGATGGGGAGATCTAGTCAGGGAGCACCCCACTGGGATAACACTCCCCCTTAATGGACCCAACTCCATGTGTGTTACTAACATGGCCTCCCTGACCACTCAATGGGGAGGGTGCACCATCATTAACGCCTCCCGGAGTGGATGGCTGGTTCCAACCAGCCATGGGCTCTACTGGTTATGCCAATTTTCTGGTCTCACCCACTCTGTAGCTATGCAAGTCACTGACGCTCTGAACGACTCCTGTGCTCTGGTTTCCGTGCTCCCTTATGTCCTGTTCCACACTGATGAGGATATGCAATCCAGAAAGAGCACCCGACAGATCAGGGAGCTTTTCATGGTGATTGCTGTCACCTCCCTCCTAGGCTTTGGGGTAACAGGGGCAGCACTTTGGGCCACCTGTTTAACTATGCTACACAACAAATATCAGGAATTGAGACTCCAGATTGACACCAACCTGGACAGGGTAGTGTCCACTATTTGACACTTGAAAAAATTGGTCAACTTACTGGTGGCAGTAGCCCTGCAGAATCATAGGGGACTGGACTTAGTGTTCCTGGAACAAGGGGGGTGGTCTGTCAAGCCTTGGGGAAGGAGTTCTGCTTCTACACTGATCACTCGGGGATTATTACAAAAAATCTTGATGAGATAAGGAAAGGAATTGAGGACAGGCAGAGAGAGTATGGGTCCACCTGGTACCAACAATGGTTTGATTGTTCCACCTGGTTGACTACTCTTATTTCCACACTGATGGGCCCCCTCCTCATAATTTCATTCCTGTGCATATTTGGGCCCTGTCTCTTTAACAGGCTAGCCAGGCTGATCAGAGAAAAGGCCCAGGAGGTACAACTCATGGCCCTTAGGTTGCACTATGACCAGCTGGAACCCGAAGACTTTCACACACTATAAGGTGAACCTTACATAAGGTGCCTCAATGGTGAACCTCCGAGGAGGTGCCACACCCATACCTCAGAAAGAGGTGGGTTAAAAAAGAAAAAAGAGGGAGTCTGATGGGGCCCACCTTGCTTGCCAGGTCAAGATGTTGCTGAGGGGAGGTAGAGGAGGAGGGACCTTGGTTGTTTGCCAAAACCTCTGGATGGGGAAAGATAAGGACAAGCGGCATAAATTACAATTGTCAGCCATGTACGCCAACCACCTGAGAGGGTCAGAGGGGCTGCAAGAGCATTGGTCATTTGCTTTTATCCCTAGCTGCCTTTTGTGGCTGTTTTGTATATAAGTCACTGCCCTGCTTGCAATAAATGAGAACCTGCTTGACTGGACTCCCCGCTGTGTCTGAGTGTCTCCAGGAACTGAGGAGGCTGGGGAACGGGCAAGCAGTGCACTTACCCTTCCTCAGCCCAGTTGGTTCTGGGACCAGACCCAAATAAGACCCAGCAAGTGTGGACTCTATCCGGCAGGCCACTGGTGCAATAGTAGCACAACTAGTAACTAACCACTTTCTGATGGGATTTGAAGCCTGCTCCACAGGAAGAGACTTCAGACCCGTTACTCTAATCCTGGTCAAACTCTATGAGTACAAAGGTCATAGGCCCTATGGTAGAATCTGCAATGGTGAATTTTCTAAATGGTCATTCTTTCAAAATACCGCTCTCAGTCTTGGGCAGAGAAGCTTCTTTTTGCAATGGGAAGCAGTAAGCAGAATGATACATAACTCGTCAAAGGATTGAAAACTAGGGCCTGCGTGCCCAGTGCTATACAGGACACAGATTCACACACACACACACACACACACACACACACACACACACACACACTTGCACACAAAGGTTTGGGGAACATCAGCTAAAGGAATTGAAAAGAACGTAAGGGCCGGAAGACAGAGAGGAGTGCTGGAAAATTCAATCTTCTGGGCATGCCATAACTATAATCAGACTCAGAAGCACACAGCAAATGGGAGTACCTGATGCAGCTAGGCAAAATTCTGGCATAAAGACAGTTGGTGGTCCCCAGTTTCTGGGGGAGGTAGAATCATTTCTTCTTGAGGATGTGGCCACTGATAAGATTTGCTTGCTCCAGTGGATGACCCCACACTCATACACATATGGGCAGCATTAACTGGACTTAGTAAGTTTTGTTTTATGTTTTTTTTTTTTTTTTGAAGAATCTTCAGAAACAACAAAAAAAGAAGAAATAGATTTGTGAGGGACTATTGAGAATGTACAAAGAAAGTTAGAGCAGGATGGTGGGTCTATCATATTTCAGCATATACATATATGAAATTCTCAACAACAAAGAAAAAATGAAAAGGGAAGGTTAGATATACATATTCTGGTGTGAATGTGAGTTTATCAACAGTGATAACCTCAATAATTTTTACAATAGCTTAAAATATGTGATTTTTTTCATCCAACAGTACTCAGTCTCTTGGAGTTCTCAGTCCAGGCTCAGTCTCCCCCCATTATTCTTGCTCCACTTTGATACCTTGTCCCAGTTGGCATGGGTCCCATGCCTGATGCCTGATTACCTAGGAATCTTAGATATGCTAAACTCCAGCAGATCCATTTGCACAGAGGATGCCTGAGTTTGGAGCTTGACTTGGGATAGGGCCTAGCTTGGATGTTGTAATGCATGAGTTCTGATGGGGGGGATAGAATGGGAAGGATTGGGTCTGATTGGGAACCATTGTGTGAGCTGTGCAAATGCTCAATAAAAAATTATATAAAAATATGTGATTTTGATGGTTTTTGAATTTACATTGTTCCAAGGATTTAAAAGTTTATGTAACATGTTTGAGTATGCTTATTCTTTTTGTAAATGAGATCAAGTATATTGTATTATATATTTTTATGAAACATTAATTTAGTGGTCAAACAAAGGTCTTATTCCTAAGATCTCTTCATATATATTATGCATATGTATTCATATAATGTACTTAAATGTTTTATTAAATTTTTATTAACTTATTTATTTTTATGTGTATGAATGTACTGTCTGCATGTAGGTTGGTGCAACCATGTCGTGCAATGCCTCGGAGGTCAGAAGAGGGTGTCGGAGTCCCCTGGAACTGGAGATAAAGACGGTTCTCAGCCACCGTGTGGGTGCTGGGGATTGAACCCAGGTCCTCTGCAAGAGCAGTTGGCGCTCTTAACCACTAGGCTATCTCTCCAGCCCCAATAATGTACTTATATATGTAATATTTCAAAATCAAGTAACCCCTGAAATGTGTCTCAGTAAAGTTCCAAGATAATGATATTCAAAATATGATTTTAAAGCATAAAAATACTGCTTAGTTTAACTGTATGGGTTTTTAATTTCTTTACCATTTTTATATATTTTTTAAATAAGTATGTATACCATTATGCTATTTTCAAGCAGTATATTTTTAATTTATTTTTTATTGTTATTAAACTTTTTCCATATGTCATACATCAATTCTCAATCGAATCTAGATTCACTTCCCTTTCCATGCCCCCGCAACCCACTCTGCCATATGTGTCTTACATATTTTTCTGAGTCTTTACAGAGTTTTCTTCCAGTTTTTTTTTTTGTTGTTGTTCTCTCTAACTTGTATTGCTTATACATATATATATGTATATATATATATGTATATATATAGTTTTATATATATACATATATATGTATATATATAGTTTTATATATACATATATGTATATATATGTATATATATATATAGTTTTATATATACATATATATGTATATATAGTTTTATATATACATATATATACACATCATTTGACTTGGAGGATTTTCTTCCTTTTTTTTTTTTTTTGTTAAAAGATGCCATGCTTTCTTTAAGGAAGTGTTTGAAGGCTCCTCCTTGGCAAGCCCAAACAACCATCAATCTTGCCCTTGTGCTCCACACTGGGGTCTTTCCCTCCCATGATCCCCCAAACAAAATCCAATAAGCATGCGTCCAATCTTGATTTTCCTGTACTGGCCTCCATGATACAGCCAGGGTAGTCCAACAATGGCAGTCTATACTCTGACAAGGCTTACCTGGCAGGGGAGATACCATGATAAAGCAGTATATTTTATGGGTTCCCCTTCTCCCTGTCTTCTGGGTCTCCTTTCTAGATGCTTAGATTCACCCAAGTTACAACTGTTTGCATTTCTTTTCTTTCTTTCTTTCTTTCTTTCTTTTTTTTTTTTTTTTTTTGAGAGTCCAAATGCAGAGAGAGATTTTATTTGACATTGTCTGCTTAATATCATCATGATCTCCAATTCTCAGGGCTGAATGCTAAATCTTTCTGGTCACCACCCCACCCATGGGTGTGGCAGGGAGGTACTATTGGCTTGAGAATCCAAACCCATCTTAACTAAGTTTTCCCACATCTCACCTTTTAATTTAATTTTTTTAATTTTTTCTGAGAGGCAGGGAGCCCATGGGGAGCTAACAACACAAAGAACTTGAGCTTTTGAATAGCCAGCTGCTTCAACCTGTTTTGAGTGCTAGGAAGTGGGGACAGGTCAGACCTGAAACTTTATTTTCACATAAGCCAATTAATATCAAAAATCCAACCATGAAGTAAGCTGATACATCAAGCATAAGCAATGAATTAGTAACATTCATGTAGAAACCAATTAGCAAGTATCTATGTTCCATATTTTGAACAACCCAAGGTTCCCATAGTCCAATTGGAGAAGCTTGTATACACAAACATGTTGATCAAATAAGAGTCTAGTCTAAATTCTATTTGGGACAACTGTTTACATTCCTATATGTACACATGATAGTCTAGGTTCTGTGTATGGGGAAGAATATGTGGTTTTTTCCTTCTGAACTTGGGTCACCACACTTAATATACTTTCAAGATTCATCCATTTTCATGTAAATTTCTTGATTTCATTTTTCTTTATTTTATTTTTTATATCTTAAAAATATTTTTTATTAATCAATAATTAAATTTAATTAATGTTTGTTTGTTGAATTGTACTGTCTGCCTGTAGGTTTGTGCACCCATGTCGTGCAATGCCATGGAGGTCAGAGAGAGGCATCAAGATTCCCTGGAACTGGAGTTCTCCAGGATTGGAGTTAAGACAGTCTCGGCTGCCATTGTGGTGCTGGGGATCGAACCTGGGTCCTTGTAAAGCAGTCGTGCTCTTACAACCACTAGGCCATCTCTCCAGCCCTTGCTTTTTTTTTTTTTTTTTTTGTATTCCTACAAAATATATATATATATATATATATATATATATATATATGCAACCATTTTCATCATCCATTCACTTTCTCTCTAAGTTTTATTTAGGGATGGGATTATAATGTACTTTGGGGGATGCTATTCAAAATTTAAGATTGATAAAATAAAAGAATAGGTCAGAACAACAAGGAATCTTACATAGGTCAAAAGGAAGTCAAGACACATGTTCACTGTAAACATTTTCCTTTATCTTGTTTGTGAGATTTTCTTGATTTTTATTCACAGAAGTGAGGAGGTTTTTTTCCCTCCCAATGTCCCCCCAGTTTTCCTCACCTTTGTTCCCTGCCTCAAGGAAAAGCAGAGTAAAGAAAGAAGCAGTTGAAATCATGTAAATGGAAAATTCCTAAGCAGAAATGCAAAGTGTGGAACAGAGGCTAAAAAATCAAAGCACAATATTCTAAAAACATGGAAAAATTTAACGCTGAATATAAGAATACCAAAAAGATGAAGAAGAGAAAATAGAAACCAAAGACAGCCAATTGTTGACTACAGGGACACTTCTGAGATTTGCATGACTGAGGAGTCTTTCCACTGCTTGAACATCACTGATGCATTCATGGGAAGCTCTCATTGTGTCACTAGGTGACCTAATCACACTGGACTATGGAGATATCTGTGGTCTGTTGTTGACCAGGTATCGTTGTGTGCCCCAGGACTTCACTTGATAATTTAAAAGGTAGGAAAGAATTGATGTAAAACCACAGATGTGGGAAGATCAGAGGACAACAGGCAAAGCAACCAAATATAGAAATCCAGACTCTGGGGTATTCTACTCAAACTTCAGAGCACTCAGGGGAAAATAGTCTAGAAAGAAAAGCAGAGAACAAAACCACATCACCCATAGAGAAAACACCTGCTGGATCATGTAAACAAGCAGAGTTCTATTCAGAAATGAAGAAATCAGCAAGAACACAGAGAAAGGTATTTAAATTGCTGAAGGAAAAATAAAACAAAACATCAAAAATAGTTTTTCAAGCACACTAAATATGAAAGATAAATTAAAAGAATATCAGAAACAAAGATGAAGCTTAGGAGATCTGGTGCTTTTCAAGAAATGTTAGATTTCTTCAGGGAAAAAAGGAAATAGTATAGACCAGAATATTGGAGAAATATAAGACAAGGGATAGTTGGAAGAAAAATAAGATGTTTTATTATATTAGACTTAGCTGAGTACTTATAAAAACTGAATATAATAAACAATATATCAGGTGAATTTAATGTGGATAAATTAGGTCAACAGGAGAAATTTGTAAAAGAAAGGAGAATTGAGAATACTGCCTTAAAACATTAAACATGAAGTCATGACCTGATATTTAAAAGCAGATGTATATGACTCAAAAGTTTATGTTGCAAATTAAAACTTATTTTTAAATACATATTTGTCAAAAGGGGAAATAAAATTTAATAATGTGAAGTATTTAAAATTGTAAATAGAGAAAGGTAGTAAATTGGAAAAAGAAATAAATACAGAGGAAAGAAAAGTTAAGACTCTAGTAATTATTCATCAAATTTTATAAAAATCATGTTATGTGTGAATTCCCTAAATGCACCAATTAGCAATCAGAGGTTTTCGGGAATCTGGAAAAATATGACCCTCTGTGTTTTAGAATGTTGATTCTATGTAAAAAATGTTACCTCAAACCCCATGTCTCCTACCTCAGCTTCCAGATTAGCACTTCTCTTCCAGTCCAAGAGGCATGGGTCACTGACATTCCTTCTTCTTCATTACCTTCTCATAACCTGTACCCTGACTGAGTGAATCCCAAAGGACTGAAGGTCTATCTTCCATCTCGGACACACTTTTAGGATGAAAACTCAACCTCAGATGCTGCCTATCTGAGGTAATTTATAGCCAACCCCTCAACTGTTCTGTCAGGACATCTGAGGACTGCACATCAAATGCTGAGAAATGCTAAGCAAGTTTACTAGAGAACTCCACCCACCCCCCCAAAAAAAAACTGTTTATAGGATATGGTGTTGTTCTGGAAAATCCTGGCCAATACCACATCCTCAGTTTCCATCATCCAGATGTTCTTCCCAGGTGAAAACACATGAGGAAGAAGAACTGCAGAATTGTCTGGGGGAGCTGTTTATTTGGAAAACAGGAAGAATTCCATCCATAATGGACCATGTAAGACACAATGGAAATGGCCAGCTCAGCTGAGAGGATGCTTGCAGCTCCATGACAGCACTAGCGACATGCTAAATGAAGGGCGTTGTGCCAGTGATAAACAGACACGGACAAGTAAAAATTCCATTGTGATCAAAGCCTGGGGGATTGAGAAAGCTGAGGTGGGTAGCAGGCTGTGTGTACTAAGGACCAAATGGAAAGGAGAGATGTAGAACTGTAAGCATTTTCTAAGACACACATAGACTCTTCAATATAGACCAAAATATTGCAGGCACAAGAGGCTTAGGTTCAATCTTTACCAAAGTCTGGTTGAACAATATGATATTCAGATTCAACAGATAACTTCCAATGTTAAAAAAAGAAAGGAAGAAAGAAAAAAAAAAAACCTACACACAGATGTTCACATTTGTACTATTCCTAACAGCCAAAAAGGGGAAACTACCAAAATGTCCTTTAATTAATGAATGGATAAGACACTATACAAAAATGATAGGATGTACTAACCATGCGATGTCATGGGCAAACATTAAAAACATATTCCAAGTGAAAGAAACTAGCAACAAAAACAAATATTGTATGGTTTTATTTATATAAAATATCCTGAATGGATGGATATACACCGAGGTTAAGAGCTTGCCTTCTCTAATTTAGCCAAACTGGTAGAATGATTATCAAGCTGAAATCCTCAGGGATCACTTGCTTTAGACCATTTTGCTTCTTTCTAAAAGCATTCTTCAGGGAACGGTGACCTTTAAATGCCCAGGATTCAAAATAGCCTTAATCAGCAAAGATGAGTAACTGGGAATAAAATAAACCTGAATAAGCAAACCAGTTGTAGCAACTCTTCTTCACTTGGGATTAAATTCAGGTTGACAAGCTTCAAGATGGCCTCTATCCATCCATTCATCTTTCTATGCTCTCTCATGAAGATCCCTGTGTAAATTATAAAATGTTATGTATGATTTCTTCTAATTTATCATCTCTTGTATTGAGTCCCTAAATCTTGTGAGAGAGATCACATTAAGAACTGTGACTGGAGAGGTGAATTATGTCTCCATTATTAAGACAAAATAGATAATTAACACGATTAGAGGTTGATTTTGGCTTACACTTTCAGGCATGCCTGTCCAGGGTTGCTTGGCCCTGTGGCAGCAGAGTACATTACAAGGGGACATCTGCTGTTCACCTCAGGAAGGCAGGGGAGAGAGATAGACTCAAGGAAGGTGCAAGATCCAAATATTCCCCCACTCAAGGACACACCGTCAATGGCCCAACTTCCTTTGCACTACAGCCTACCTCCTGATATTTCCATCATCTCCAAGTAACACCACAGGCTGATCACTAAACTGTTAACACCCGAGCTTTGGGGACACTGCTAAGACACACCAAGAAGTCACTAATCACAGCTACCTAGGACTGGTACCTTAGAAGTCAAGGAAACAGTTTGTTAATTAAAATTTATCTATCTCCTGATATGTAATCATTCCCATGTAAGAAGTGCAGTCTTTATTTTTCTATATTCTCACTTTTCCTCTTTGATTTCCATAGTAATAATAAATGTTCAAAACAGAGTTATGAGTTTTATCTTAATAATCCCCAAGTCCTTGTGCAATATCCTGCTTTATCCAGTGTGATGGAGTCTCCTAAATTCTGCTTTCAAGATGTTTATTTAAATCCAGTTACAATAAATTACTGCAGATGCTCAGTTTTTCATTTAATTAATATGGTGGTATGTTGACTGTAACTAAATAAACTACCTCAGTAAATGTCAGAGATCAAAATATTATTAGAATTCTTTTATTTGAATCTTCAGAAAAATAATATATAGGGATTTTCTCAAAACACTAAACTTTTTTTTTGAGGGGGGTGTGTTTCAGACAGGGTCTCCCTTTAGTCCCAGCTGGCCTGGAGCTCGTTATATAGAGTAGGCTGGCCTTGAACTTAAAGAGATCCACCTGCTTCTGCCTCCCAATTGCTAGGATTAAAGGTGCATTCCACCATGCCCTGCCAACACTCAGCTTTTTAAAATCAATTCTTACTTCTGATAAACCTAGACAGCTAAACTCTAGGCATGTTGATAATTCATATCCCCACAAATTATTTTTCTTCTTATAAAATACAGAAAAGAGAAAAATAAGAAAAGAAAAAAATACTTACAGATTTGCTTTTATGAGTACGTAAAATATATAATGGTACACTTCCTCTATATCTCCATGGCTACCAACAGTATCATCCACCTCCCCTGACCTATACTTTCTCTTGCTGACATTTTCAAATACTCTCTCGTTCTCTCTCTCTCTCTCTCTCCTCTCTCTCTCTCACATGAACACACACTGGTATACACATATTCATATACACATCTTTATTTAAAGACCAGTGTCCTGTATCCTGCTTTGTTTATTTTGCTAAATATGTGTTTAAAGTCAATCATGATACATTACACTGTAAAACTCCCCATTATATGAACAGACCATATCTTATGGCACATTACAGAACTAGTTCTCTGGTGATTTAAAATACATTGTTTTCTTACTATGGACAATAAGAATTATCTTAGGTAGTGCTTTCAAAAAACATGGTTGCTTTCAAGACAAATAAGTATTGTGAACTTGATTAAAATTTGGGTAAAATTAAGTCATGAAAGGAGACGAGAAAATGGGGGACAAAGGAGATTTATGGGAAGGGCAGAAGAGTGGGGTTTGGTGGTGATTCCAGCTACCTTCTTGTTTCTGTGATACAACATTCAAACCTGTGGGTGTCACCTGAAGAGGAACAGAGGAGAAGAGGCTCAAACCACCGGGCTTCCTCAGTGGATGGGGCTGAGCAGGATGATGAGTGTTGACATTGACATTGACGGTCGGCAAGAGAACACACCAGATGGGGAGCTCGTCGAAGCAAGGACTCACTTTATTGCATCAGGCAGAAGCTTATATTCACTCGGCAGGAGGGGTGGAGAAAAAAAGGTGGGAGAGGAAATAAGTAGAGTAGGGGGATAGCTTTGGGCCAATAGTAATTCAGATTGGGCTATGCTGAGTCACTCCTATGTGGAAGTGATTGGACAGAGACAGGTCGCTAAACTCTAGTCAGGGTCAGGGGATTACAGCAGGCTGCATTCTCTTGGAGGGCCCACAGGACCCAACAATTCCCTCTTTTGTTTTTTTAATGCCCCTGTCTTAGGTTGTCCATTCTTGGGAACTTTGTCTTACCTGTCTTTGGGACACAAACATCTAAGGTTTTGGTCCCTGTCTTAGGTTGGCTGAGTGCAGAAGGATCTTACCCATCATCTGGTGCTATGACTCCAGTCTGCTGAAGAGCCTCTCCATGTCCTGTCTTAGGTTGCCCCAGTCTCTCTGGGGTCTTACCCGTCATTGGCCACATGGAGGGTGGGGGTCAGACAATCACACAAAGATGGCCATTCATAAGACCCTGGTTCTGGGCTGGCAAGCCTGTGATAGTGGACCTCAACCTGATGTAACTTTACTGCGTCTAACCTCCCCTGGATAAACTGTATGACCTTATTAACAATGCATGGGCCAAAGGTGAGAAGAAGGAAAAGCATAAGGAGGGGTCCAAGCAGGGGGAGTAAGTAGGGCAGGAGGCCGTATAGCCTGGTCCAAAATGGCTCCTCTAGCAGTTGCTTTCTTCTTTCTTCCAGGTCTTCCTGTAATTTTCTTATCTTGTCATACGCAATTCCAGAATGATTAGCATAGAAGCAGCATTTCTCCTCTAGGTGGTTCGCAGCCTTGTTGGGGTTTCCAAACCCCCCATCGCTGGGTGGGATGAGAGCCAGCAGCAGGAGGAGCAGTGCCACTTTCATCCTAGGCTGATTCTGAGGGAAGAACTGAGGGCTAATCCTCAGGGGTGACACATCCCCTGGACAGGACATTATCATTGTCCCCCTGTTGGGGGAGGTATTTGAAGTTTCTAGCCAGTATCCAAATTGGGGCTTCTTCCCCTATGGGGAATATGCAGCCGAAGCCCCTCCCCATTGTGAGCATTGGGTCTGGGCCCCTCCATTGATGCGTCAATGGGTCCTTCCATTTAATCTTTACCTGGGGGCGGAGGCTCACTGTGAGCAGTGGGTCTGGGCCCCTCCACTGATGTGTCAGTGGGTCCTTCCATCTGACCTTTACCTGGGGGCTGAGGATCGTTTGCCCCCAGTGTTTTTGGAATCTTGATTCAGTCATTTCTTAAGAAAAATTTAAAATATTTATAGTAAACCGGGCCTCCACCAGCTGCAGGTAGGGGCTTGTTCTCCCTTTCAGTTTTTGTAATTGTTCCTTGAGGTATTGGTGGTGTCTTTCAACAATGGCTTGTCCCTGGGGATTGTAAGGGATTCCTGTAGCATGTTTGATGCCTGTGAGGTGAAGCAAGGTCAATTTTCCCCAGGCAGGGAAGCCCTAATGTTGCGAAGCATTGCAGAAAATGGGATGGGCATGTTTGGCCTTCCCTCCAGAATGGGCTGTGGCCCAACAGGCTCTGCAGTCAGTATCAATGGGTACAAAAACGTATTTAAGTTTACCAAAGGCAGTGAAGTGAGTGACATCTGATTGCCAGAGGGCATTAGGTCTTAGGCCCTGAGGATTAACTCCTTGGGGGCTGGAGCGGGGGTACTCTGAGAAAGGGTTGGCAAGATTTACACATTTGGACATTTTTTTTTTCAATTCCTTTACAGGCACTTGGGAGAACCATTGGTGCAGCCCTCTCCAATTTACATGTGTTGGCTCATGAAAGTTTGCAGCTTCGTGAGCTGTTAAGATGTTAGGCCCTGAGGCCAGCTGGTCTGCTAAGGCGATCCCATAGATAAGAAGCCAGGGAGGGGGCTGGAGAGATGGCCTAGTGGTTAAGAGCGCCGACGACCGCTCTTGCAGTGGACCCGGGTTCTCTTCCCCAGCACCCACATGGTGGCTGAAAACCGTCTGAAACTCCAATTCCAGGAGAACTCCAGTTCCAGGGGAATCTGACACCCTCTTCTGACCTCCGCGGCATTGCACCACACGGGTGCACAAACTTGCATGCAATCAGTACATTCATACACATACAGAAATAAAAAAAAATAAAATAAATAAATAAATAAAAAGAAGCCAGGGAGGCCTGAGTGTCCTCTAAGGTGCTGGAGATATATTGGGGCACTCCTTTCTTCCAAGAGGGCTTTAAGCTCTACCTTAATGGGGGAGATTGGTTTACTGACAAGCCTGATATGGGTCTGCAGTAAGTGAGGCAGGAAATTAGTAACATATAGACTGTCAGAAAAGAGGTTACATGGCTCACGAATGTCCTGCAATGCCATTATTACCACCAACAGCTCTTTATATTGAACGGATCCTTGGCTCGGTTGAAATCTCTGGCTGGTTGGAGTGGCACTGTTCTCTCCAAAGTCTACATAGGCCGAGCTGGCTTTCCCTCTGTCAGTGAAAATGCACAGTGCGTGTGGCATAGGTATCTTAGAAAGCAAGGAGGGCATCGGGAGCACTAGGGGAAATTTCTGTAAGAAGGTGGCCCACTTAGAGGGCCCAAAGAGGCAGTATACTCTTCCCATGAACACTTCTAAGGAGATGGCCAGGCGAGAGTGATTGCAGGCTAGTCATTCAATATCTGATGTTCTCCACGGGAGGATAATGTGATAGGGGTCTGTTCTGTACTGCCTCTGTGTCTGTGTCCTCCCCCATATTATAGCATCTGCCAACTGGTCTGTCTGAGAGTATACCCAAGGTGTGCCAGCTGTAGATGTATGTATCCATTCCAGGGGTCCCCCTTCTTGAGTGATCGCTGCTGTAGCTAAGCCAGGTCCTGCAAGCACCCATAGGGATAGAGGGTATTCTCTGGAGTATCTACCTAAGGAGCAGTCATGCAAAGCCTCTTGAAAAGCCCTGAAGATCTTTCGATGCTCTCGTGTGATAGGGATCTCCTCTTGGGGACTCCTATCTCTCAGTAAGTCAAACAATGGTGTTAATGTCTCTGTGGGGATGGCCACCCAGGGGCTAAGCCAGTTAATCTCACTGAGCAGACTTTGGAGCTGTGTCAGGGTGAGTTGTTCTGGTACTTCTATGTTAGGTTTTACAGGACCGACCTTTGTGAGGGAGAGATGGGTGCCTAATACCTTAAAAGGGGGGACTCATTGGATCTTTTCAGGTGCCACTGTGAATCCCCCCTGTATTAGCGTTTGCGATATTATGTTGAGGAATCCTTGCAACTCATGAGGATTCTGGTGGCCAATAATAAGTTCATCCATATAGAGGTATAATAGGGACTCTTTCCAGGACAGCATGGGGGCCAGGAGGATGGCAAGGTACTGTTGGCAGAATTCAGAGCTGTTGGCCTTAGCTTGGGGTAGCACTACCCACTCATATCGGTCTGGCCAAGAGTAGTTGAGAGATGGCACTGAAAAGGCAAACTTACCACAGTCTTCTGGGTGCCGGGGGATTGAGAAAATACAATCTTTAAGGTTGATTACTGCAATCAAGAAGTCCGTGGGGATTGCGGAAGTCCAGGGCGTGCCCTGCAAAGGGGTTCTGACCAGCTCCATCCTATCATTTACCTTCCTTAAGTCCTGGAGCATGCGCCATGACCCTGAGGCTTTGTGGATAATAAAGACGGGCGTGTTCCAGGGACTCATGGTTGGGTGATGCCCGAGCCTCAGTTGTTCCTCCACTAGCTGGTGTAAGGCTTCTAACTTTGATTGTGTTAATGGCCACTGCTCTACCCAGAGGGGTTTACCTGGCTTCCAGCTGGCCCCTGTGATTGGGGGTTGATTTTGACTTTTTTCCCCCTTTCTAAGTAGGGGGGGTCATTCAGGGGAATCCTCAGAAAACACCTTATAATCAGTGGTCAGCACTGCATCAATCTGCCCCAGTAAGTCCTGGCCTAGTAGGTTGGATGTGAGTCCCCGGGCTACCAGTGGTCTAATCTTACCCTGGTCCCCATCTGGACCCATGCATCCCACGAGGGTGGAGGTCTCTTCTGTTCTGGAGTTCCCTCCCACCCCCAAAACTATGGGCCCAGGTGTTAAGGACCAGGCAGCAGGCACCTCCTCTTTTCTTAAAACTGTCCTGTCTGCTCTGGTATCCATCAAGCACTGGAATCTGATGCCCCCAATGATGACTGACATTTGGGGGCACAGGCCCTCAGTTAAGGGGACTGTTGAGTGAGCCTGAGTTCTCACACTTTCACGCTTGGCACCTCGTTTTTCCAGACATGTTCCTCCTTGGTGTGACGGGGTTGGAGGCTGCCTGGAGGCTAGTTTACAGGGTTGCCTTCCAGGTCAAACTTTGATCTGCAGTCCCTTTTCCAATGGAAGCCCTTCTTACACCAGGGACATGGGGTGGCAGGAGGCCTCGTCCCCACCCCCAGCCTTGCTCCAGCCAGACCTTAAGGGCAGTCCCTTCTGATGTGGCCCTCTTGCCTGCACCTAAAGCAGGCCCCCACCCTCCCTTTTTTTGTGGGGCTACTCCTCCCGCACCACCAAAGCTCGTGTAAGAACCTCAGTCATTGCCACTGTCTGGGCCTCTAAGGCAAGGGCCAGGGCCAGGGACTGGTGGTGCTGGGTGCCAACATCTTGCAACGCAATCACCCAGCTACTCATAGACTGGTCCTTCAAGCCCGCACATGCTAAGCAGTGGTCATTGTTCATCCCTTCCCATACCAACAGCCTTACAAACTTGTCTCTAAGCTCCCCAGCAGGGAGTTTTCGATGGATGCTTTGTTGAACCCTATCAATGAAATCCGGCAGTGGCTCCCCAGGCTTTTGCCTCACCCTAGCAATCGGTGACTCAGTAGGGCCCTTGTTTAGTTTCCCCCAAGCATCCAATTCGCATTGTCTCACATGGTCCCTGTAAGGGCCAGGGACAGCTGCTTGCTGGATCCCTGTGTGATGCCCATCCCCTGTCCCTGAAAGCATCCCGAATGTAATAGGGATGGGAGGGTTGGCTCTCTGAGTCTCCTCCGCCCTAAGTCTACACTCCTCCTTGAAAAAGGTGGTCCATTTGATGAACATCGGACTAGGGAGAACAGCCTTAGCCACATCAATCCAGTCCTTAGGATTGCAGGGATGGTAGGCAATGTCTTGCAACAGCATCATGGCCCAGGGAGAATTGGGGCCATCTTCCGCCACTGCCTTGCAGAGCTCTTTGAGGTCCTTGGCCTCCCATGGGTACCAATCTAAAGGCTGGTTTCCTCCTGGTGCCAGGTTTATGGGGAATGCCTGTGGCCCCTCCCCCAAGTTGTATGTCATCCCCTCTCCATATAAAGGGGGTGTCTATGTGACCAGAAATGGATTAGTTGGGGGGTCCAGCTGGAGTGGACCCTTACGGGGCCAGGGAGTGCTTCCAAAGGAGCATCCCAAGATGGTTTTGGGCCAGTCCAGTGAATCTATCTTAGGGGTCGGATCCGGTTTTGATGGCCCTGCCCCTGGAGTCTCTTTGGCCTTTGGGGCTGGGGCCTCCACCCATGTATTCAGGGAGCAGAGTGGGAAGCACCCCTTCAGAGCTGCCACAATGCGGAGCATCCCCAAGGGGGGAATCTCCTCCTTTTCCATTTGAGCTTTTCTGATTAGATTTTCAACCCTATCCCGTGTCCCAATCAAAAAGGTTGCCCTCCAGTAACCAAGGGGCAAATTTCAGCAAACAGTCGAAGGACTGGTGGGCCTGGTTATCAGAGAGGTCTAAATCTCTACTCTTGAGGAGGATCCTAAAGGAGTCTAAAGAGGGATCAATTTTTGAATTGAACTTCCCCATATCTTAAGGGGGGGTACACTCACCCATAGACCGATTGGCCCGTCAGTGAACTTCCAAAGGTAACTGGGTGGAAACACCAGTCTGTGGGTGTCACTTGAAGAGGGATGGGGGAGGAGAGGCTCAAACCAGCTGGCCTCCTCGGTGGATGGGGCTGAGCGGGATGATGAGTGTAGACGGACACCAGACCAGAAGCTCAAGGAAGCAAGGACTCACTTTATTACATCAGGCAGCAGCTTATATTTGCTCAGCAGGAGGGGCAGAGAAAAGAAGGTGGGAGAGGAAATACGTAGAGTGGGGGGTATAGCTTTGGGCCAACAGTAATTCAGATCAGGCTATGCTGAGTCACTCCTATGCAGAAGTGACTGGACAGAGACAGGTCACTAAACTCTAGTCAGGCTCAGGAAATTACAGTAGGCCACATTCTCTTGGAGGGCCCACAGGGCCCAACAAAACCCAAAGCTACTTAGGAGAGGAAAGGGTTTATTTATTACATAGTTCTTCATTGAGGGAAATTAAGGGAATAATTGAAGCAGTAACCTTGAAGGAATGCTGCTTCCTGGAGCCTTCATGTCCTGTCCAGGGAGGGTGGCACCACAGCAGTCTTAGTCCTCCTGCATAAATTAACAATAAGGACAATTCACTACACACCTACCCACAGTGCAATCTGATCTAGACAATTCCTCAACTCAGGCCTTCCTCTCACATGACTCTAGTTTGTGGCAAGTTACTAAATAAGCTAACTAGGAAGGGGGGTGGGGGGTATATGCTCAAAATACATTACCCATGTGCCTAAAAATAGCTTTATGTCTATAGAGAAACCACAGTTTGTGGATTAGCATACCATCCAAGCATCTATGTCTATGCTCACAACTTAGCTTGCCATAATAATTAGTACTGCTTCAATGCCTGTACATCCAATTGCTTGTGCTTTGTCAACCCACAAAGGGGAACAACCTTACCAGACTAGAGTCCAAAATGACATCTCCAGAGAAAATAGACTGTTTTGCTTCTCACCCTCTTGTGCTCCTTTCCCAAAGCATAGGGAACAACTTATGGAAGAGGAGGCGTAGTAGAATGTAAGGGCTGCAGAGAGATTGGGGTGAATCGTGAGACTACAGCAATATAGACTCCTGTTTGATCAAGATGCTTGTGCTTACAAGCTTCTCCAACTGGACTATGGGGACCTTGGGTTGTTCAAAATTTGGACATAGATACTTGCAAATTGGTTTTACATGAATGTTGCTTACAGTCATTGCTTATGTTTAATAATTTGGCTCACTTCAAAAAAATGCACCAATTACCTAATTGTATGGCAAATTGAGCGACATCAATGTTATCTGAAAACAGCCATGCTATTATATTATAGAATCCCTTTAAAAAGTAAATAAATAAAGGAAAAAAATAGCTTTATGTGACTCTCGGTCAGAAAAAAAAAAAATAAAGTCAGTCTTACAGATGAAGTTTTCCACCAAGCTCCCTATCAGGTAAAAAGCAAAAGAGATGAAAGTGAAAAGCAACAGAGATGAAAGAAGGAGGTCTTGATGCACAAGATGCCTAGTATCCTCACAGGGAACACCGAGCTTGGGATTTTGACCATGATTCTGGGCACAAGGTTTTCCAAAGCTGTGACTGGACTGGCAATTGAAATGGCTTCATGCATCCTTACTGGTCATATCAAGCTCACCCACTTTCCTTAAAAAACAACCTGGGGTAAATTTCCAGAGACTGTAAATGTTCCTGCTGACAACTCATTATTGCTGCCCTTCTTCTCTGGAGAGATATTTCCAGCTCCTCGCCTGAATACTCCTTGACACTTGAGAACAGCGTGATTGTTATATTGACTGTGTGTCCTCCTCAACAATCATTGTTGCTCTAACAGTGGCTCCATGACTGCCTGAGCACCTGCATGCTTGTGAGCATTTTATCCCCAGGAGAAACACTTTGGCTCCTTTTGTTCTGATCTACCAACCATTGCTCCTCTATTTTACATGATTACACTGGCTAGCACACTACATCAGTCTTGAAAGGCTGCAGTAGGAGAAATGATACTCTCTGTTCTCATTTAAGGGTTTCATTCTGTGTCATTTTTCAAAAATTCTGATTGTACAATCAAGAAAGTTATGTCTGTTTCTGAGTTTTAATTTGTTATGGATAAACATTAAATATTGGTAAAAGGGTTTTTGTTTTACATATTTAGGTAAACCAAGAATCAGTGAATGTTTTCTGTAAAGATCCAAATAGAAAACATCTTAGGGTTTCCATACTAAAACATGTCTTTTGTAACAAATCAACACTGCTGTTGTAGCTCATAAACCTCAAACAGAGGCTATGTGCCAGTTTATTTACCAAAGCAAGCCATGAACTGAACACGGACCACATGTAACTATCCAAATAACATAAAGGTAACTGGTATTTGTCCCTCATCTTAACTGTTAGTATGTGTGCTTCATTGAATTGTCTGCAACTATAAGCTGCTGTTTGGTACAGAAATAGACCCCACCTTGCCATACTCTGGAATTATAATTTCATTACTGTTCTAGCAGATCTATGCCTCTATAAAGTGCTTTTATATCATCACGGGTTATTTTCTTTCTCGCATTTAATTTTTATCTCATTTTTCACATTAACAGCTTTTCTCTTAACAATCTTGAATTATTTACTAGTTTTTTCAAGCCTAAAATGCCTAGAAAATAAATTTAAATAGCTGTACCTATACAATTACCAATGGCACATTGTAGAGTTTAATAAAATAAAATAAAGGAGCAAATACTTTTGAATGTACATAAATCCTGCCAAAAGATTCAGTTTTGACTATCAAGAGGAATAATCATGCATATTTTCCTACCTTGACAAGTGACAACAGTGATAAAAGGACATTCTCCCTTTCACAACACTTTATATAATGCAACTTTATTTCTATTTGAGTACTAGTAAATGCAGCTGGATTATTTTAAAAGGTAAGATCTGGTGCACGCCTTTAATCCTAGCACTTGGGAGGTAGAGGCAGGCAGATCTTTGTGAGTTCAAGGCCAGCCTGGTCTACAGAGTGAGTTCCAGGACAGCTGGAGCTAGAGGGAGACCCTGTCTCAAAAGACGGCAGAAAAAAAAAAAGAAAAAAACCGAAAAAGTGGGGTAAGGAGTTCTTTCCAATCCAAACATATAAACATACATGACAGTGTCTCTGAGGAGGAGATGTTCCAAATGCTCTCTGTAGAAGAGAGCACACAGAGAAGTTCACACATTTGAGAACAAATCACTGAAACAATATAGTTTCTGTTCAGCCAGCACTCACAAGTGTGTGAGTCACTCACTGACCTACTCCAGTTGTCATAATAATAACACATTAGTAAGCTCACCTAATTGTCCTAAATGGACATAGCACCTAAGGAGAATATAACTATTTATGTTCATCATTTAGATGGTTTTTTTATAATTGATTTCTTTTTTAAATTTTATTTATTTTCACATGTGTATGAGTCTGCGGGACAAGGCTTGTCAAGACAAGTCAAGACCTTGGCCTGTAGCTGAACATGACCATATAACTCTAAATTTCTGCCTCCACCTCCTCAGTGCTAGGATTAAAGTTTGTTCCAACACCCCTGATATTTTCTGCAGTGCTGGAACCCAGACTGGCAAGCTGTATGCCATATCTAATTTATGAGATTTAGAGCAAACACTGAACTTACCTCTTGGGACATCAAGCATGCATGTATTTGTTACAAGGCTATAGAAGAGTGTTCAGCCTTTAGTTTTGCTTTAGTGTGGGGGTGGGAAATATGACAATATGATAATAGTATAATCATAATTATATAATGGTATTCTATAATGATAAATATAATGATAATTAATGAAAAGTAAAATTGAGTCATCACGCACCATAAAATAACATTGTAGTCAATAACATGACAATATATGATATTGAGTCTATAATTATTACTGAGCTTGAAATTTTCTATCATCTAGAGAGCTAGGGCAAAACATTAATCATGTGCCTGTTATAACACTGGTATAAAGAAGCCTGCTGTCCTGCCTGTCACATAAGTGGATCATTACATAGGGAACAAACTGTTCTGTTGTGAGTTTACATATTTACAACACCATCATTCATGCTTATTTTAGAGCATTCCCCATCTACAATGAAAAGTTACTGTAAGACAGCAATCCATGCTAAGCCAGCAGAAACCCCATACAATTCCTGTGGGTTCAAGAGTCCATACAGTGTGATTTACCTATGCCTTTATGAGTAAGTTACCTCACAGACAAAAGTAAATGAGTCAGAATGTAGCCCTTTACCAAGTAACATATGACTCTACTTGTGTAGTTGAATTATAATTATTCCCTTCTTTTTTCATGTGAGGTGTGTATGCATGCATGTGTGTATGTATGTGTGTATGCATGTATGTATGTAAGCCGTGAGGAATTATTTTTTCCATCACACTTTGTCAGATGCCTATAATCCGAAATCCTACTTTTCCCCATTACCTTACACCTGACTAACTTTCCCAGCCTCCAGAAATGACTGCTGTATATTCAGATCAATTGTATTTTTTATTCCATATATGATAAAAGACATGCAGTACTTGTTTTTCTGTGACTGGCTAAGTTCATTTACTACAATGTCCTAGAGTATGATCTACTTTTCTTCTAATGACAGGATTCCACCCTTCTTCAAAGCTGAATGTGATACATATCTATCTATCTATCTATCTATCTATCTATCTATCTATATATATATATGTATCTATATATCTATATATCTATATAGATATAGATATAGATATATATCTTTATATATCTATATCTTTATATATATATAGATAGATAGATAGATAGATAGATAGATAGATATAGATAACTTTTCTACTCATCCATCTGGTGATGGACATCTAACTGGATTTCATATCTATGTTATTTTGAGGAATGTGCAATTAACATGTGTACATAAATACCTCTTTGGCATGTCAATTTTATCTCTTCTGGATATATAGCCAGAAGTAGAATAGCTAAATTATATAAAAGTTCTATTAAGGAATAAATTGTTGTTCTCCAGTGGTTGTACTACACTCACAGCAACAGTGTATAAAAGTTTCATTTCTCTCTGTTCCCCATGGGATTTGTTGTTTGTTATTTTCAAGACAAGAGCCATTTTAATTCAAGCACTTAATTCTGTAATGATTAGAAAAACTCCATTTTGAACACATAAATTTTTTAAATTTATTTTACTCTTATATCAAGTTTGCATGGCAAACTCCATGCAGCTCAGACCTTCTCTTTCCTTACTACTGACCTGCTGCTGGTCTAAACCTTGAAACATAGACATAATTAACTGCTGTGTTCTTTTTTCTTCTAGAAGTTGTTTATCCTGCTTAAAGGCACCCTGACATTTTCTAAGGAGGAAAATGTGAATTCCTAAACATAGAAAAGACTGAAAGGAAGTTGCAGGACAGTTATGACAGAGTGCATGATCTGGGGTGGGGTGGGGGGAAGGGAAAGGGGAATATGTCTAAACTGAACTGAGAGCTGATGTCTGAAATACACAGAACATCAATAAAAACATTATAAAAAGGTAAGAAAACAGAAAGGCAATAGATGACCAAACACTGCAACTATAAACACTTGAGATACAACAACAAATGAACTCCAAATCCAACAGACAAGAAGAAATAACGAAAAATCAGAGCAGAAATCAATGAAATAAAAACAAAGAAAACAATACAAAGAATCAGTGAATCCAAAAGCTAGTTCTTCTAAAGGATAAACAAGATAAACAGACCTCTAGCCCAGTTAACCAAGAACAACTCCAAATCAATATAGTATCCATGATGAAGAGGAAAACATCACAACAAAGAAAAGATCAAGAAAATCATATGAGAACACTTCAAAAACCTATACTCTACTAAATTTGAAAACCTAAGAGAAATGCATGAATATCTGAAATCCTGGAATTTACCAAAACATAACCAAGAAGAAACTGACACCTTAAACAGACCCATAATATTGAGGAAATTGAAAATGTAATAAAGGACCTCCCAACTAAAAAAAAGCCCAGGCCCACATGGTTCCACAGTAGAATTATATAAAACATTTAAAGAGGACTTATAATCATTACTACTCAAACTATTCAGAAGGATAAAGAGGGAAATCTCCTAAATTCCTTCTATGAAGCCAGCATCACACTAATACCAAAACCAGGCAAATACACAACCAAAACAGAAAATTAAAGTACCATCTCATTAATGAACATAGATGCAAAAATCCTCAAATACTTACAAATCACATATAGACCAACATCAAAAAGATCATCCGTCATGACCAAGTTGGATTCGTACCAGAGATGCAGGGCCATTCAATGTAAATAAATCAATAAATATCATAAAACCCATAATGGACTGAAAGACAAATAATCACACAATCATCTCAATTGATGCAGAAAAAGACTTTGACAAGATCCAGCACCCTTTCATGTTTAAAGTTCTAGAGGGAATTGGACTGAAGGGATCATTCCTCAACATAATCAAAGCCATATACGAAAAAACCTATGGCCAACATAATCCTAAATGGAGAAAAATTACAAGCATTCCCCTTAAAGGTGTGAACCTGGCAAGGCTGCCCCCTACTGCTACTCTTATTCAATATAGTGCTTGAAACACTTGCTATGGCAATAAAGTAAGAAAGGGAAATTAAAAGAGTACTAATTGCATAAGAGGGAGTCAAACTATCCCTTTTTGCCGATTATATGATAATTTACCTAAGGGATGATAAAAAACTCCACTAGAAAATTCCTAGAAATGATTAAGAGTTTCAGTAATGTTGTGGGTTACAAAATTAACCTAGACCCTAGCCTGGGTTGCACAGAGGCTGTTGGCCCATTCCAGAGAGCTGGGTGCAGGGTACCAGCACCTGGGATAAGCAAAGAACTCCCCCCAACACCCACCCACCCACACCCCTGCAAACTGGAACTCCGGAGGGAGGTTCTAGAAAGTCCTACAACCAACCCAGAAGAACTGGCTAGCAGCAGAGGACATACAGTGCTCAGAAGGTGTCATCTGGGCTGTTACCCACCCAGTTCTTGCAGATCAGAAAGGGAAGAGTGAACTATACCTTCCAATATATCCAAAATTGAAAGCCTGGACCCAAATCAAGTCAACACTCCATAAAAAAGGAGACTACAATGAAGGCACCTGAAGGAATCAAGGAAAGCAATCCTCCAACACGGTGAAGAGGTACTAGAGATTCGCACCAGAATACAGGCAAAAGGTAAACAACATGCCAAGAGCACAACTCAAAAACAATATGGGAAAAGCCCAGAATAACCCCACACCAAACTCTATGGAGTCTGTGGAGGCTCCATACAATGGAATCTCTGTAGAGATAGCCCAGGACACAGACTGTAGAATAACAATCACAGATATATTCAAAGAAATCATAGAACTAAGGAGAGAGAAAAACTCAGAAAGGAACTAGAGGGAGACAATGAGAAACTCTGAAAGGAAGTGGAAACACTGAAAAGAACACATGCTGAAATGAAAATGGAAACCAACGAGCAAAACAAGGAGCTATAAGAAAAGATTGAGAAGCTCCAAAAGGACTTTTAAATTTTATTTTTTATGTATATGGATGTACTGTCTGCATGTAGGTTTGTGCTCCTTTCCTCTATTCTTTGATTTGCTTCAAGTATTTTCTGGTGTTGGGGTTTTTTTGACATGTGTTCATTCATTTTGTTTATGTCATGAAAGATTTTCCTTTCTGCTTCAACTATGTTCAAAATGTCAACTATGATTGACATTTTTGCTGGGTATAGTAATCTGGGTTGGCATCTAAAGTCATTTAGCACTGGGAATACTTTGGTCTATGTTCTTCTGGCTTTCATAGTTTGCACTGAGAAGTCAGCTATAATTCTGATGGAATTCCCCTTGTATGTAACTTGTTGTTTTTCTCTTGTGGCTTTCCGTATTTTATCTTTGTTTTGAGCATCTAGTGTTTTAACTATGATATGGCATGGGGAATTTCTTATCTGGTCTTGTCTATTTGGTGTTCTATGTACTTCTTATATTTGTATGGGTTTGTCTTTTTTCAGTTTGGGGAAATTTTGTTCTATTATTCTGTTGAAGATACGATCAATACTGTTCTCTTGGGATTCTTCTCCTTTCTCTATCCCTATGATGCAGAGGTTTGGTCTTTTCATAGTGTCCCATATTTCCTGGTTGTGCCACTCATATATTTTTTTTTAATTTTTATAATCTTTACTTGAGGTCTCTAGTTGCACTGTGTTATCCTGTAGATAACTGATATATCCCGATATTGTTTTTTTCTTCTTCATTCATTATGCTTCTGAGGCTTTTTCCCATCCTTTCCTGTTGATTGGGTGAATGTTCAATTTCCTTTTTCATTTCATCCTGTGATTTCTTCATTATTTCCACTTCCTTTTGGAGCTTTTCATTTTCTTCTTGTAGCTTCTTCCTTTGCTGCTCAGTTTCTTTTTTCATTTCAGAGTGGGATCTTTTCAGTGTTTCCATTTCCTTCCAGAGTTTCCCTCTAGTTCTCTTTTGGAGTTTGTATTTCTCTTCTAGTTCTTTTCGGAGTTTTTATTTCTCTTCCTCTGGTTCTTTTCGGAGTTTGTCAATCTCTCCCTTTAGTTCTTTCTGAAGTTTATCATTCTTTCCTTCTAGTTCCTTCATAAGTTTTTCATTCTCTCCCTTTAGTTCTCTGATTTGTTCTTTATATTCTTTGGATATGTCTAAAATTTTTCTTCTAAGGTCTTGATTCTCTTCCAGGAAGATATTTTTCTTGGGCTCTTCTTCAGAACTGGTTGAGTTTGGTGGGGATTTATTATGAGCTTTTCCCATATTGTTTTTCTATTATGTCTTTGGCATGTGGATCCCCTCCCCCTTTGTTTGTTTGTTTGGGTTCTGTTGCTAAGCTCAAATGTTAATATGGAGGACTGGTTGGTCACACAGTTTGCTTCCTGCTGGTTTCTTCCTCAGCTTTGGCTGTGCAGTCTGGAATCATGGACACTGCTGGATTGTCCCAACCACAGAAAACTACAGCACCAGTAGCTTGAGCGTAGGGGGTGGGGGTGGGGGAGGAAGGGGTTACTCCTTAAAAAGTGTTCAACCTCGTTCATAATTAAGAAAATGCAAGTTAAAAATAAGATCTCCTCTCACTCCAACAAAAATGGCTAAGATCAAAAAAACAAATGACAACAAATACTGGAGAGGTTATGGGGAAAGGAGAACATTCATCCACTGCTGGTGGGAATATAAACTTGTACAATCACTATGGAATGCAGTGTGGAGAACTCTTAAAAGACTCAAAATAAGCCTCCAACCTGACCCAGTCATACCACTCCTGGGTATACACCCACCACACTCATCCTACTGCAAAGATGCATGAAGAGGCATGTTTATTGCAGCTCTCTTCACAATAGGGAAGTGCTGGAACCAACCCAAATGCCCCTCAAATGACAAGTGGATAACAAAAATGTGGTATATCTACAAAATGGAGTTCTATGCAGGGTAAAGAAAGATGACATCATGAACTTTGCAGGTAAATGGATGGAACTAGAAGACATTATGTTAAGTTAAGTAACATAGTCCCAGAAAAAACAGATGATGAATGGTATCACTCATTTGTGCATGCTAGCACCAAATCCCTAGTTGAAAGGTAAGCTGAGCAACATTATTGTTATATTTCTTTTTATCAGAAAGCAACTGTGTTGTTATAATGTGAGTCCATTAACAGGCTCTAGAATTAACTTACCACTTATTTTTAGGCATTGTAATTGCCATATATGCATGAGAGGTTTGTATTCATATTTTAGATTAATGTAAAATTAATGGGAAAATGTAAATTCTTAAACATATTTTGGAATTCATACAGTTTATTTTCAGAGGTCATAATTTTGGTATATATGTGATATTTATATACTCATATTTTGGAGCAATACAAATGGGAGAGAACAGCAACAACATAAGGACTTATCAAAGAACTGAGTGAAGCAGTTAAATTCTTATTGCCCAAACCAATAAAGCTTTGCAGAGAAAAAATGCAAGACATGTATGGCAAAATGCATGAACTGGGATGGGGTGGGGGGCAGGGAAAGGGGCATGTGTCTAAATTGGACTGAAAATTGATTACAAAATACATAAAACATCAATAAAATTATTTTATTTTTAAAAAAGCATAAAAATACTTTCCATTTTTTTTGCCAATTCTTGATTTGAAGGTTGTTTTTTGAAATTCCTAATACATTCTCTACATACATTCTCCAGAAATAGATTATATTAATTACACCTATGTATATAATCCTTTGTTACACACAGTAGTGAACCAGTTCTGTGCACTGCACAGGCAGCCTCCTCACTGGTGTTTGTTTTCCTTGCTATATAGGAGCATCTTAGTTTAACATTAAGTCATTTGTCTATTTTTGCTCTTAATTTTTGTGCTTCTGGGATCTTCTTTTATTAATAGTTTACTAATTTTCTTCTAGTAGTTTCATTACTTAAGATCTTATTTTTATGATTTTTATCAATTTTAATTTATTTGGGGAATGTAGTGAGAGGTAAACTTAGATTTTATGAATTTGTCATTTTCCACACAGCATTATTTTAGAGTCTGCAACTTGGTCAATAATTTGAATAAATGGCTCTAGTAACATGAGTTTCCATTGTGTCAGTTTTCATGGCAGTACAATATTGGATACTGTACCCTTAACAGTTCTCTTAAAGACAGGGGTTTTCATATCCTCAAATTAGCTGGCTGACTTTGAAGGAACTTTTATCTGTTTCTTTCTCCTGTGTATATGTGTGTTTGGGCTTTCACATAAATTTTATGATTGTTTCAGTTTGATGAAGAAAGATTTTGGTATTTTTTTGATTGATGTTTTGTGTATGTCATACAATATTTTTCAATTCAGTTCAGGCATATTCCCCTTTCCCTTCCCCCACCCCAACCCACCCCATCCCAGATCATGCATTCTGCTATAACTGTTCTGCATCTTTCTTTCAGTCTTTTTTATGCTTAGGAATTCACATTTTCCTCCATTAATTTTATATTACTCTAAAATATGGATACATACTCTTCATCCATATACAGTAATTACAGAGTCTGAAAATAATTGGTGAGTGGATTTTAGAGCCCGTTGAGAGATTCACATTGTAACAACATAGTTGCTTTCAGATAAATGGAAATATAGCAAAAATGTTTCTCAG